>OY744528.1:30063527-30096027 GCA_963556195.1 Sepiola atlantica
GAATTAATGAACCCTCTGTGTACTTCTGCTCCTAGCCCTGAACCTCATATTACAAATCTTTGTACCTCTACAGAACAATCCCATGTTTCCAATCACTATTTACGGAACAGTCTATTGGTACCAACATTAAATAAAACAACTTTTTAAATTTTTTCCTGACTTAAGGTTAGGGTCAATTACCCCCCCCCCCCCCCGGCCCCTCCTGTGTTGAGAATAGATTTAATAGTTTCCTTTAAATCAGTCAGGGAATTAACTTTATTCTTTTTCTTTTTCTTGAGGGGCTAAATTTAAGAAAAAAATTGACCTAACTCTTACCTTTTTGGTTTTGCATTCGAATGCTTAGTGTCGTCTGCTTTTTACAATTTTCTTTGATGGGGGAGAGTCTTTCAAATCATATACGATTTGGGCCATTTTCGGTCTGTTGCATGAATCGCAATTGGAAAACATTTATGTTTTGGAATGTTTTTGGACTTTTGGAGATGAGGATTGATAATCTGTATTTATTTTTTTATTATTCGTAATACCATTCTCATCTTGCAAGAACTCGTGACATAACAGATAAACTGCTAAGTAATAATCAGTTCTAAGTGACAGTCTCCTGGAAGTTGAAGGTTCAAGGTTCAGTGCGGGCGATACTAAGAATACAATTATGAATTACTTTTAAGACTTCTACCCGGTCAGGGCTGATGGAATCATTTTCAAGTTATTTGGCCTTTTGGCTAAGATCAAAGTGTAGTATCTGTTCCGATGGACACTGCACCCCATAGACTGGTATTGTCTTGGCCTTCAAGGCTTGATTTACGCCTGTCTATGGGTCTGTCCTGTGCAGTTCTAGGAGATCCACCCTCCCAGGCTTCGCCTCCCCTCTTTGGGGAGGAGTAAGTTTATCGCTTACTGCCTGAGGCGCCCTACCGGGTAATGCCGACGGGGCTGCCTAGGCAATTTTTAAACCCCACTTTTCCGACCCGACCTTGGGTCACATCTTACTTGTGGGAGTAAGATAAAAACTGGCCTTGTGCCTAACTCCTGGAGAGGAGTAAATCAATACTCTCATGGATTAAATAAAGAGTTCTGTTCGAAAGCCCATACAGATTCGTAAGTTAGACAAGATGCACCCGAAGAAGTCGGAGGTTACATCAGCTGAAACGTTGTGAGAATAAAATCCAAGATGAGAATAGTAGTCCAAATAATACAATTGGTAAACATTTGTGTCGATATAGTTCATGTTCTGTAGAAGCACCCAACTTTTATCTTTTCTTTTTTAACTTAAAAATTAAATGAAATAAAATTAAGTAAAATATCATCTTTACTATTTATGGATGTCCAGCGTCAATGCAAACTATGATATTATTGTAAACCAGAATGCAAAATATGATATTATCGTAAACCAGAATGAAAACTATGATATTATCGTAAACCAGAATGCAAACTATGATAATATCGTAAACCAGAATGCAAACTATGATATTATCATAAACCAGAATGCAAACTATGATATTATCGTAAACCAAAATGCAAACTATGATATTATCGTAAACCAGAATGCAAACTATGATATTATCGTAGACCAGAACGCAAACTATGATATTATCGTAAACCAGAACGCAAACTATGATATTATCGTAAACCAGAACGCAAACTATGATATTATCGTAAACCAGAATGCAAACTATGATATTATCATAAACCAGAATGCAAACTATGATATTATCATAAACCAGAATGCAAACTATGATATTATCGTAAACCAGAATGCAAACTATGATATTATCGTAAACCAGAATGCAAACTATGATATTATCATAAACCAGAATGCAAACTATGATATTATCATAAACCAGAACGCAAACTATGATATTATCGTAAACCAGAACGCAAACTATGATATTATCGTAAACCAGAATGCAAACTATGATATTATCGTAAACCAGAATGCAAACTATGATAATATCGTAAACCAGAATGCAAACTATGATATTATCGTAAACCAGAATGCAAACTATGATATTATCGTAAACCAAAATGCAAACTATGATATTATCGTAAACCAGAATGCAAACTATGATATTATCGTAAACCAGAATGCAAACTATGATATTATCATAAACCAGAATGCAAACTATGATATTATCATAAATCATAAACCATTGTAAAACACGTCTTGTAGATGCCATAAGAAAGATGATTGGTGATGCACTTGCTTCTCAGTGGGTTTCAAATTTTAACGCATCAGACTTGCTCAACCATCAACCCATGTATTCCCTTTCAAATCCCTCTTGAAATGTGACATCATGCTACACACCACATAAACATTGCAAAATGATACGGGTGCTGAAAAAAATGACAGAGGTAAACTTTATTTCGAAAACAAACAAGAATAAGGATATTCAAATATGAAGAAGAATCTACTATTCAGAAGCATAATCTACAAAAGAAAAAATAAATATTTAGTTTTTTTTATTTATTCCTCAAGACGTTACACGACGACATTATGATGGACATGGCGTTATTTCAGATTATAGCTAAGGAAAAGCACTGGAAAATACAAGCGTTCTCTCAGGGCTCATGCCTGCAAGTGGAAAATGTCTTGTATGGATCCTGCAGGATGAGGACCAATAACCTGACGTTTTAACCGAAGTAAGTCGGTTTGGGGGAGCTGTATTTGTCATTTTTTTGCCCCTTTCGGCAAACTTAGTTGCAGTGTCAGGATTGCCAGCAGATGCCACAATTCTTTGACGGCATGAAAGGTTCGGAACAAATGGTGTCCCATGTCTATGACAGACTATAATATAAAATAGACACTCAGCATAAACCAATGAAAATCCTGCCAGAAATCCTACTTCCTGTATTTAAAGCTTCTGCCAAGTTTGTTTGGAGCTATCTTCCCCCGACTATGGCACTTGATGGGTTAGCATACGATAAGCTGTTCTTTCTCCACAGCATGCAGCAACTAAAATCCACCAACTACTTCAATAATTTGTTAGCAAATCTAAAGTAACAGCCGCTAGACCCAATGTCTCAATCACTTAAAATACCTAATTATCATGGAAGTGTAGTATTTCTGTTGTGCTTAACAGAATGAAAACACACTGATATATGAAAATATGATATATCTTTATTGTCGGTCGCGTCCCTGTCCGATCGCTGCAACTCACATTGGCAATGTGACTTAGTTGGGATTTATAAAATTATATAAAAAAGAAAATCAAAATAATGTAATGGATTTCGATCAAAATTTGAATAATGATTCTAGACATAAAGTCATATCTTGATTTTAATCTTCCTAAAGGGGATATAAATATAAAAGTGGTGCAAAAATTTTGTTCAGGAAATTAATTTTACCCGTCCTAGGATGGGTATACTTCTAGTTCTTAATAAAATTATCACGCTGTCTGTTCCTATTTACTTGCCCCCCCCCCACGAGGGCAGAGTTAGACACAAGGTCGTTTTTTAATATGGGGAAAATTCACCTCCCCAAAAAGGGGAACTCTAGATTGGAACAAAAATTAAAATTGCCTCAGTCTAGAAGGATTTCTCTTTCACTGATCCAAGACAAAAAAAAATGAAGTGTAGTACCTGAACAGATATTACACTTTGCACCTAGCCAACTATTTTTTAATGACTGTCAGTAAGATTCAAGACAAAACGTTTTCTTAATTATTGGCCAATTGCTTCTCATGTTAACACTGAGCTTTTTGTTTTTGTTTTTTGTTGTTTGTTTTTTTTCGACATGACGTTTCAAATTATAGGTCATTACTATCCTACAAATTCAAATATATTTGATAGAATGAGACAGAAATGCACGTGAAAAGAGGTGACAAAGCTAATCAGTGATTTAGTCGGCTGTTAATTAACATTCGAACTCACTTAACCTTCAGGTTTGTGACCAGAACGAAAACAAAAATGTCTTGCTGATTTTTCTCTTGTGGAATTTTCTAGACTTATTTTGATGGCACAAATCATACTTGAACTCTCAAGTGAGAAATACAAGCAATTTAGGAAAAAAAGTTTTAATTAAAGAGAAAGAAAGCTTGAATTTGAGAGACAAAGATTGAATGAAAACAAATTGGAAAAAAAGAAAGAAAAAGAAAAGTAATTTGAAAGAAAAAGATTAATGAATGAAAAAATTAAATTGAAAGGAACAAATTGAAAAAATAAATTGCAATGAAAAAAAAAATTGAACGAAAAAAATTTTAATAAAATAAAATTTGAAAGCTTAATATTGAATGAAGTAAAAAATGAAGTTTATAAAGAAAATTTAAACGAAACGAGAATGAAATTTGAAAGTAAAAAATTAACGAATTTAAAGAATGAATTCTTGTTTGAGCAAAACAATGATAGACTATTTTCAAAATCAGATCGAAAAGAGACGACAATATTTAGACTATTTAAGGATTGCGTAGGTCTTATTTCGGAAAAAAGAACATGTTTGATGGAATCATAAACATTAATAATACTTTTAGTACAGAGCATTCATGAAAAAAAAATGACTTCAAGTATTACTGTAGTAAAATTGGTGGTGCTTTTTAGGAAAAGGTATCCAGAAATTTGAAGTCGTGACGTAAGCAGTTTCGAAGCTTCTGCACAATACGAACAGAACTAAATCGACTTTGAAACTAAAACTTAGGCTCAGACTAGGGTAAAAATTTAAAAAATAAAATTGGTTTGTATTGTGTAGATTGTTCAGTGAAGTTCTGTTAATGTTTGACACTCTCCGAAGTGTTCAGTGAAACTCGGAATTGATGCCGTAAGTACTAAAATTTTCTTGGATATCTATTCCTAAAAAGTATCGTATTGGTGATAAAGCTCTTGCTGATTATCTCTTTTCTGATCTGGAACACTTTGGGAGAAAAAGTCGCTTATTACTTTAAACACCTCTAAAACGAAGCTTCTCTCCTTTGACCACCAAAGCTCAGATCATTCTTTTGCTCCAGTTGAAATAAATGACTCTCATTGAGGAAGCTCCTTGTTTTGATAAGATTCTAGGATTGACTTTCGCTCCAGATGTAAAATGGAAAATTTATATCCAATCTGTGGCAAATGTTGCTGGAAAAAATGGTTGGATCATTCTACTGCTTCAGAAAGGGCCAGAGTCCTGATGCAATCCTCTACCTATATAACATTCAAATACATCCTAAGATGGAATACGGCTGCCACATCTGGGGAGGTGCCACTGAGAGTACTCTTTCTTGCAAAGAACTTTCCTTTCTCCCTCTGTTTAGCTAAAACCAAACGGAACTTTGGTGATTCAGAGTTTCCTCTCAAGAACTTCCCATATGTGAAACAATACCATGAGAATGCTTCCCCAGAATGGTCGGCTTCAAATCCAATATCAATAAATACTTATCGAGCCATCCTCTTAAGTAATCAAATTCTGCCCATTCCATCCATCGTCTTTAATCCTCTCATAGTATTGTTCATCGTCCAACTGACAATCGCATCAACCCTTATCCTCGAGTGGCCTTTCGCCTTTCTAAGTTGTGTCATATTAGCATTAAAAAGAATTCTTTACTAGATAAGTGCATGATTTGATAGCTACCTCCCTTACAGTCTTATATCGCAATTTTTTATGGGGCACGGCGGGGGTGGGAGAATAGTGCTAAGACAGAGTTTTCCACATTAGCTTAAATGAAATACACAATCAGGAAATTCCATTGGAAGTTCAAGATTAGAATTAGAACAAAGTGTTCAGGATGTTGTGTCACAGACAGGAAATCTTCAGTGACATGTAGTGGTTAAGCTGAAAAAAATATTTCTCTTGTTTCTGAACCGTGAAGCTAGGCAGATGTGTTTAAGACAGGGCTATCTCCACCTATATTGGATAGGTTGAGGGAAGACTTGTAGGGTATTTTGTCACATTAAGGTATGCAACATGTATACGATAAAGAAAAAGAAATAACCCTGAAAGAATTGTTAAACCCCAAACGATTGTGTGCTGTTGTCATTAATAACTTTTACAACCACTGTTATTAAAAAGACGACGACTATGAGAAAAAGAAAAGGTAACACCATTACCATGCCTACTACTGCTATGTGTCATATATACAACAAGACCAATGGCGTATTATGTATGTATACTGTAAAAGAAAAAGAGAAACCTTGAAAGAATTGTTAAACCCCAAATGATTGTGTGCTGTTGTCATTAATAACTTTCTCAACATTAGAAAAAGAGACAAAAATTGACATGCATCATCACAGACATACAATGGCTGTAAACAGCAACAAAAAGGAGAAGGGAGAGTATGAACTACTGCTACATGTTGTCAACACAGCAAGACTCCATCTGTTTGTGATGAGCCACCATTTAGATAATCGGCTGGAGACAAGAATTGATCCACCATTGAGCTACACATATCGTGCATGAATTAGGCAGCCATTTTTTTGATGTTGCAACAATAGATATGAATGATCCATTTAACTTTAAACTGTACACTCAACAATTTTGTGCGGTTCAATTTCAGGGTACCATTGCATTCCTAAAACTGCCCTTCAGATCCTCATTCAGAGTACAAAATTATAAAAAATGATGCTGTGCATAGCTCAGACGGTTTACCGACAATGAGAAAGGCGGAACGAAGATTCGCCGACATGGAAACCAAAAGGCTCCGCCGGATCTCAGGAATTACACTGCTCAACCAAGTCTGCAATGACGACATCCAAAGATGTTACGGCATCACACCTATTGAAGGCAAGATGAGGAAATGGCAGCTCAGATTCTTTGGACATATGCTGAGAGCCGACGCTGACACCGTTGTAAAACTTGCGTTTACATTCAAAGTCATCAGGAAGGCCGATGATGAGATAGGTAGACACCTTGCACAGTAATCTCTATAAAACCGGCCTTCACCAGGACCAAGTCTGTGATTGTGCCAAGTGAGGACAAAAATCCATGATTGCGGACCTCACTGTAGCTCGGGATTAGCGAAAAAAAAAAAATGCTGGTGCTGATCATTACTACTTACAGAAAGTAAACAAATCAAATAAAAATATAAATATGAAGTTCAGAGGTGGGATCAGAAGATTCTTGGTTTCTTCACTTTTTCCAGGCAACGCAATGGCATGGGTCACACTAGTTATACAGAACAAAACTTAGGTTTAGTATTTGGAACGTTTATGTTTTTGTCTTTTAAAGGAAGTGGGGTCTGATCAACTCTGCTGGGAAGCCATGAAATTAAATACTGTTTTGTTTTTAAATTCCCGAAACAGTTTTTCATGGTAAACAACTGATGATCCCTTAAATAATGTTAGAAGCAAACTAATATAATAACTGTAAAAGTTAAATTGACTTACATGAGTGATTTTCCACTGAACAACTTGGGACTTAAGTTTTTTTTTTTTGTTTTTTTTTTAATATAGTTTTAATGGTTGAGAAACTTCCAAGACGATATATATAAGAAAGAATGAAATGATGAAAATTTATTAATTCATCAAGTGTTCAAGCAAAGAAAATAAAAATAAAAATGTTATTCTTAATCAGTGATTTTTTAAAGATAAGCTCTTTTCATCAGGAGAAAAAACAGTAAAATAATAAATTACTGGTTAGCATCAATTAGAAAATCTAAATATTGCAAGCAAATGAAATTATATATATATATATATATATATATATATATATATATATAATTATGGGTTCTTACAAACATAGATGTATTAAAGTATATACTCTTTGTAATATCCGAAAATATTCCAAATTGCAAGCTCAATAAATTTGTATTACAATTACAAGAATGCACCTATAATTAATATATATATATATATATATATTGAGTATTTAGGCAGTATTTTCTTATTTATGCCAACATTGTTAAAAATAACAGAATTCGTCTGTTTAATTATACCTTTTTTTATTTTTTCAATTTTCCTGATGGTCTTTTTTGTATTAAAAATCAAAACAATTATTGCTTTTCACACCTGAGGATGATTCGACGAAGAACCGAAAACGTTTGTGAAACCTATGGAATATTTAATTTTTTTTTGATTTTAATACAAAAAAGATCATTCTGTTATTTTAAACAATATTTATATATATATATATATATATATATATATATATATATATATATATATATATATATATGTGTGTGTAAATCTTAGAGTGTGTTAATTTATATCAGTACAGGTGTAAATGTGTATCTATAAGTAGGTGTAAATCTTTCAGTTTTAGTGCATGTTTATGCATGAGTTCGTATATTTGTGTGAATAAGTGTATTTGTGGGTAAGTGAGTGATTGAGTAGGTGTCTGCAAGCTAGTGTAAATGTCTGTGTACGCGTTTTATCATTTTTTTTTAAATTCAACTTTTCCATGTAATGCCGTCATTAATATTCATAAGTTTTAAGAGATGTACACAAGAGCTACCTTCTTCACATCTGCTGCCATGCAATCAATTATGCACTAAGCACGATCACTGACAATTCTCGAGCCAGTCAGCCTAGACAGAGACGATGGTCGCCGACCAGACAGCATGACACTCTTTACTTTGCAAGCCAGAAACCCACTTTCTCCGACCCTTTCATACCGTCAATCCTAGCGTTACAACTCAGTTCACCAAAACCAAAAAAAAAATGGCAAATGATTCTTACTAACTGACCATTTCATTTTTCAACCTATCTCAGTCCAAACGTCAGGAATCTTCGATCCCGATACTTAATGATTCATACGAGACATTCGACGCATGATAGTCACTTGTAGAAACGAGCACCAAGAGACTGCTTAGCTATCATCTGAGGCAAAGTCATATTGTTCGTTATGATATCATCCTGCAACGTCTAAGTCTCTCTATATATAACATCATACAATGAAAAGCGAATGAGACAAGAAGTGGTAGTAGTAGGTAGAAGGAGATGTATTAAACACAAAAGTCTCCTAACTTAAAGGCTGTGAGTTCAATCCTTGTACATGGCAGTACCTTTTCATTTTCTCTTCAATCACACCCAAAATATATTTCATTAAACAATATGTAATTAATTGAAAGGTGAGGGGTGTTTGGTTCCAATAATTGACGATTCATACGAGACATTGGATATCCGAGGCAACACACTGTCGATTATTGTGATATAGTAGTAGTCATGTTGATGGAAAAGGTAAGGAGTCCGGGGATGGGGGGGGGGGGGATAAGAGAATGTCACTGGGCGGTAGTTATTCAAATCACGTGAATTCCAGTATAAACCCTCTAATTCTCTTAGTCGGCAAGACTCGAATGATGAAAGACGTGTTTTTGCGTACTGCCCCTTAAATGAGGACAGCACGCATCAAACGACTGATGTAGTGAAATCTCTCTCTCTCTCTCTCTCTCTCACACACACACACTCACACACACACACACACAACATGCGTAGTTTCTGTTCTGTCCTTTTTATAAACTAACCAACAAGTGCCGGCATGTTTTTGTGTCACTGAACGAGAAAATGGGTTCACAACCATGATTGCGGTGACGGCAGTGGACGACCAGTCCACGTGGACCTTATTAAAAACTTGAGCACCTAACGATTATAGTGGTGGCGACAATGGGGAGACAATCAACACATGTGCATAAATGATTTTATACACCCATCGGAACGGGTGCATATAACATTATGACGTCATTCTTGCAATGTCTAAGCTTTTATAAAGAAAACAAAAAAACTTTGCCCCCAGGAAAATAGTTATTAGATTTAAATGTTATAATTATTGCCTGTTAATTAGATGAAACATTCGCCACACTTATTGAGTTGTCCACAAAGAATTCATGCTACATTTCATTTGCTATCTTGAAAGCATCGTATCAGTTGTCCTACGTTATTGGTACCGTACAAAACGAACATATCAACTAAAGCTTATATTGCCCTCTCTCCCAACGCAGGAAGATATGACAAGGTCGGATGATGGGATTGAAAAGCCAGCGCACAAGAGGAGATTCACTCTGGCTCACAAAAAATGCCTGAATAACCCCATCGCATTTCCCGGTATGGGCGCCTCAGGCAATTAGCAATAAACAAACCATTTCTCAAAACGCACAGAACAATACCTCAGCCTGACAGAAACAAGGTTACCAAGTTTCAACATGGCCAGCACACAAGAATAGGTGTAGACTGGATTGCAAAAAATTCCTGAGCAGCTTCGTCAGCATTCCCCGGTAGGGATGCGTCAGGCGATTATCAATAAACTAACCCCTTCTCAAAGCACAAGAAGGTAAAGCCTGGGAGGGTGAACCTCCTACGACTGTATAAAACGATACCTCAGCCTGACAGAAGCAAGCCCACATAGCTTCAACATGGCCCAAACATTGTCGAACAGAAACAATATAACATCTCTTTGTAATAATAATAAGCAGGACCTGTGGAAATTCCACAGTTCATCTGTATAAGACACAAATACCACTCATTCTTACCTCCTTGGTAGAGAAGCAGCTCTGATTTGCATACCATGCCAAGAGGCCTATACGATAGCTCATGTATTGGCGAATAGTTAGGACTTAGAACAGACTCAACAAAAATATTCCAAATTAACAAACCTGAGGGAGGTACTTCTCCAGATAAATCCAGGCAAAATATTTGAATATTTAAAAGAAGTTGATGTTTACAACACAATCTAACAGAAGCTGTAATCTCTACAAACTTTTAACGGTTGATATGCCATAAAATAAAACAAAGAAAACTTGAATAAATATTTGAAGAGGTTAAGAACTAAGTCTTTCTTTACCAAAACGATTGGATTCAGCATTAAATGATCCCAAAAGGGTTGATATGCTGTAAAACAAAACAAACAAACCATCATCTGTTGTGTATTGCTGCCATGCTTAAAAATATTTCCATTCTATGGACGTCCGGTGCAAGCGCAGGTGCCCGATATTATTTTAGCACCTTTGTTCGAGCTGAAACATACCTATCTAAGTAGTCTGGTTTATGTAGTTTCAGAATATATCTGGTTATGGAGTCTATATCAAAAACCCTTTATTTATTTATTTGTTTAGTATGCCTCCTTGGGCATCTCCCCTTTAACTATCTTCTCAATTCAACTGTTAAAAAAAAATTAAACTCTTAGTACTGTATCGATATCCAGATCAAATTCTTTTAAATATTTCATTTGATAACTCCCAAAAGTGCCCCCTCAATTTCTCCCTCCTACCACTTTCTCTGAATTCATCCAACCTCATCTTAAACTGATTCACGCTATTGCTGTTCTTAATCGGCTCTGGCAACTTATTCCAAAAACATATTACTCTTTGAGCAAAAAGACTTAACTGGTTATCAGATCTAGTTTTTGAAAACTGCCTTGACAGTAACCTTCCAAATATAGGAGAAATACTAAAAAAATGCCCACCATAGTTAGAAATGCTATTTATTATCTTGAAAGTCTCAATCATATCATCTCTCATTCTTCTCTTCAGCAAAGTAGTCAATCCCAATTTGTCCAATCTCTCCCTGTAACTGCACTCCTTTACTTTACTTATTAGTTTTTTCACCCTTCTTTGTACGCCTTCCAGTTTCAATATTACATTCCTATTTCCATATCTTGTCGCTGGAGCCCAGGACTGGGTGCAGTATTCTATATGAGGTCTTATTAGAGCTTTATATATCCTTAACACAACATTTGTCTCTCTCGAAATAATATTCCTAACCATCCACCCGATCCTTCTATTTGCCCTCGATACAATGGTCAAAATATGATTATTTGCCTTAAATGTATTATCAAACCCCACTCCCAAATCGCACTCTCCATCTACTTCTTTGATTCCTCTGTTGTTTAGTACATATTCAACTCCAACATTCCTGGATCCTACATGTAGTACTTTACATTTGTCTAGGTTAAATCTCAGTTTTCAAATGTCCTTGTAGGAGTTTGTGACATATTTCCATCCTATGAACATCCTGTACGAATACAAATCCACAATATTATTTGCACCACCTTTGAACAGAACAGATACTACACTTTAATTCTCGCTGGAAGAACAAGAAACTTTTTGAGTTTCACGTTCGAACTAACGGTAACATCAGATGAAATTTAAAAAGATACTTTTTTTTTTGCATTGCATCATCAGCGATCGGGCAATCCCATCTTTTAAAAAAGGGGTGGAGGGTTATAATATAGGGTGGGCAAAAATAAGGGTCCTATTTTTAAAAATTCATAACTTTTTTATTTATTGATTTAAAAAAAATTTTTTTTTAGAATAAGTAAAGGACCCCTTCCGAAGCAAGCATGAGCCGTATTAGCCCTAAGGAACGTACCCTCATTTAGAAAACATTATTTTTGCTTAAAAAACTCAAAACAGTGTAAAAAACAATACTTTAGTTTTTGTAAGTTTTAAGAAGTGTTTTTCGGCTAAAATTTGTTTTGTTTATTTCAAAAAATCTCGGAAGGGTCAGTCTACACACACATAAAGTTTGGTGAGTTTAACTTTTATTTTGTGGAAGTTATTCAAATTCAAGTTATTCAAATTTAAAGATAGGACCCTTATTTTGGCCCACGAACATTAAATCACTTTAACCTATTATTATTATAATAAAAATGATAGCACTTTGATCAGGACGATCGGACACCATTCACATATGGATTCGCCACTCTATATTAAAGACAAGTGTGTATTTATTTGTATATTTATCTAAATTAACAAATGCGAAAGTCTTTTTCATTTATCGCATCTATATTACCATCAAAACAACTCACTGTTATTTAAATGGTTAATACAACATAGTCTTTTGAAATACTGTATATATAGTAGAGATCAAACCCCTAAACATAACTATTTGTATGTCTAATTTGCATAACTATTTTTTAAACAGTTTCTAATAAATCAATGTTTGGTGTTATTCATTTGCAATTTTATTGTCATATTTTCATATATATATATATTGCCTATTTCACAATTTAAGTTAAGGTACCCTGTTTATGTTTCACTGTTATATAGTTGAATCCCCTTTTGTATTTGTGAATTTCCCAGCAGTAAGTCGGTTTATACAAGTGAAAAGTCTGCGATATGTTGGATTTAGCTAATATCCCTAAAAATTTAAACTGCATTTTTTTTTATTTATAAATTACTTAAACTTCTCTAGACTAATATATATATATATATATATATATATATATATATATATATATATATAATTCAAGAGATGAAAGATGAGAATAAAAAAAATGGTATAGATACATTTATTAAAACAGCAGAAGTCCAAAGCAAGGACTTCCATATTCTTAATCCATGGATTTTCAAAGACAAACTCTTTTCATTAGAGGATAAAAACCGGTAATATAACTAAATATTATCGGCAACATATAACTTTGAAAAATGTATACACAAAAAACAAAAGATAAAGAACTTTTGGTTGAGAAGAAACGTAAAGTTAGGGTAGCCACCATCAAAAACAAAACAGCTGTTATAGTGGAAATAAAAGTTTGAAAAAGAATACGAATAAGAATACTCAAAGCATTTAGGAGTCCAAATGTTGTTGCTAAGAAGCTTATTATTCGACGGTGGTCGTGTATCCCGTGCGCGTAGAAGTCCGAGGGTAAAAGTATCCTATTCAAAGGATCTAGGATGAAGTTTATCAGTCAGAGCTTCATATCATCACGATAGATTATTATTAAACCATACATCGCTTATCTTTAATTTTATATTTATATATATATATATATATATATTCTTCTCAACCAAAAGTTCTTTATCTTTTGTTTTTGTGTATAAATTTTTCAAAGTTATATGTTGCCGATAATATCTACAGTAACATTACCGGTTTTTTATCCTCTAATGAAAAGAGTTTGTTTTTGAAAATCCATGGATTAAGAATATGAAACTCCTTGCTTTGGACTTGTGATGTTTTAATAAATATTGTATCTATACCATTTTTTTTATTCTCATCTTTCATCTCTTGAATTATATAATATATATATATATATATATTAGTCTAGAAAAGTTTGAGTAATGTATAAAAATTAAAAAAATGCAGTTTAAATTCTTAGGGATACTAACTAAATCCAACACATCGCAGACTTTGCACTTGTATTATCCGACTTACCGCTGGGAAATTCACATACATATATATATATATATATATATATATAATAGCTTTGTGAATATTAACAGTAATCAGTTAAAGTGATTTAATAAAAAGACGGATAAATTACAAAACCTTTCTTTAAATATAAGTTTATTAATTTTTAAATAATGTAATTTAAATGAGAACTATTAGGTTTTAAAACAAAATTACAATGAATATATATTAAAGATATGTAATAAATTAAAAAAGAATACTTAGAACTAGATTAATAGCCAACGGAGGATGGCGGGTAGTTTGTTGCTTGTACTATAATCGTTCTTGTTAGCCCCATTACATCAAGTGGCTTCATGCCTTGTCTGGAGCGATTTCCATTAAAAAAAGTGATCAATACAAAAGAAAGCTTTATAAATAAATAAATAGAAATGTTTCTGTAATGTATTTTGAAATAAATCATATCCTGCTCTAACAGACATTTGCAAACTATTCTCAAAACAAAGAACTTGTCTTCAGACTTTTAAACAACGAAAGAAGTATTACATAGAGGTGAAGATGATGCATGGAGAAGATGCAAATACGTTGGCTCGATGCTAGACACAAAGAAAGTAATCAAAAGACGAAAAAGGGCTTGCTCTAGATGCATACAAGACCTACGAATCTGCCTTCAACAGTAGGCATACCAGTGAAGAAATGAAATCGCACTTTATTTTAAAATTTGTTTTTATTAAGTTGCTCTATCCACTTAATGTAGAGAGCTAATTATAATAATTAAAAGGGAGAGGAATGTAGAATCACTTAAAGACAAGCCAAGCATGACCTCACCATTAGCATTCAATTCCCTGGACTCCAAATAGGCTAGCCAAAAGTAAGCCGTTCAAGAGCCAAATATGGAAGGAGGGAGGTTATAAGGCTGACTGACAAAAAAGTTTACCTTTAAACTGGTTAAACATAGCATATCTTTATTCTGTTCTTAAAAACTTGGGGTTAATTTAACAAGAACATTTTTCTTATATATATATATATATATATATATATAATATACGGCACAATCACGTCGACACACACCGGTTCCCGTTAGACCACCGAAGTTAAGCGGCGTCGAGCCTGGCCAGTACTAAATGGGTGACCATTTAGGAATACCAGGTGCTGTATGTGCTCTCTGCTTATGTCGGCATTGTTTCCAGTCGTTCTGTATTACTACTTGCCATTGGAATCAAGCAATGCCGACTCAGGAGAGCGGTTGTTGGGGATTGTGCAACTCTTGCAATTATAAATTCAGGCAGAGCACTCATACGTCAAAATCGACGGGAGAGTCCATCATATATATATAAATAAATATGAGATAAATATCCAGCAATTTTTTTTTCATTGCAGACGGCCAAGAAACGACTTCCTGGAACAATGCGAAAAACCTTCTCTGTGCGTTTCTCCACCGTCTTTTAAAAAATTCTCTTTCTCATGAAAACGTTCATGAAACATATGGAACATTTTTTTTTTTTAATTGATTTTAATACAAAAAAGACCATCAAAAAATTTTTAAAAAAAGGTATAATTAAACAGACGAATTATGTTATTTTTAACAATGGTTGCATAAATATATATTATATATATATATATACATATATATATATAGTTTGAAAAGTCACACATGGAAACGTTGCTAAAATGGCAATAATAAGGTGAATATTTTGTAAAAATATTTTGAAAACCTTGACAACGCAATTTATTTATGTTTTTTAAAATAAATTATTTATTTACTTGAAAAACTTGAGTACTTTCGGTGATATACACCCTTGTCAGAAGTATAAGGATATTTTTTCTCTTCTTTTTTCGTTTAATCCTCCCTGATTGAGACATATTTATCGCAGTCAAGTTGAAATTCGCCTTGATGTTATCGACGATTAATGTTTATATATATATATATATATATATGAGATAAAAATCCGGGTTAGGTTAAAGCTATTTTTTTTCATTGCAGACAGCCGTTTCACCCAGAGAAAGCCAAAGATTTTTAATTTATATAACAAAACGGACAATTTCCATGGTTTTATCAGTAGAAAGCGAGAAAAAAAAGAGCTTTGGAAAGAAATACGATTTTTCAAGCCTTATTTTTTAGATGGCCCTTCTCCCATCCATCAGTCCAAATAACTGAATAATAAAATGCATTAACCTAGTTCGTATTTTTAGCTTCTCACTTTGAGCTCTGGCCCATAGAAATAGTTAACATTCCCATTGAGCTTTTTAGCTCTTGTGTGACTTAAGAATAAACATAATTTATAAATAAATATATATATATATATATATATATTTTATTTATCTCCCTCCCACAAGGTAAGATGTGACACAAGGTCGGGAAAGTGGGATTAGATAAGCCAGCGGTCGAGAGGTGAGCACTCTGGCCATTTAAAAATTGCCTGGGCAGCCCCGTCGGCATTCCCCGGTAGGGGCGCCTCAGACAGTAAGCAATAAACTTACTCCTCCCCAAAGAGGGGAGGCAAAGTCTGGGAGGGTGGACCTCCTAAAACTGCACAGGACAGCGTGCAGTATCCATCGGAACAGATACTACACTTTGATCATGGCCAAAAGGCCACAAACATTAGAATACCTAGCAAGGACTAACCTTCGTTTCTATGTTAGTACATCTCTACGAGTTAAATTTTTTAGTCCCGTAGAGATGTACTACCATCGAAACACAGGTTTGTCCGTGTAGTCTATTCTAATGTTTATATAATTTTATTTATTTATAAAGCTTTATTTTGTATTGAGCACTTATTTTTAAAATGGAAATCGCTCCAGACAAGGCATGAAGCCACTTCATGTAAGGAGCTAACAAGAACAAATATGATTATCGCAAAGACAGGAGATGCCTATTGACCTTAGTCTTGAAAAGACCAAGATTATAGGTAGGAGGAAAACAGTCAGAAGGAAGAGAGTTCCACAAGCCTGCCATTCTTGGAAAGAAGCTACTGGAATAGGAAGCTGTATTACAATGAGGTATCAAAACAGTGAATTGATGAAGAATACTAGACCAACGAGTTAAACGACAAGTTTTACATCAGCGTTTGTTTCTCTTAAATAGGTTGCCATAAACCTGGCTGAGGAGATTCATCTACCCCAGTTTTGAAATCTCTACGACAGTCGTCAGATACTAACAAACTTTGTTAGCACAAAGCAAAGTAGGTTCCTATTTACTTACCTCCCCACGAGGGCAGAGTTAGACACAATATCAGTTTTTAATGTGGAGAAAATCCAGCCCTTAAAAAAAAAAAAAAAAATAAAAAATAAAAAGCACTATGGATTGGGACACCAACTAAAAATTACCTTAGTCTAGAAGAATTCCTCTTTCACAGGCAGGACAGAAAAGATGAAGTGTAGCATCAGAACAGATAATAAACTTTGCTCCTAGCTAAAAGGCCAAGTAGGTTTAAAGCGCCAGTAACCCTTTTTTTCACCACTTTCTTATGTTTATTATAAAATTTCCTCTACAAGAAGGCCAGGAGCTGGACTCAGATGTCAGTGGCTCTTTGATACGCTTATCTTGTGAGATATTTAAACAGCTGGCAAGAGCTTATTCTGAACATCTCAATAATAACCTTGGAAACACGTACATACACACATACATGGCGGCATGATTTTTTTTCCTTCTCTTTCTCTGCTCCTAACACTGATCTTTTGCTCGTCTGAAATGATTACAGAGATTACTTTTAAGCCATGATGAAGAGGTAAATGGACACTCAGAGATATAACATGTCCGACGAAAAGGGATTTTTATGTTAGAAACAGCAACTTGCTGATTGGCTGTATCTTAGATGATGTTTCAGTCCAACCTTTCAACAAATTTGATCTGGTATATTCTGTTATCTAAAATAAGAAAGGACAGTATTTGCAGAAAGCTGACCGGATCTCCCCATGTAAATTACAGCATTACATTTAAATTTCTTTGGACTATTTTTATTATTGACATCATTTCTCTTGGTGTTATTATGAAAGCAGATGGGGCAGAGGGGAATTACCAATTGTCAAGAATGTCATTGTGTTTAGTTTGACTCGGCATTGTTCAGGAGCAATAAATGTAAGATTACAGTATTACATTTGAAACAGAGCTCCGATAAATGAATTACATTATTATTATTTTTTTTTAATACATTAAAACAAGGCAGAGGAATAGGCTGGGTGGAGGAGCAAGAGAGGGTTTGAGAGAGGGAGGGAAATAATAGGGGAGAGAGAAAGATAAAGAGACGGCTAGAGAGACAGGGAGAGAGATAAAAGTTTTAATATAAAGATGTTACACACACTATTTAATATCTTCTATTTTGTTTTTTATGGCCCCAGGCAACACCGGGTAGCCCTGTTAGTCTAAAATAAGAAAGGCCAGCATTTGCAGGAAGTTGACCGGATCTCCCCATGTTGGCTATCCAAGGAGCCCTTACCGATTATTTCTTCTGAATGAAAGAAATAATAATCAAACTTTGGTTTAGTTTAGTTGTTTTTTTTTACGGCATATCAACCCTTATGCCGAATCCACTCGTTTTAGTAAAACTTGTTATTATCCAAGTTTTCAATATACTTTATTGAATATTAATTCAATAAAGCTTTCTTATTTGCACTATTGGGTCACTACTTAGGAAGACCAAGAACCACTCGATAGATAAGGCTTAATGAGATGGAAAGATTGTCAGCCGAAAGATCAGGAACACTATGAGAGTACTAAAGTTGATTACTTGCTGGAAAGTTTATAACAAGTATTTTTTCACATTAGATTTGAAGACGACTATATTTTGTAATCTGCAGGGAATCAATCCTATGGTAATTTGTTCCAAGGAACAGATGGGAAACTCTGTCCATGGAAATTCCGACTGATGCTAGGCACACGGAAGAAGGAAAAGTCTTTTTCTTTTGTGGTAGATCGACGAGTTCTTGCTGTGAATGTCTTACAATGTAGAACCATAGATCTGTGTTCAATTGAGCAGCTTCCATAAAAATAGAGAGAGAAACTATAGTGTATTTCTCACAGAAAAGACGTTGTTAGAGAAGAGATCATCCCCCACTAGATTTCTAAGTAGATTTTGTACTCTCTCAAGACAAGGAAAGAGGGCTCTGAGCAGTACCTCCCCAGCTGTGGCAGCAGTATTGAACGAGTCAATAAAACGTTTAGCCAAATATAATTCGACCCTGGAATTATTCTTTCGTCACTTCTGCTTTTTACGAACAATAAAAAGTCTATCCAAAAATAATGCGGCAATTTGTCTTTCTCTTTCGTTCACTTTTTCCGACCAACGCATCTCCCAAAATCACGTTTGTTATGTTCTTTATATCGGCGAAATCTCATTTACACTAATGAGCCATGTGCGACATAAGCCAACGCCCGCTGCTGTTTACTTTAGTAAAATTAAATTTTTCGTAAGTTAGCGGCACATCTCCCCTGCACAAGCAGCAAACAAAACGTCGTCTCTTTGATCGACACAGACAAGTGTCTTTGTTCACGGCAGTCGGCTGCTGCTTCCTGCTCTCCACTACAAGGATGTATCTGAATCTTATATAAATAGAGGATTGCATCAGGAGTCATATACTTCCATCTAAGGATGTATCTGAATCTTATATAAATAGAGGATTGCATCAGGAGTCATATACTTCCATCTAAGGATGTATCTGAATCTTATATAAATAGAGGATTGCATCAGGAGTCATATACTTCCATCTAAGGATGTATCTGAATCTTATATAAATAGAGGATTGCATCATGGGTCATATACTTCCATCTAAGGATGTATCTGAATCTTATATAAATAGAGGATTGCATCATGGGTCATATACTTCCATCTAAGGATGTATCTGAATCTTATATAAATAGAGGATTGCATCATGGGTCATATACTTCCATCTAATGATGTATCTGATTCTTATATAAATAGAGGATTGCATCAGGAGTCATATACTTCCATCTAAGGATGTATCTGAATCTATATAAATAGAGGATTGCATCAGGAGTCATATACTTCCATCTAAGGATGTATCTGAATCTATATAAATAGAGGATTGCATCAGGAGTCATATACTTCCATCTAAGGATGTATCTGAATCTTATATAAATAGAGGATTGCATCATGGGTCATATACTTCCATCTAAGGATGTATCTGAATCTTATATAAATAGAGGATTGCATCATGGGTCATATACTTCCATCTAAGGATGTATCTGAATCTTATATAAATAGAGGATTGCATCAGGAGACATATACCTCCATCTAAGGATGTATCTGAATCTTATATAAATAGAGGATTGCATCAGGAGTCATATACTTCCATCTAAGGATGTATCTGAATCTTATATAAATAGAGGATTGCATCAGGAGTCATATACTTCCATCTAAGGATGTATCTGAATCTTATATAAATAGAGGATTGCATCAGGAGTCATATACTTCCATCCAAGGATGTATCTGAATCTTATATAAATAGAGGATTGCATCAGGAGTCATATACTTTCTGGAGAGGTAAAATGATCCAACTATTTTTATCGTGAACTTACCAACAGACTGGATATATATGTATATATACATCATCCATTTTAGCTCTGGAGTGAAAGTCAGTCCTTGGAGCTTATCAAAACAAAGAGTTTTTTCAAGAAGAGGGCTATTCACTTAAACTGAGACAAAGCAAGGATCCCGATGTTGGTGATGAAAGGATAGAAGCTTGGTTTTAGGAGGAGTTAAAAGTAACAAACCACATTGTTCCCCATTGCAACACATGCTCCAGATCGGAAGATGAAACATAGATTCATACTATTACATAACCTAGCAAATATGTACGACCTAATGATGCAAATACTTAATGGCTTCATGAATACAGAGACTGCATTTAATTTTTGATAATATCTTTGGGAATTGTGACATATTTTTGGTTACAGATACCACATTTCCCTTGTCATAAGATTTAATAAAGAAGGCCAAAGTAAGAATTTGTTCTCCAAAAAGGTAGACATAATTTTACCAAATTTAATAATTGACAATAGTAATATTGTATAATATTTCGATGTGTACAAGTACTGTTAGAATAAGAAATTTCTATAGAGAGGTTAAAAAAGTAGAGTTGAATTTTCTATTAGAAGCAGAGTATCCAGCATGAGTGAGCAGTTAAGTTACAGACCGGAAGTTGCTAGTGTGACATGGCAAGGGCAGTTCAGATCAGCAGAGACAGAGAGAGTAGGAGAGGCAGAGAAAGTAGGAGAGGCAGAGAGAGTAGGAGAGGCAGAGAGAGTAGGAGAGACAGAGAGAGTAGGAGAGGCAGAGAGAGTAGGAGAGGCAGAGAGAGTAGGAGAGGCAGAGAGAGTAGGAGAGGCAGAGAGAGTAGGAGAGGCAGAGAGAGTAGGAGAGGCAGAGAGAGTAGGAGAGGCAGAGAGAGTAGGAGAGGCAGAGAGAGTAGGAGAGACAGAGAGAGTAGGAGAGACAGAGAGAGTAGGAGAGGCAGAGAGAGTAGGAGAGGCAGAGAGAGTAGGAGAGGCAGAGAGAGTAGGAGAGGCAGAGAGAGTAGGAGAGGCAGAGAGAGTAGGAGAGACAGAGAGAGTAGGAGAGGCAGAGAGAGTAGGAGAGGCAGAGAGAGTAGGAGAGGCAGAGAGAGTAGGAGAGACAGAGAGAGTAGGAGAGGCAGAGAGAGGCAGAGAGAGTAGGAGAGGCAGAGAGAGTAGGAGAGACAGAGAGAGTAGGAGAGACAGAGAGAGTAGGAGAGACAGAGAGAGTAGGAAAGGCAGAGAGAGTAGGAGAGGCAGAGAGAGTGGGAGAGGCAGAGAGAGTGGGAGAGAGAGAGAGAGTAGGAGAGACAGAGAGAGAGTAGGAGAGACAGAGAGAGTAGGAGAGACAGAGAGAGTAGGAGAGGCAGAGAGAGTAGGAGAGGCAGAGAGAGTGGGAGAGGCAGAGAGAGGCAGAGAGAGTAGGAGAGGCAGAGAGAGTAGGAGAGACAGAGAGAGTAGGAGAGACAGAGAGAGTAGGAAAGGCAGAGAGAGTAGGAGAGGCAGAGAGAGTAGGAGAGGCAGAGAGAGTAGGAGAGGCAGAGAGAGTAGGAGAGGCAGAGAGAGTAGGAGAGGCAGAGAGAGTAGGAGAGGCAGAGAGAGTAGGAGAGACAGAGAGAGTAGGTGAGACAGAAAGAGTAGGGGAGACAGAAAGAGAGTGCGAGCGCGTGAGCAAAAGAAAGCGCGAGCAAGAGAGAAGAGTGTGAGTGCGCGAGAGCGAGAGCAAGCGAGAAGGCATGAGAATGCGAGCGCGTGCAAGAGAGAGCAAGAGAGCACGCGAGCGGGAGAACAAGAAAAGAGAGAGCGAGAGCATAAACAAAAAATCAAAAGAGATTGTTTAAACTTTAGTGCTGTTAACAAATAGCATACAACGCCTACAGTGAGAAAGGGAGAGGAAATGAATTACTGTTGCATGCCGTCGACCAGCGAAATTCCAACTGTCTATGTGATGAGCTGCTATCGTCCGGATAATCTGTGCAGATCAAAGCCTTGGTCACCACAGTGCAACAATATTATCAAATGTTTATTAGACAATATCACCAGTCAAAAATAAGGCAAAATAAGACTTGATCAAAATAAAGTATAAGTGCATTATTATTATAATTAAGTAATAAAGTAATCTTAAAATGGTAAATCGAAAAAGAGAAGAAATAATCCACAAAGAAAGTAAATACTAGATCGTAATGAGTTCCACCAGTTGAATAGAAGACATGGACGAATCTTTAGAAAAGGGGAAAATAAAAGAAGGGAGATAAATGCGTTTGGATAATCTATACAACTAGTGTACACCCTGCGTCAAAAATGAGGGGGAAAACATTATGCTTTGCCAGTGTTTGCACTAATATTCATATAAAATGAGAATTAAATCGGTAATTTAATTTTTCATAATATATATATATATATATATAAAGAGGTGTACTAAAAGCGAACTTTTAGGAAAGGTAAAACCCTATTGTGAAGAGTATACAGCTCAATATCCAGGATAGAGCAGGTAGAAATGAAGGAGAATGGAAAGGAATTAGAGAAAGCAAAAGCCAAATCAAAATTCAATTCAAAAGTTCAAACCAAGGTATATTCCGCAAAAAGGCAATTTATTCAAGTTAAATTTTCCTTAAGCCAGGCTTTTCAAAGATCAAAATCCTATCATCAGAGGAAGTCGCTGGGATAGATAAGTTGGCAATGGCCAAGATTTAAAATTTGAAAAAATGAAATAAAAGTTGTAGGGAAAGAAACGCAGGGCAAAACTGTGCCAGGGTGCAAGCAAATGTCCGATTGCCAAAAAGTCCGGTGTCGAAGAGTCCAGCGGAGAGAATAAGATGTAGAATAGGTAGGTCGTTAGAGGCACGAGAAGTAATGAGAGAGGTTTCAAAGTTAAATTCCAAGTCGCCACAACTTCAGGTACGGCGAAAATAGAAAATCCAAAAAGGGTAAAAAGTCCAATAAGAGGTACATTCGATGATGCAGGCAGGCGTCAGGAGATTAAGATGGAAAATATTCGCCATTAAAGATACTTCCCGGGCAGAGATGACAAAGGAAAATGTTTTAAAGTGGGAAAAAAGGGGCAGCGAGAATATTTAAAGCCTGCCCAGTTGAGAAAGCCGGCTATAAATGAAGAAAAGCAAAGACAGTGAAAACAAGAATATAATATGCGACCAGTAGGCAAGGGAGGAAACGGGTAAGCGGTGTGTGGGAGGAGAAAGGGACGGGTACGAGGAAAGAGAGGGGGGAGGAGAAAGGGAGCGATGCGGTGAAGGAATGCGGATAAAACTAATATATATATATATATATATATATATATATATATTATAATTTCTGATGACCTAATGAAAAACAACTACCGTTGACTTTTTATTATAGAGTGTAGGATATTTTCCAATTCATTTCAAGCGGTGGGGGTTGTCTGACTTTTTATTAGCATTCCCGTTTTCTCTCACTATTTGCATTGGTTTCGTCCGACGGCTGGAAAAAAGGCACGTTTTTTACACATTGTCTTTTGCATGATGAGACAGATTAATATTTATTTATGCATTATCTTTTGCATGATGAGACAGATTAATATTTATTTATTTATGTACAAAACCAATACACGTTAAAGGAAATCGACAACATCTTTGAGGCACAAATGAAAATGTATTTAAGTGAAATATTTTGAAAATCAACACATCGTGAAATTTAAATGAAAAATTCATTTATTTCATTTTTTTTCTTTTTGCAAGCTTTCGTATTTTCAAACTATTTCACTTAAATGCATTTTCATGTGTGCCTCAAAGATGTTGTCAATTTCCTTATTCAAATAGTGCCAATCTGCACATAACATCGACCGGATTACACTTATCCTAACGTCTTTTAGAACTTGACGTGCTTTTCTGCTTTTATCGTGATTCGACCCCTGTCGGTTAATACCATCAAAATGAGGTAGAAGAAAAGAAATAAAAACTATAAGACAGTCTTGCCTGACGAAGTTGTTCTACAACGAAAGCTTGCAAACAAAATAAATCAAATAAATGAATTTTTCATTTAAATTGCACGATGTGTTGATTTTCAAAATATTCCACTTAAATACACATTAGTTTTGATTATAGAGTGGAGGATACTGAAGCTCTGATAATCCTGCTTGATTGTTTTCACCTTGAATGTTTTAGATGGTTTGAGGAAGGGTGAATTAAACGAGAAGCGGTAGGAGAAGAAAATGATGTATAGAATGGGGCAATCCATGAACTGTCGTCTGTTTGGTCAATCACCATAACAACAAGAGTTTTGATTGGATAACGTAAATATATGAAGATTATTTGAAAGTAGGCGGGGTTGGAGGGTAAGTGTGTGAAAGAAGTAGTCGAAAGGGTGAGATGGGTGAGGCGAGGGAGTGGGGATTTTGTTGTGGTTAGGTGTTACATTTTTGGAGGGTAGGAGTATTGACCAGCTGGCTATGTCAGGAATGTGTGGATTATCTGCATTTCTTCAAATCTTTTTCTAAAACTATGATACATACCAAAGACACAGAGTTTCTCCCCTTCCCTCCTCTTTCCCCTGCCCCTCAAAATCCATGCTACACCTCACCATGACAAAAACCTCAGCACCCCCTTCCCCTTCTCTCCCACTCTAAGACAAATTTACTAACACTCCCACCCCTCCCCTTTTTCACTCACATCATTTCACTCTGCCGCTGACTTCAATCAGCCCGGACCTTGGTCCAGCGCTCTCAGTAGTCCCGGCTACTACTTTTTCTCATCAACCCATCATGTCAACCCAATATTTCGATGTACTTGCATGACATTTTTCTTAAAATTATCATCATGAGGAAGTCTTATAAATAAAGACAAAACGTTGATGTATATATAAAGAAAAAATATCTCTTGGTTTTTCTTTTTCCATATACATACATATACATACATACATATACATACATACATATACATACATACATATACATACATACATATACATACATACATATACATATATATATATACATATATATATATACATATATATATATACATACATACACATACATATATATATATACATATATATATATACATACATACACATATATATATACATATATACATATACATACATACATATACATACATACATATACATACATACATATACATACATACATACATAAATATGTCATCCACATACAGACTGTTTCGCTGTATCACAGACCAGCTAGTGCCTCAAGCCAGGATTGAAACTCAACCGTCGAGCTGACAGTCGGCGCCTCTACGCTATTCTACGACACTGACTGAATGTAAGTAATACCTCAATTTAATTAGTTTTACTCAATGAGCTATGCCTTAAAGCTAATGGTAGTTGGCGATATCCTTACAAATAAGCTCTACCCAAGAAAGGGAGCTTAATATAGTCATTCGCATACAGACTGTTTCACTGTATCACAGCTCTTCAGTGCGGCTAAACCAGCTAGTGCCTCAAGTCGGCATTGAAACGTAACCGTCTACCCTTGCGCTATTCTACGACATTGAGATATCACTTACATCCAGTCAATGTAAACATTGTCAACTGCTGGGAACTCGAATATATATATATATACACACACGTGATGTGTTTCTTTTTTTCAAAACGTTTCAATTTGAGAACTTTTCGTTTTTGTGGATTTTTCTGGTGATCTTGAGGTGTAGCAGAGCCGATATAGATATAATAATGTTGGCTGAATCACCTCTAGAGAAACGAGTCGTAAATATCCATCTCACAGGAGTCTTACGTTTTTTGAAAATGTGAAAAAATAAAAATAAAAACCATTGTTACTGGAATATAAATGGAATCTGTTTTATTTCTATATGCTCGGTCGTTACTGGTTGTCAATCATCGAGCTGAATCTTTTTTGAAGAGAATACTAATTAAAAGGTACTGATAGTATATGCTAATACATATATTGTCATAATTCATATATATATATATGTAACATTAAATTATATTTTACCTAAAGACGTCGTCGTTTACAATCTCAGACGATCAGGGCCACAAACCCTGTTCACAGAGACACCTTGAATCTGTAAACAGGCGCCTCATCCCCTTTGATAGAACTCAACGATAGAGTCGGAGTAACGCAATGAAGCATTAGGTGAATGTCTATTTTTAATCTCTAAGTACTCGACTTTATATAATATTAAATTATATTTTCATATATTTATTTATATATATATATATATATATATATATATATATATATATATATATATATATATGGTTTGAAGAGTGATGATTGTTTATTAGTTACTATTTTAAAGCTAGAGTACAAAATTTAAATAATCAATTTCCATGTATATTTTCCATGTATATTTTTACTATTACATAAAAAAAATATATCTTATACAAGATACTAGGATTTCTTTTTCGTTAAATATATTATTCAACCACGGTAATAGTTGTAATATATTCTTGAGTCCACATTTTCAAAAATCGATATTTAATTAAATTCTGAAGCAATTTCAAACTGCTTACATTGTTTAAAAGGACATTGACCCAGATACATTGACATTAATAAATCAAAATTTGAGTGTCTAGAAAAAAATTACATTAAAATAAACTGACTATAATTCCATCTCATTAACCCTTATCCTCTGCTTTCGGCCTTGATAAGTAGTGACTCATTAGTAAAATAATTTGTCTTTATGATAAGAAAAAGATGGAATTTCCATGGTGTCATGTTAGTAATTATTCTTATTATAAACTAGCAGGAAGACCCGACGTTGCTCGGGATTGAATGAGGATCACTACTATGTACATTTTCACTATGCTCATGACACCGTGTTACTTTGTTTTTTACTGCCTCCATCCTCCCGTTTCACCTAATATAGTCAGAAGAAGCTGACATGTTGGAAAACTCTCTGAATCTTGTCTTAAAATCGAATAAACGTATTTGAAGTGTTAAGAGGTTGTGTCCCAATGGGTCACTTAAGAAGCTTTGGACATGCAGAGATTCGGGACCACTGCCATTGTCTATCCCGGATAATTTTATACATATGATATACATCTCATCAAAATGGGATATATTTGAAGTTTTAAGGGGCTTATGGCCTTATAGGCTTCTTAGGGGTGAACTTAAAGATTCGGGAACACTTCCATCTCCTTCCCCGGTAAAATTACATGATACACTTTTAGATTTTATGGAGATTCTCTTACCTTTCTTTCTATAGCAAACGCATAAACACACAGACAGACATTAAGTGTTTATATATATATATATATATATATATATATATATATATATATATATATTACTGCTTTTCTATAAACATTGAACTTTATAAAATGTCTCACCAAGAACGTGTTATGTTACTGGTAGGGTTACTACTGGTGGCAAACAGAATTGGGTTTGTGTCTCGCTTTACTTGCCACCCCCACAAGAGCACAATTAGACAAAAGGTCGGTATTTTATGTGAAAGATATACAGCACGTCCAAAAGGAGCATTCAGAATGGGACAAAAATAAAAATTGCCCCAGTTAAGGATCTCTTTTCCTCTGACTGATATTACACTTTGATCTGCGTCCGAAGGCTAGCTGTGTAAATTTCGATTTCCTTTTTATACATTATTCCATTTACGCAGAATTAGACAACATTTATACTTCTGCAATTCTATTTTATTTTTGATGTTATTCTCACAACGTTTCGGTCGATGTAAGCTTAAACCTTCCTCAGGGGAATCTTGTCGAAGTCGGGAATCTGTATGGAATTTCGAACTAAACCCTTTATTTAATCCACAGGTCTAGCTTGCTCTCGTTCTGTCAGATATAACCGGATAGATATCCTTATTCGTAATTGTATTCTTAGTAAGGCCGCACTGAGGATTGAACCTTCAACCTCCAGAACTGATTATACTTAGCACTTATATCCGTTATGTCACAGACCTGTGCAGGCGATACTAAGAATACAATTACGAATAACTCAAGACTTCTACCCGATCATGACTGACAGAACAAGAGCAAGCTACCCCTGTAGATTGAACAAACGGTTTTGTTCAAAATTCCGTACAGATTCCAGAATTCGGCAAGAGGCACCTGAAAAAGGTCGGAGGTTACATCGGCCGAAACGATGTGAGAATAACATCCAGGACTAGAACAGTAGTCTGGTCTGAATAATCCAAATAATGCAAATATATTATTGTTTATTTACTTAAACAAATGAATCCTAACGACATATATAAACCGTGTTAATTACCGATGAGCTCATTTTCTTAGTGTGAAACTTATTAATAGTCATTGTAATCTGTCGAGCGATTTATCTCAATCTATGTCAAGGACAATTGTTGAGCTGAGAAGACATGACACTTTATAATCGCCCAATTATAACATTTTGAACCGTTTATAAATATATTAGAGCAAATATTTGATATTGATTAGAGTCAGAGGATAATTACAGTGCGTCTACTTTGCTTTTTAGGTTAATATATTGCTCTGATAAAATCGATATTAAAAGCTGTCAGTTTGATGACATCTTCGTTATCTAGACATAGTTCAAAATCGACTCTGAAACCTTTTCTTTACAGCCCCTTCCTCACAAAAGAAACATTGTTAGAAACAGAGTGTGGTATTTTGGTCTCCTACACAAACTTCAGGGTTATGGTGAGGTTCTTGACATTATTAGGTCTTTTCTTTCTGATCGAAGCTTGTGAGTAACTTTGGACGGTGTCTCTTCATTCTCTTTTCCTATCAATGCTGGCTTACCTCAGGGCTCTATTCTAGCCCCCAACACTTTCTTCTCTATATAAATGATTTTCCAGAGAATATTGTTTAGAAAATTAACATCTATGCTGATGATACCACTCTTTATTCTGGTGTTGCTTGTCGCCCATCTCCCTCGGATCAGTTGAAATATGCAGCTAATCTTGAAGTTGACCTGGGTTCAGTTGTGGATTGGGGTACGAAATGGCTTGTTTCATTTAATCCAGTTAAGACTCAGCTCGTTTCTTTCAATCGTAGGCGAATCCCTTTTCTTCCTGAGATTCTCATGGATTGCTCTGCTGTTGAGGAGAAATCGACTCTGAAACTTCTTGGTCTTTCTCTCTCATAAAATCTTTATTGGAGTTTATACATTAGAACCATTGCTCTTTCTGCTTCTCGTAAAGTCGGTTCTCTCTATTGTGTAAAACACTGTTTCACATTTGAGGCTATTCTCTATCTCTACAAATCTACAATCAGACCATGTATGGAGTAGTGTTGTCATATTTAGGCTGGTGAATCTCTGTCCCATTTGAGGGTTCTTGATAAGGTGTAGAAATTTGTCTGTAATTTGATTGGCCCTTCACTTTCTGCTTCTCTCCACTCTCTTTCTCACAGATGTGATGTTGCTAGTCTTAGTCTTTTCTATAAATACTATTATGGCATGTGTTCTTCGGAATTATGTGATCTATTCCCTGTTTCTTTTGTTCCAGCTTTTTTGCCTCGTTGGTCTAGTGGTCTTCATCAATTTGCTGTTTTGATACCTCATTGTAATACAGCTTCCTATTTCAGTAGCTTCTTTCCAAGAACCGCAGGCTGGTGGAACTCTCTTCCTGCTGACTGTTTTCCTCCTACCTATAGTTTTGGTCTTAAAAAGACCAAGGCCAATAGGCATCTGCTATCTTTGCGATAATCATATTTGTTCTTGTTAGCCCCATTACGTCAAGTGGCTTCATGCCTTGTCTGGAGCGAGTTCCATTAAAAAAGAAAAAAATTCTTTCTACTGTATTGTTACTTCCATGGAACATGCTCGACTGAGCTTCAATCTCGGGTTCACCCTTTTGAAACATTAGCAGCAAGAACTCAATTTTCTACCACAACGAAAAAAACTTGCCTATCTTCCTCAGTGTGTCTAGCGCTAGACGAACAGAGCTTATTCGCAAGGGATTCCCGTCTGTAGAACACATTGCTGCGGAACTGCTTCCCTGCAGATTACAACAGGGCGTCTTCAAATCTAATGTCAACAGAATCCATGTCACAGCTGCTATACAATCTACCCTAGATGTAGAGAGGGATAACTCGCGATGTTGTCAGAAGCAACAGCTTATGATATATCGCCCATCCTTAAATATCCTCCCCCTCACTTGATTTCTTTTTTTGTCAAACCACTGTCAAAGTATTGTATTCAGGCCTCTGCTCCATATTTAATGAATGATATCCATGTTAACTGTGCCTGAAAAAATAAAATTAAACAAAAAAAAAGTTTTGACTGTAATTCAACCGAACCAAATTTCGTGCAACCCACTTTCTGCCTTTTTATCTCCAATCCAAAATCGCTTCTCCTGCTTCCCAGCTGTCCTTTTCATTTATCTCAGCTGATATTCACATATGCAAATCACATAAACACCTGCACCTATGAAGAGAAGCGCTTTTTAAATCTGCATACGACATGCAAAGCACTTCCTTCTTTTTCCTGATGGTGAGTGTTCCTCTTTATTGTCACAATCCAACATCTGAAAGAATTCAAAGACAAACCCTGCACCATTCGAGTAGTCAATGTGATCTGCTCTATGAAAGCCGACTCAAGAAATTTAACATTTTCTCCCTTGAGCGTTGATGATTATCCGGTGATCTCATTTTGGACTACAATCTCTGCAATGGTCATTATGATATACCCCAGAACCTATCATTCACTCTTGCACTGGAAAGAGGTCTACACGGACACCACAAGAAACTATTTCACAGCCGATTTCGATTGAACCAGGGATGGGCTGCTTTCTCAATCAAGATCCCTGGACTTTGAAATAGACTTACAAGAGAGATAATAAATGTGCCAACAATGCATCAATTCAAGGTGAATTTGAACAGGTAATGGGCTACTGTACCCTCTTATGTGTAAATTTCTACAAAACTTTCCCTACAGCTGAAAAATGCTTATTTTATTTTTTACCAAATTAATTGAATTGAATTCTGCCTTCACTCTTGTGGTCGTCCTGAGTTCACATCCACCACCTGCACTCAGCATATCCCCTAGGTAGCAGTGTATTATTATCTTCTAGTATCATTTCTTTGTGGGAATGACCGTCATTAGGATGCGCCTGTCCAAAGTCATTAATTGCCATTAAATACTCTTTTGTCGAAATTCTTTGCAAAAGATCAATAACTCACATTATTTTGTTTTGTTTTTTTATAGACAAAGAATATTATTAAGACTATGCAGTTAGGTACTGGGTAAAAGACAACTCCTTGACCTTTTAGCTAGAATCAAAATGTACCATCCACTTCCATAACTCCATCCTCGTTTCTTTTTTTCCTCCCATTTAGAGATTTCCCTGTTTATTTTCGGTTCTGAACAAACCGAAAAACAGTGGGCGCTCTATTATTTAGAAAAGGGGTTGGAGGGTCTTACTAACCGTTTTTTGTTGTCCCACTACTATCCTCCCAGGCAATACCTCTTCCTTTTGGAGTGGGGGGATAGTGAGGTATCTTTTATGTTGTCATGAGACCATCCTCTCAGGCATTACCTCTTCCTTTGAGGAGATGAGGTAGTGTAGTATATTTTCGCTAATCATGATACCCTCCTCGCAGATTAGCAAAAATATGCAATCAGAGGGCGCATGTATTTGCTCGTTTTTATAAGGAAGGTTTGTAGTTCTTTTAGTTTATTTCGTTTTTATGCATAAGAAACAAAGAATAACAGTAAATACAAAACTAAAATTGTACAAATAGAAACAATTCTAGAAGTTGTCTACATAAACAACTAAAGAAGCCCACTTGAAGCAAAATAAATTACTGCTTCACTTACATTCGTTTAAAATAATAAATATGAATGAAAACAATAAAATTACTTGCAACTTCAAATTTTATAACTCTATAAAATCTACTTAAGTCACATACTTATCTCATTGCTAAAATGCAAAAGACAATTTCCATTACTTCCATTCTTTTGCATCTTTATTTAAAAAAAAGAGAAACGAAATTATTTAGGATTTGGAATTAAACAAGCCTAACTTCAATGTAAAAGAATTTCTAACCTAATAGGTTTCACACTGTCTGTCAAGCTTCAGCCCCTGGTGCATCGCCGCAAAGTTGCATCGATGTGCCCGTTTTATAAGTACT
>OY744528.1:30101027-30193527 GCA_963556195.1 Sepiola atlantica
CGACAAGAACATCTCTCCTTTAAAATCAGAGAAGGTAATGCCTGGGAGGGTGCATCACCCTAGGACCGAACCAAACCATACCTTACTCTGACAAAGAATGGTCTGGTGGTTCAGCTCCCTATTTGTCTTTCTACAAGAGCAAAGTTAGACACAAGGTCGGTTTTAAATGGGGGAAAAATCCAGCTCCCCAAAACGGGCACTCTTGATTGAAGAAAAAATCCTTCTAGAGTGACGCAATTTTAATTTTTGTCCCAATGTTTGGGGACATAACAGATTGGGTGTAGTAACATAACCGATACTATACTTTGATCTTAGTCAAAAGTCCAAGAATTTCTGGTCACTCCTTGAGTTGTTAGAATGATTGCCGATAATGTAACGTGTCGAAACAATGTCTATTTGAAACAATACATTGAACACAAGTTGTTATTTTTACCTATAACTTGAGAGGGGTGGGTGCATACCTTTTCCTAACAGTATTACTGTTTAAATTAATTCAATAAATCTGACAGTATTTGAAACTGTGTTCATACCCATTGAACCACTTATGATCCCACCAACCCATTCCAGAGTCTCTCAATGAAATACTTTGACTCCTGATGCAACCGTCTGCCTGCATAAAGAGTCAGATAGGCCCTCAGATGAAATATTGCTGCTGCATCTAGAGAGGTGCAGCTCAGTGCACTCTTTCTTGCCTTGATTGAGTTCAAAATCGACTTCGCAATTTACTGGAGAATAATCTCTTCTCTACAGTCCCTTTTCGACTGAAGAGACATTACTAGTTTGTCTCTACGCTATCGATATTTTCATGGCAGGTACTCGACTGAAATCCGATCTCAGGTCCCCACCCCCCTCCACTTAAAAAATTCACAGCAAGATCTCGTCTAGCTTTCACCACTGCGAAGAAAATTCTTTTCTTCCCCTGTATATCTAAAACTAAACGAAACTTCCCTGAATAGAATCTCTTTCAAAGAACTTCCACATGTGGAACACAATACCACAGGTCTGCTTCCCTGCTGACTACAAAATGGTCGTCTCTCAGTCCAATGTTAACAAATACTTATCAAGCGGTTAAACAAATTTTGCCCTTTCCTCTCATCGTTGACAATCCTCTGATGGTGTTGTTCCTCATTCAACTGTTATGTGGTAATGATGCAATCCTCCTACGGATTACCTCCTCCTTTTTTATGGGGGGGGGTAGTGTAGTGTATGTTTTGTGGTCATGATACCATCCTCCCATGGATTACCTTCTATTTTTGGTGGGTGGAGGGAGGTTAGTGTAGTATTAGTTCTGAGACCATCCTCCCGGGTATTACCTTCTCCTGCTGGGAGTGGGAAGTGTAGTATATTTTCGTTCATCATATATACTACTAGAAGAATACTCTAGGATGGGTATAATTAATTCTCTAAACAGATCAGTTTTGCACCATTTTTATGGCCCTTTATGAAAATTTAAGTCAACATATAATGCTACTAAACCTTATGACTAGAATCCTTATTCCAATGTTGATCAAAATCCATTACATCATTTGGATTCTAGAAAATGTCTAAAATTTAAAGCTTAAGTTCAAAGGGTCTTAAGAAATTGAAATTCAGTGAAACTTAACTGGTATTTAATGACTATGGATTAAATTCAATGCAAATTTGAAATATTTCGATACTCCAAAGAAACTGAAATTATAGGAACATGAATCAATTGATATCTAATACCTATTGTTAAAAAATGATATAAAAATCAAATATAATCAACATTACAACCCCTTACGCCTAGAAGTTGTGTTCCAAAATATTATAATGATCAGTTTATTCGTTTAGGAACGAATTCTGTGCATACAAATAAATAAACATATACACATACGTAACTGCATATCGATGGAGATTAGATAATTTTTATTTCATTCATAGTACAAGGCCGGCCAATACCGGATATTCCTGCTGTCGTCAATAAAATAGAACTATTTAAAAGAAAAAAAAATGTTTTCTCTACTTAGCTTACCCAGGTAGCTTGTTTTTTTTTTCCTCAATGAAAAAGCAAACGGTTTATCCCTTGAGACTCATAATGGATTTAAGTAAAGTCCATAGACCTTCCAACCCATCGCCCATTGTTGTCAGAGTACGTCTATTCATTGTCAAGACGACCCTTAACTATAAATGCAATCAGTGATAGACACTTTTTGTTGCACTATTTACAAACTCATTCATAAAACATTCAGACTCATTCATAAAACGGTTATTCAGCTATTGCTTCTCTATTCGTTTGTCAGCTCATTGATCTATCAATATCTGTAAATGGGTCTGTCAATTGATTTTTTTCCCTTTGTCTGACCACCTTTGCCTTTCTCCCCATGTTGGACATCAATGCCTTCTTAACACATGGGCGTGGCTAGAGAATTGATTTGGGTTCCCCACGAGCAGACGGGCCTCATTTGTGACATAGTATCGTGAGGGAGGGAGATTATTCTTCATCGAGAGAAACAGTTGTTTATCTTTCTCATACACACGTTGTAGTTGCAGAGATGTTCATCTTTTTTTCTTCCATCTCCAAGTGGCTGAAGTAATAGAAACACTTAGAAAGAACAAATAACTCCTTATTTGCTCTGAGATTGGGTTTACTTTTTACCGTAATTCACATCTAGATGTACTGCATCTTCTTCTAACCTCGATAGAGGGGCAGAAGACTCCAAAACTGCACCCAATCAATTTGACAACTAATTCCAAAAGGCAGAAATTCTAGCTTTCCTATTACATACTTCCTCCCATGACGTAACTACCAGTACACTTTAGCTTAACTTCTACCGGAATTTGTTTTTATACAACTAATATCTAATCTTGTTACATATTCTCCAATTGTGTATCCCAATCATATATATATATATATCAATTGACCAACTTCATGTCCAAAAACATACAAATCATGCTCAAAAAACAAACTAAGAAATTGAAGCAGCTTCACTCGGCAGCTGCAACCATCCAATGTTCTCCACATAATGAACAACAAGCTTCATAGATTATCAGGAGAGAATGTGTGATCGTTTCGAGGCCTACCTTTAGAGGACATTTTCATGCACTAACCCCTCTCACTGATGTGAGGTCCAATCCACTTGAATTGGATGGTACTTATTGGTTTACTTCAACCAAACCTAATTGTTTTTTTTTTCCACAGTTGATCTACCTTTCTTCATAACAGCATTGACACAAATGTTTTAATCCAATCCAGAATGAAAAATTCCTCAATCTTCTGCAAATAAATATTCGGCATCCAACTTTAACCTGGAAATGTTTTGCCCACTACCCAGCATCTTCAAGCAATTATAAATAGATGTTCCCAGTGAGATATTGACAAAAAAGCAAAAATAACGGTTATGTGATGTGCTTACGATTATGTCCACATGCGAAAATCATTTTTTATGCTCAAAATCTTTTTGCCGTCCAAAATAAATTTATTTCCTTGATCCGGTTTCCTAGCATAAAAAGATCAGATTTTTCAACATACAGTACAGAAGAGCCAGAGACAAGACAAGACAAGCCAACATACTCTAGTATGCTCTACACCTCCTTACCCCTTGGCAAAGAGAGAGTAAATAAATTCCAAATTACTTACAAATAAACAAAAAGGTAGTAAACTCTACACACACCGACAGAAAACCAATAGTCATACACACTTTGAACATTTTACAAACACGACAATGTTTAACTTTTTTAACCAACAATTTACGCACACAAAATATCTTTTAATCATCTACCAGGCATGTGTATGCAGTGTGATGTAGGAAAGTGAAACTTGGCCAGTGAGGGCTGAGAACATATGTTGCATAGAGAGAAATGATATAAAAATGATACGATGGATGTGTAATGTGAGTTTTAATTACAGGCTTAGTTCTGATGACCTCAGAGGAAGCTTCAATCTGGAGAGCATAGGGAGATGTGTGCGGAAGAGAAGACTTAGATGATATGGCCACGTTGAAAGAATGGATTAATGTGCTTGGGTTAGTAAACAATGAACAGTTATGGTAGCAGATTGTTCACAGGGGAAGGCCAAGGAAAAAATGTCTAACTTTTCTCTCGTGAGGAGGCAAAAATAGAAACTTGACCTCTGGTTTAGAGACGTGGTTCTTAACTTGACCAATATTGTACCTGTTGATCCATCAGTTCCAGATGTTGTGGTGGCCACATACTTTTAGTTAAAGTTATCCACTGTGCCTGGTTTTCCCCCCATCCGTTTTATTTTGTGACAATCATTTTGATGACGTCATCCAGTATGCACGGGGAAAAGATAACAAGCAAGCAAGATCTACAGAGTTTTAGTAGTATATAGATTATATGTCATTTTTATCTCCTATGGTGTTGTAAATAAATGTATTAATTCTTAAATTTCTTTTTATAGTTATAAGACTTCTCCCTCTACCGTGCTAGTAAACTCCTCACACCTGACATTATCCTGTATCTCTACAAAACCACCATCCGCCCATGTATGGAGTATTGTTGCCACATCTGGGCTGGTGCATCATCTACTACTCTCTCCCTCCTTGACAAGGTCCAAAAAAAGAGTCGCCAACCTAATAGGTCCCTCACTGTCAACCAAGCTCCAGTCCCTGTCCCATCGCCGCAATGTAGCATCCTTATGCTTGTTTTACAAATACTTCAATGGATATGTGCTCCGATGAATTGGCTGCTCTGGTGCCCCCTCGACGTAAGTTCACTAGACCAACTCGACAATCGACTAAATCCCATCCATTCACTGTGGAGGTCCCTAGATGCCGGGGAGCCTTCTACTCAAATAGCTTCTTTCATCGTGCTGCTGGCTTCTGGAACTCCATCCCTGCTCCCTATTTCCCCGACGGTACTGACATGAAGAACGTTAAAACTAATGTAAACAGACATCTTGCTGCGCGGATCCCAATTTAGGTTGACCCCCCCCTCCCAACCTTCTCTCTTTTCTTTCTTCTCAGTAGCCCCTTACGTCTACAGTGGCGGCATGCCTTGTCTGGGGTGAAACAAAAATGTGCTAGTTTAATCTGGCACTGATCTAACACCGACTGAGCTCCAATGATCTCCAATTCTCTCCAGCAAAAATTCGTCTAACTACCACCACAGCAAAGAACTTTCCTTTCCTTTGTGTGCTTAAAACGAAATGAAACAGTTTCTTTACAAGAACTTCCAATACCATGAGATTGCGTCTCTGTTAACTACAACATGGTCGTCTTCAAGTCCAATTTGTATTATTTGAATTAGTCAGACTACTGTTCTAATCTTGGATGTTATTCTCACAACGTTTTGGCCGATGTAATTTCCGACCTTATTTGCGTGAATCTTGTCGAACTCGGAAATCTGTTCAGAATTTCTAACGCAACCCTTTATTTGATCTTGCTCGTGTTCAGTCATCCATGGCCGAGTAGAAATCTTACGTAATTTGTAATTGTATTCTTAGTATCAAAGACAGTTAAATATTAAAAAGATAAAAATCCAAAATTAATCCTTTTTTGCTTGCTACCTCTCTCTTTTCTCACTATAGCTACGGGTTAAATAATATTACTATCCTGGTAATATTCCCTTTTGTCTATATGGACTATTTTGAATAATTTTATTCTTTTCTTTCTTTATTAAAGAGAGAGAGAGAGAGAGAGAGAGAGAGAGTAGATAGAGAGTAGATAGATAGATAGATAGATAGAGAAAGAGAGATATAGAGACGGAAGTGAAACATTCGAGCTTATTTTTTAAATGTTCATTGTTAAGTGTCTCAAACAAATAATAATGTCTAAACTACACAATGCTTCCAGCAGACAATAACACATCTTTATTTAATAGCAACTCCTGAGAGACATGTAAGACGTCAAACTGTTGGAAATCTTGGAGTACATTCATAAATAAATTTATTTAACTACTAAAATAAATGTGATCAGATGGGTCACCCATTTAGCTTAGGTTAAATAGTTTGAATCAGGAAAATTTTACTTCAGGTATCTCTTGTCAAACTCGGGAATCTGTATGGAATTTGGAATAAAACCCTTTATTTAATCAACCGGGGGGGAGGGGGTATATTTCTCTCATTCCGTCAGCAATTCGTAATTGTATTCTTAGTATCACCCGTACTTAAAAATAAAGCTTTTAAACTCCATAAGACCGTCACTTCGAACTGATTATCATTTAGCCATTGCGGACAAAGGGTTCTGTTAAAAATTCCCGATTCTGACAAAACGGGCCTTAAGTAGGTCGGAAGTTACTTCGGCCAAAACGTTGTGAGAATGAAATCCAAGATGAGAACAGTAGTCCAAATGATCCATATTATCAATCCTCATCTTAAAATATCCGAAACATGAATGAAAAATTTATTTTTGTATAGTTGAGAAATATAATTTTAACCCCTACGGCCTCCCATACAAGAGAAATCAACACGAAGCCTTTTAACCCTTTCATACATATTGTTGTTCCACAACAGCAAATAGAAAAGTTATAAATTATCATAAATTTTGATTTGACCAATTATATTTGTTTTTGTAAAAGTCAGCGACATCGAGGAACACGTTTTACCTTCATTAGTAGTCATTACGAGCCTTTTCGGAAGTCAGCTCAACTTGAAGGCACGTGATTCAAAAACAAGTTAGATCAGGTACGTAACATTTCTGTAGACCAATCAACATGAAGCCTTTAAAAAGCATGAACAATGTCAGGATGAACTAATTAATACTTCCCAGAAGAAGGTGTCAATAAAAATGGTCGATTCTTTAGTGATTTTACTTTTTTATGATTTGTTCGCGAAAAACGATCATGCATGACTTTAAATGATTCGATTTTGATGTTGTTCCAGTTGATAAGATACACAAAGAGAACAATGATAGAATCCGATAAACAATATTTGAAGACGTCAATTTGTAGCAAAGTCCTGTTCAATGGCAAATAATATTTCAACCAATAAAGCCTTCCTAGATTAAAATTAATGATAAATGTACTAGAAAATAGTTTCAGACAATGTAAGTAATGAATCAAACTATAAAAAAAATGTCACAGCGGGAAAACAGTAAAGAAAACACAGGAAAGGGAAAGAATAAAGAAAAAGAAACAAGGAAAGAAAAAACAGAAACAAGGAAAGAAAAAACAAGGAAAGAAAAACCAGAAACAAGGAATGAAATAACAAGGAAAGAAAATCCAGAAACAAGGAAAGAAAAACCAGAAACAAGGAAAGAAAAAACAAAAACAAGGAAAGAAAAACAAGGAAAGAAAAACAAGGAAAGAAAAACAGAAACAAGCAAAGACAAAACAAAAACAAGCAAAGACAAAACAAAAACAAGGAAAGAAAAAACAAAAACAAGGAAAGAAAAAACAAGGAAAGAAAAACCAGAAACAAGGAAAGAAAAAACAAAAACAAGGAAAGAAAAAACAAAAACAAGGAAAGAAAAAACAAGGAAAGAAAAACCAGAAACAAGGAAAGAAAAAACAAAAACAAGGAAAGAAAAAACAAAAACAAGGAAAGAAAAACAAGGAAAGAAAATCCAGAAACAAGGAAAGAAAAACCAGAAACAAGGAAAGAAAAAACAAAAACAAGGAAAGAAAAACAAGGAAAGAAAAACAAGGAAAGAAAAACAGAAACAAGCAAAGACAAAACAAAAACAAGCAAAGACAAAACAAAAACAAGGAAAGAAAAAACAAGGAAAGAAAAACCAGAAACAAGGAAAGAAAAAACAAAAACAAGGAAAGAAAAAACAAAAACAAGGAAAGAAAAAACAAAAACAAGGAAAGAAAAAACAAGGAAAGAAAAACCAGAAACAAGGAAAGAAAAACAGAAACAAGGAAAGAAAAAACAAAAACAAGGAAAGAAAAACCAGAAACAAGGAAAGAAAAAACAAAAACAAGGAAAGAAAAAACAAGGAAAGAAAAAACAAGGAAAGAAAAACCAGAAACAAAGAAAGAAAAACCAGAAACAAGGAAAGAAAAAACAGAAACAAGGAAAGAAAAAACAGAAACAAGGAAAGAAAAAACAGAAACAAGAAAAGATAAAACAGAAACAAAGAAAGGAGAAGTAGAAACAAGGAAAGAAAAAACAGAAACAAGGAAAGAAAAAACAGAAACAAAGAAAAGAGAAGTAGAAACAAGGAAAGAAAAAACAGAAACAAGGAAAGAAAAAACAGAAACAAGGAAAGATAAAACAGAAACAAAGAAAAGAGAAGTAGAAACAAGGAAAGAAAAAAACAGAAAAAAAAGAAAAAACAACCTCTTATGCCTAGCAGCTGTGTTCCAAAATTCATAATGATCGGTTAATTAGTTTAGGAGTGAATCCTTTACATACAAATATATATATATATATATAGAGAGAGAGAGACACATACATAACTTTATATAAATAGAGATAAGAGAGACAACAATTAAGACAGGCCTCCTAAAATACATCTTGGGAAATACAAAACTATTACATTTCTGTGTAAACAAAGTCTCAAGAGAAAAGGAAGCAAAACGAAAAAAAAAAAAAAAAATAACCGAAATTCTCCCTCTGATGCCCCCTCCCCCCACATAACCCCGAAACCTATGTTACACTTCCAAATTAAGAATTTAGGAATCGATAATCTCTATAATAAAAGTGAACGTATGTGTGTCCGGCTCACTTCAATTATCACATATTAAAATTTATTTTTATGAGCAAGGTAGGGGAGGCTTAATTTTCATAATTCATAATAAAAATAAGGTTAGAATTTCTTTCACTTTTAATAGACACAAAAATATATTCCCTTGTTCTTAATATTTTGGGGACTAAAGTAGGAATTAATCTACGGGCACACACTAGCTTTATTTACAGATTCAGGAGAGAGGGTGCATTAGTTTTTTTTATGTAAAACTTCACTTGTATATTTGTTCTTTAAGTAAGATTAAACTCACGTATTTGTTTTTTTGGGGGGAGGGGGCGTAATTGTTTCGGTTTTTTTTACAGTAAATTTACCACACATGTAAGAACAGTAGGAAATCAATTGTTACTAATAAAAATAAATTACTACTCGCACGGTCAACGTCGAGTAGTTCTCAATTAAGAGAAAAGCCACAACACTAAATTCAGTCAATCAAGAGTCAACACGCTTCAACAGAAGAGACTTAGCAAAGACTACTACATCAGTTTCTAAGGATATTTGCAACCATCAGGGTTTTACCCACTCCATTAAATTCAGCTACCACTCCTAAAAAAAGAGAGCAACTCTTTAAAATAAAAAAAACAAAAAATAAAACAAGGAGCCGCTCCTTTCCCCACTTCATCTGCACCTTAAAATAACCTGTTGAAAAATTCAACACATTTCCAACATCCTTTTAAAATAAGTCCCTGTTTACTTGCCTCCCCACTGCGGGATAAAAAATGAGACCTCCGTTCCTTGGCTGCAGCAAGAAATAGCACACCCCTTTCTGTAAAGCTCTGGCTACCATCTCTATCATCACGATTACACTGAAAATCACACAGGCATACATATTGGTTTGTACACAGTGATTACTGCATGCCTCACACCTAAAAACAATGGAATGATCATTATTACAATGTTTCCACCTTCAAGCGTATGAATACAAATATACAAGCCCACAATTACGACTACTACTCACAACCTTCTAATATACACACAAATGAACGATAAATAGTTTCACACCACTATGTAAACTAGTATATATATATATATATATATATATATATATAAGTTGGTTATGTGTATATGTTTATATATTAGTATGTGCACGATTCACTCCCTAAACTAACGAACCGATCATTATGAATTCTGGAACACAGCTGCTAGGCATAAAGGGGTTGTAATAGGGGCTATATTTAATTTTAGTTTTATACGAAAGTTGCAAAGAAGGGGCGAAAGCCCATCGTAAAAATTCAGATACCTCCAAGGTTTGTGAAATTTTAACTATATATAAGTATTCACCAAATTTCAGTTTCTTTGGAGTATTTTAAAAGGACTTCAAGGGGACATAATATAGACAAAACGTCCAATTATAAAATGCAAATATTTCAGATTTGCATTAAATTTGAGCTATAGTCATTGAATACCAATTAAGTAAGATTCCCTGAATTTCAATTTCTTCTTCGGACCCCATAAGCTGTAGCCTTAAATTTTAGACATCTTCTAGAATCAAAATCATGCAATGGATTTTGATCAAAATTGGAATAAGGATTCTAGACAAAGGGTTAGTATCATTATATGTTGATTTTAATCTTCGTAAAAGGATATAAAAGTGGTGCAAAACGGTTCTGTTCGAGGGAATAAATTTTACCCGTCCTGAGACGAGTATTTTTCCAGTTATATAATATATATTTTTTTTTTTTTTCAATTTTCTTATCTTTTTGTTTTTGCTGGGATGGGGTATCCTACCGGATTCCAGACATTTACCCACTTTTTCAGACATTTTTTAAAGATTCAAACCATCCTTTTAAGTGCAATTGTTTGTATCTCTCTTGAACTTGGTTCACCGGATATATTCGCCAGGTAGTTTTTGAAATTCTATTTCATTAGTCCTGTTGCTCCTATAATTACTGGAATGATGGGGATCTTCCTGAGATTCCAGTTTCTTTTCAATGTCGTACATAAGACCTTGGTATTTTATTTCTTCCCTTTTAGCTCTGTTTAAGCCAGTATCATTAGGGACATTAACTTCAACTAGGGATTCTACTTTCTCCCTTTTGTCCCATATCACTATGTCAAGTTTAACAGCTCTGTTTTCTAGATATGTAGCTGTAGGGATTGCATAGTCATAGTGGATGGTGTATGACTTATTTCCAACTGTTCTTTCTGGTATATGCTTCCAGGACTTGCTGCTACACTGGATATTAAACTTTTTACAGAGGATCCGATGAAGATATTTGCACATTCCATTGTGTCACATTGTATAGTAGCCATCCCCTAGCAGAACCGTACAACTGGATGTCAGGTGGCTCACACTATCCACTTCTGTGTGACAGAACCTGCACTTGTTGTCGTTGCTGAGAGCACTTATTTTCTTAAAAGCATTGGTCATCAAGCTTTGATCTTGGGCAGCCATTATCATTCTCTCCTGATCATAGTGGAGCGATCCTCTTTTCAGCCAGTCTACAGAGCCTTCCTTATCTATATGTGTGTGCATGTATTATGTATGCACGTAAGTTTGTGTGTGTGTATATATATATATATATATATACACACACTTTAACATTTTAATGGCCCACTTCTGTTTTGGAAAAGTCCACAATGCCACCCACGTTACTGACCTCTTTAAGTGTGAAGATTCTGGAATGGACACACACGAGTCACATGTAAACATTTCTTCACCTCATTGGCTATACTTTTTCCCCTGCTATGAACACCCACCGTACACACACATACCTCTCAATACACTGAGGAAGGCCGAAGGAACGGCCAAAAATATTTTCTTTTTAGAAAATAATTTTTTTTTTTTTAAAGACATTTTGTATTCCTATCCGTCAACAAATAAGAAATAAAGAAAAGATATAAGTATTTACATATTTACCATTAATTATATATATATATATATATATATACAAGCTGACTTCGCCCACTAGCTCTCGCTTCACATTTATTAATATGTATATGTATATATATATATATATATATATATATATATATATATATATACAGGGGTTTACGCACTCCACTACTTTTGGAGCTGCTTCTGCTCCTGCTCCAACACCCAAAAGTGGAGCTTGCTCCTCTCACGCTCCCCATTTTCAAATAGGAGCCGCTCCTGCTCCAACTCCTATAAAAAAGGAGCGGCTCTTTTTCAGCGCTCCATAATGAAATTATACCTTCTTTCATAAACGTTCTATTCTGCCAATGAATGGTCGAAGGATAGGGGTGGGTGTCAAAGGATCTCGTCAATATGGGTTGGGATGTCACTGTAAATGTAAGACCGTAAGATAATATTTGACAAAATCTCGCTAATATTTTGAGAGTTATAGGAGAACATGTCTGACGAAGTATAGGATTATACGAAAATTTTCGTTTCCTGAGGTATAAAATAGAAATAGAAAAATCCCTGAAGTATTTTAAAACAATTTTAATTTTCATTACATTAACAACCTATTTTTTCAGGAAAAGAAAATTTGACCCGATATTTTTTCTATTTATTTTGGAAGGGAATTTAGATTTGTTTTAAGTAAATAAAGTTTTACTTTTAAACATTATTAGTGATTATTTTCTTTTTAAAGAAAACATGTCACTGGAAAAGGAGAGACAGCCAGGGCAACATTACTCGTCGTGTTGTTGTTTAATATTTGTTTGTTTTACGAACGTAACTATATTGTATAAAGTATATTATTATTCATAACAGAGAAACGCGCAAGTTCTTTCAAATAAATCGATTTATCCATTTTTTTTTTCTATAGTACAATTTGGGACGAAAAAAACCCAATGAAGTTTATTTTTTAAAGATTGAAAAAAAAGTTTTTTTTCATAAGTTGCCCCCAAAATATCAATAAATTGTCAATAAACAATTCAGAGATACATTTAATGTTTTAAAATTTCATACAAAATATCTGGCCTAGACCTTGGGAGTTAAAAAAATATCGGGCAAAAACATTTATTAAAATTTAAAATAAAAGTTAAACGTCTATATTTGAAATCTCTAACAAAAGCAAACTGTTTACAATTTTAATATTCGATCATAGATTTTTTAAGATAAAGAAAGATATCTAATCTACTTTCGGTTCTAAAAAAACAACAAATTAGTCAGAAAGTTTAACTATTTGCTTTTATAAATTAAAATTTAAGATATTTTCTTTAATTTAATTAAGTTTAAACATTGGTTTTCTTTCGCTTATTTCGCTTGGTATTCGCTCAAATTTAGGATGAAACTGATTGCTGGTGTTAATTCTATTTTTGATCCTGAAATACAATTCTGATTTACTTTTTAAAGTGTTGAGAATCTAACTTTAATTCCAGGTTTTAATCGCTGGCGGCCATGTTGGTTTTTATTGTTTTTTTCCTTGGACTAAAGATATTTTTACTGCTTTAACATTTTATTACACATAAAAAAAAACTTTGAACATTCTATTTACAAAAGCAAGTTTTAACGGAATTTAACGAATTTAAAAGCAAACATGAAAAGGTTAAAACATACTAGTTGTGAATTTAAGAATAACAAAAAATGCCGCCGAAAAGACGACGGGTAAAAATGTGTCATAAAAGTTCAATTTGATATATGCTCAAAAATAAATTAGAATTTTCTGTCAAGACAAAATGTACCATTTCACCCCAAAAAATCGATTTTATCGAACATTTGGTTTAATACCGAGCGAAATGGGCGAGAAAATCCAACGGCCCCTTATAGTATAATGGAACCTAAAATTCTTTATTTTAAAACACGAAAAAAAAAAAATTGGCTTATTTATTCAATCACAATAAACATCCTTTTCATAAATACAAAAAAGTTCAAATCTGTAAGAAAATAACTTCAAAGATATCTATAGACTCACTGGCGACATTTGTTGCCCAAATTCTCTTCTGCCTTAATAAAAGTGTCCCATCAAAAATGTAACATGTCAATGTAAAAATGTTCTGTTTTCAAGACATCTATAGATGCATTGGCTTTTAAAGACATTTGGTGCCAATCAAAAATTTAACACATAGATGTAAAACTCTGAGAACTTCAAATGTTCTCCTTCTTTCTCTCTGTCTCTCTCTCCCTCTCTCATATTCATTTACCAGACATAATTTTAAAAAATAACTCAGAGTAAACTCTGAGACTTTTTCTTTTCCTTTTTATTGCTGAATAAAAAACTAATGTTTAAAATAAACAAAAATCAAATAATTTTGGAGCGAGGAGCGCAGAGCAGGAGCACAGAGCGATAAAACCACCCATCTTTAGTCCCAAATAGAGTTGCTCCTGCTCCACTCCCGCTGAATATAAAATGAGCCCTCCTCTCCTTCGCTCCAGCAAAAAGGAGCGTGCTCCTGGAGCGCGCTCTTTTTTGGAGGGCTCCGTAACGCCCTGTATATGTAAATAATCCTTATTTAATAAGTATTAAATAAGGTGTACATTTCATTGAAATTGGACCTATTTGAATTTTCGGTGGACCTATTGTTTAAATTTCAGGAGGGGGGGGGGGCGCTTGAAAACCAGGGGACCTTCTTAATATTATCAACATTTGCTGAAATTTTGGGAATAGACATCATTGTTGGTCATTTACTTATGGTTTAAATTTTATTTGAATCTAAGGGAAAACAGTTTTCAGTGAAGGGAAAGTCGCCCAGGGACCCCCAGCTTTTAAGTGATATATTTCTTATATAGCCTATGACCTTCACTGAGAAGTCAGAAGTCCATATGCCAACTTTAAAGAAATTCTGTCCAGCGGTGTGGGTTAACATAAGACACAAAGATCAGACGGACACATAGACACACAGAGTTACTATTTTATACATTATATATATATATATATATATATATATATATATATGGTACACGTATTGTATTAGTTTCTGTAGATGTAAATCTGTTGAAACTCCAGTGTTTATAAGAAGTGCTCAATAACAAGTAGAGCTGTTGTTAAGTATAAATTTTTATTTATACAAACATTATTGGTTACATATGTGCATACATGTTTCGGTTGTACTCTTCACAGAGAGTCAACCTCTTCAGACCAAAGAAGACAGAAGTGAGATGAATTTGGAAAACTTTCCCTTTAAATAAATCTTTTTTGAGGATGAGATATTTTATTTACCTCCTTTCCGGATGGTTTGACACAAGTGTGAGTTTTGATGAAAGTCTTTTCTGTGGAATGAACTGGATTCGAACCCGGCACACCCAGATCCTCAGTCCGCATCGTTAACCACTTAGCCACATCGAATAAATCTGTGGTTAGTTTATCTCCTAGAACAACCATTTAACTTTGATGCAGCGACACACACATACAGACAACTTGGCTTTATATATAGAAAGATATACGCATACCTCACTTTATATAGATAGAGATAAAGATTAAAACTTCGTTTCTATTAAAGTGAAATTAATGAGGTATTCATTATGAACGAAGATAAATTTCTCGTTTAATTCGACATATTTATTTTCTATTAATATTATCATTAATTCCTTGAACGCATCCTTCTCCTGTCATTGCTTATCAAAATTAACAAAAAAAATAATATGGAAGCACCAAAACCATCATTTATCCACGGCTATTTAATTATAATTAATGTCAAACACAAATCAGGGAACCTAGATAATAGCAGCTTCGAGTTTCCATCCATTAAAAAGGAACCAAAAGAAAAGGAAAAAAAGAAAAACGAAGAGCAATGGTGTATCCAAAGAGGCAAGAAGAAGTAAAAATGTATATCTAATTTGCACTTTTGCGATATGCATCAACTGAAAAGGGTAATAAGATTAACAGTTTGTTAAAATTCAACAATGATTTCTTGTAATAATAAGAATTTTGAGCCGAAATATGATTAGAATTTCTGTTTCTTTTTCACTGCAAACTCGTTGACCTGGTCCCCCACTTTTAAAACATTCACAGCAAGAACACATCTAGCTACAATCACAGCAAAGAACTTTCCCTTCATTCTCTCAATACCAAAAAGCCAAACAGAACTTCCATGAACGAAGTTTCTTTCCTAGAACATCTGTGGAACAAGATACCACGAGTCTGCTTCCCAACCGACTACAACATGGTCGTCTTCAAGTCTAATGTAAACAATTACTTGTTGAGTCGTCCTCTTGAATAATCAATTCCTGTTAAGTAATCTTCTGTCCATTTCACTAATTGTTTCCAATCCTCTCGTGATGGCGACCATCGTCTAACTGACAATCTCTTTAACCATTATCCTCAAGTGGGCTCGGGCCTTGATAATCTGTGACCCATCAGTAGAAAACAAACCTGGTTAACAGATATTATGATTACCATATTCGGTTTAACATCTCTTTTTACATGCTGGCATGTGTTAGACAGCTTTTAGAAATTGACTTCCTAACTAATCTATCTCTGACCAGGTCTTTATTTTTACATCTTTCAAAGGCGTCCTTATAATTTCCTCCCATGTTTCCCTTGGCCTTCCCCTATGAACTAAACCTGCTGCTTTAACTATTATACATCTAACCCAAGAACTGAAAACTTGACAATCAGTCCACAATGGCTTTGTTGCTGTCGGTTTGAGGTATGGTTCTGTTTAGTCCTAAGAGGTCCACTTTTCCAGGCGTTACTTTCTCTCTAAACATCACTATCAAAGTTTTATTTCTTTTCCCTGGTTTCCATCCACCTTATTGGTGACTGTCATTCAAGGGTGTTTGCCATAGTCGTCACACTAGACACTGCGGATTGGCAATATTATTTGGCCATAACTAGGTGTCCACATACAGTGTCTGGTATTCCCAAATAGTAACCCATCTAATACTGACCAGGCTTAACGTTGCTTAACTTTGGTGATCTACTGGGAACTGGTTTGTCAGCGTAATTATGCTGTATAATAAGAGGTTACTTTATTGTTAATCGCCTGAGGCTGCTCAGGCATTTTTGTAGGCCAAAGTGCATTTCACCTGGTGAGCTGGCTTTTCAAAACCCCGCTTGACCTTTTGTAGAGAAGGTAAATAAGACTTACTTAAGAACCCTCATTAATTCTTTCAACATGACCATACCAACACAGTCTCCTGTTTTGCACATATCTCCCTATACTGTCCAGATTTAATCATCCTCTGAGGTCATCAGATTTAATCTATCTTTAAAATTAATATTACACATCCATGGTATCATTCACATATTAGTTCTCTCCATGCAACACATGTCCTCAACCCTTACTGGCTAGTTTGACTTCTAAATATCATTATGCTGCGTACACATGCCTGATAGACTCTTCCCTTGGTCGACAGTCCTAACGATATGCTGGTTAGATCACCAGTCCCTATTTACTTGTCTCATCACGAGGGCAGAATTAGACACAAAGTCGGTTTTTAATGTGGGGAAAATCCATCAGCCTAAAATGGGCCACTCTGGATTGGGTTTGGTTGTTGTTTTGTTTTACGGCATATCAACCCTTTTCAGATTATTAAATGCCATATACGGTCATTTTGGTAAACATTTTCATGCTTCAAGTTCTATATATCTTTAAATATTTATTCATGGTGTTTCGTTTGGTTGTTTTGTAACAGAAAGAACATGACTGAGTTTTGCAAAGGGAAAGGAAAAAAAACAATAACATCAATGTTTGGTGTATTTTGAGCCAGGAAGACAGTACCTATAGACAACCTGCTCTGGTAGCACCAGGTACTCTGGATTGGGATAAAAATGAAAATTGCCTCAGTCTAAAAGGATTTCTCCTTTATTGACCGAGGGCAGAAAAGATAAAGTGTGGTATCAAAACAGATACTAAATCAAGTATAAGTCCTAGTACTCAGAAATATTATGAGAAAGGGAGATAGTTTGAATATGATTGGATGCCCCTCAATTTGGATGGCTGGGGCAATCACCCTCTTTATGCCACCGACTTTGCTCCTAGTCAGAACAGAACTTCAGTCATTTCTACCAGAATACTTACTTTTTAAGATTTTGATATCTTGGGATCATTTTCAAGATGGAAGTCCAATAATGATTTGCTGTCTTTTATCACTTAGTCAAGCAATGTAATCTTTGGTTGTCCTGGGGGTCTTTTTGGTTAGCTTTAAAAAAGCTTGAAGTGCTTGACGTGTAAGTGTTTCTGACAGCAGTCTCGTTAAATGCCCAAATCATGACAGTCTTCTTTTTAGTATAACAGTACTCTATGGTTTTGATTCAGTGCAACTGTAGAGATCTTTGTTTGAGACTGTCTTTGGCCAGCTGATTTGGGTGACTTTTCTCAGTAGCTTTCTTTGAAAATAAATCACTGTGTTTTTTTATTTCCATATTTTGGTCAGTGTTTGCACTTCTGAATTGTACATGAAAATACTTTGGATGTATGATGTAAATACTTTTAGTTTCATTTCTTCACTGACATGCTTGCTGTTGAAGACTGATTCATAGCATCACGACGGGACCTCCGCTGGGAACAACGGATATGCGCACGTGACAAAGATAATTAAAAGAAAAATAAAAGTCCGGGAATTTGGCTCCTAGGATGATCCCAGGTTCTATAATCAATGACAGAATGCGGGGGGGGGGGGGATAGGTACTTCTCCTGGTTAAGACCGCACAGATTAGAAACAAAGCGAAGCATGCACAAAAACAACAACATGAACGCCGAGACAAAATGTAAATAATATTTTGTGTTTATTTTAAGGGTAACTAATTTTTTTTCTGCTGAAAAATACATCAAAATAAATAAAATTACTTATTTTTTTAGTGTTTTTCTTATGGACCCCTATCATGAATGAATAGTGGCGATGCCTCTACCCCCCCCCCCCCTCAACGTTTAACCTGAAAAAAACTGCTCCCCTCCCAAATCGCTATTCAATTTGCCAGCTCCCGCAATAATATATAATATCGTTGAGTCAGCATTTGTGCCGGACCTTCATAGAATGGAAATATATCACAAACTCTTACAAGGGTTTGTAAGATAGACCATCCATAACCAGATGTATTGTAAAAGTATATTAACCAGAGTAGTTAGATAAGTATGGTTGAGTTTGAATAAAAGTTTGCATAATAGTATCGTGGGGTTTGAGTTCACACCAGACCTTCATAGAATGGAAATATATCACAAGCTCTTACAAGGGTTTTCGGACTGACGTAATAGCTTAGCAAAAATATGCGACCGTAGGGAGGATATTTCGCTAGGCTAATATTACATTTTAGATTAAAGTGCTCAGCGAAAATTAAAATTTGTATGAATTCATTTTTTAACGGATTAAAATTTTTATTGATCGTACATAATTTTGAGGCACGTAAAAATTTGAAAATATGCGATTCGATTTACAAAACGGAAAATGTTTTTTTAGAAGCATAAATTAACCATAATACTTGGCTTCTACATTTAAAACTTCAATCCAAGCCATTAGATAAAAAATAAATTCAGTCTAACTGAGCTATTTGCACTTTCTTATAAATAGATCTTAAAATATTCCCTTAACAAAATATTCCCTTATACTTTTGGCGTGACGTCATATATTTATGAATTACATCATGTTTCAAAACATGAATTCAAACATAAGCGATGATATAAAATAAATAAATGAGTAAACATTATCAATAGCGTAAACTTTAAAAAGGTTATATCACTAACGCAGAAACCACACATATAAAAGGTTAGCATAGCAAGCAAAAATGGAACCCGGAATATTCCGAGTCGTTGAATTCAAATTATTAAAAACCAGCCGAGATAAAGGTTTTGTATGATGTTTGAGAGTGTATGATGCCAGATATTAAAAGTTATTACAGTGTGATTGCCAATGATGACCCCAGAGGTCACCCCAGTGCATCGGTGATATATATATATATATATATATATATATTTTATTCACCCTAAATAAAGCACACTGCCACTGAGACGTAAGGGCAACTGTGAATTAGGATGCCCCCATAAATCTGGCCCCTAAGTGGGGAGCTGTGCAGTGAGATGCTTATTCACATTACATTTAAATTTCTGCATGTTGGTTGTGTGATTCTGCTGCTTGTCAGGTTGGTTGAGGGTATTTATGTTGAGTGGCTCCAGTGCAGCAAGTTCATCGGAGCACTTGTATAACAAGCACAGTGATGCAACATTGTGGCGATGGGACAGGGGCTGGAACTTGGTAGACAGTGCGGGACCTATTAGGTTAGAGAATCTGCATAGGGTTGCAGTCGGCAGATTCATGACGATCACCTAGCCTGCCCATAAAACAAGCCAGACACAACATCAAAGAAACAACAAGAATAATGACAAGGGTTAGGGGCCATCAATATAACTGAAAACCTATAAAGATATAGACATTATATAGCTACTTTGGTAATCAAACGTATATACTTATAATCATCAAGTCTTGATAGTGGCATGAATCTTCCTGACTCTCACACCATCTCGTTCTATCGTTGATCACATCAAATAGGTCTTCATAGGTGCAGTGTGAGTCCTCTGCTAGTTGCAGGTTCTGCGTGGTCTCCTCTAGTGAACCACATCCCTGTTTTGGCACCCACAAAAGAACATGGCTGACAATTTCATCCTTAGCCCTCCAGTAGTGACCAACAAATCTGGTTTCTCTCTCTTTGATCAAGGCTGAAATCTGAGAAAAGTTGTCGGTAGAGTTGCTCTCTCATGGAGTACTGCCTCCAAGAGATGTTAAGAGCAGCTCTTAGGATTCTGGTGTACACATCGTCAATTTTCTTCTCCAATCTCTTGATAAAAGTCCAGGTGCCACTTCCATATACCAGAACTCGCGTAACAATTGATTTCAAAGAAGTCATTTTTCATCTTGAAAGCAAGATTTGACTTCCAAATTGCTTTTATTTTGTCCAGTTTAGCCCAGGACTTGTTGATTCACCCATTTAGTTCACTTTCTGTGCAATTTTCTTTTGTAACTTTACTGCCAAGATAGGTAAACTCATCGACACTTTAGACAAGTCCCACTTAGGAAAGAGGTAGTTCCATGTTGGATCATGAGAATGTGCTCTTCTTTGCTTGTGTTAACAAAAAGTGCAATACAATTTGTAGGGAACATGAACATGAAGGGGGATTACTTGCGAAACGTCCTCGAGTTTGCCTGTCCTGTGCGCTGCGGGTGAGAGAAAGAAATCCAACATGGCGTCCATGAATGTTTATTATATACAGTTCACGCAAAATCTCGCAAAGTCTCGTTGCACGTATGGAAATTAGGTGTGCCTCGATATAATAAAAGCGGGTCTCGTACCGTCTCAGGCGACTCGGTGTAGAGCAGGTGCACGTAACGAACGGTGAGAGCTGCTTTGAAAGTTAACTGAGTGATTTGCGACCTTCGTTATTACTACACAATTTGCCATTTCTTCAAAACAGTAGGGCTTCTGCTGGTTTAGTTGTATCAGCAAAAATTGCAAGGTCATCAGCATAGCCTGCATCAGTAATTTTCTCCACTCCTTGCAGATACCAATGTCAAGCAATTTTCTTTTAACTTGTCGATTGATATGTGTAGGATGTAGTCAACACTGTCATATATGAATAAGTAGTGTCACTGCCGACACCAGAGATTGAACTTTTATCTCTGGATAATGGAATTTGATATGAATAGAGGTGTGTATAACTATTGTGTAACCCTGATCAGGATGATTCAATATTTTCTAGTTATGCTCTGTCGAGTTTTAATATATGGATAAGTAACCAATATTGTTTTCATTGATTTTGACGTTTTGTTGTATATTGTATGTTAATTAGCGTCAAGTTTAAGGTGTGGGGGAATGCCATGGAAAGTAAAGGTCTGAAAGTGAATGTTACTAAGACCAAAGTGATAATCAGTGGTCGTCGTGTTGGAAATCCTCCTAGAAACAGGAAAGTTCCTCTGCTGAGTTAGTTTGTGGAAAGGAGATAAGGTGTGACTCAATTTTGTGGTTGGTTTTGTTTTGTGTTTTATTGTTTTATGGCATATCAACCCTTTTCGGGTTATTTTATGCCGAATCCGGTCATTTTGGTAAAAGTTTTTATGCTTCAAGTTCTTTATGTCTTCAAATATTTATTCATCGTGTTAGGTTTGGTTGTTTTGTAGAGGAAAATTATTTTTGGTTTTGGCTTTACAGAACATGATTGAGTTTTGCAAAGGGAAAAGAAAAAAATAACATTAATGTTTGGTGTATTTTAAGTCAGGAAGCCAGTATTTTCAGATAGCTTGATTTGGTAGCACCCATCCATTTTGTGTGGTACTTTGTAAGCAATTAGTACACAAGTGCAGTGATTTAACCTGTACGTTGAGAGATAATAACCAGTTTGTGTGCTATAAGTATAAGATAATGGAGATGGATGAGAACTCAGATGTGAAGAAAATATATTTGGATAGCAAAACTTGAGGTTGTTCAATTACTTTCCATTTGATGGTGAAGGGTGTATTTTCTTCTTTAAGTTGCCATATTCGGGCCGCAAGTGCCGTATTTGCCTTGTTTTTGTGTCTGAAGGTGTTTCTGTGTGCGTATAATCTTTGCTTGAAGCTTCCCTGCGTCATGCAAATGTATTTTTCTGCTCTACCGGTAGTCTAGCTTGTGACGGTAGAGCACAAAAATACATTTGCATGAGGCAGGGATGCTTCAAGCAAAGATTATACGCACACAGAAACACCTTCAGATACAAAAACAAGGCAAGTTCAAAAGTTTTGTTATCTTGGTGATGTCACTGGAGCAGAGAGAGAAGCTAGTGCTGGTGTTATAGGAAAAGTTAGGAGCAGAAGACATAAGTTCAGGGAATATTTGCAGTTACTAACCAGCAGAGCATTCCCACTGTCGATCAAGGAAATAGTCTATCAAGCATGTGCACACAGTTTGATGATGTATGGAAGTGAAACATTGTCGGTTACGGTTGAGGACATGCTACATAGGGATAAATGATATGAGAATAATACGATGGGTGTGTAATGGGAGTGTTAAAGACAGACTTAGATCTGATGACCTCAGAGAAAGATTAAATTTGAACAGTATAGGGAGACGTGTGTAGAACAAGAGACTTCGTTGTTATGGTCAAATTGACAGAATAGGTGGAGTTTTTGGGTTAGTAAGTGTAGAACAGTTGCGGTATCAGGGTCAGTTGGTAGAGGAAGTTCAAGTAAAACAAGGGAGGAAGTGATAAAAATGGATTTGAGAGAACGGGGGATAAATATAGACCTTGATAGAGATAGGTGAGTTTGAAAGTCAATTTATAGAAGCCGTCCAACATATGCAGCATGCAAAACTGATGTTAAACCGAATATGATGATGAATTACATTTTGTCATTAAACAATGATATTTTTCTATAAAAGAGAGGTTACATCAATTCAGAAACCTATTTGTTATTTGGTTGGCCTCCACCTTTTCTTCTAACATGATGTTGCTAGTCTCAGTCTTTTCTATAAATACCATTATGGCATGTGTTCTTCAGAATTGTCTGATCTATTTCTGGCTTCCTTTGTTCCAGCTCGTTCGATTCATTAGTCTAGTGGTCTTCATAAATTCACTGTTTGATACCTCGTTATAACACATGTTCCTATTCCAGTAGCTTCTTTCCGAGAACTGCAGGTTTGTGGAACTCTTTCTTGCTGACTGTTTTCCTCCTACTTATAGCCTTGGACTATCCCTGTCCTGTCTTTGCGATAATTATCTTTCGTTCTTGTTACTTCCTTACATTAAGTGGCTTCATGCCTTGTCTGGAGCGATTTCGGTTCAAGAAAAAAATTAATTTCAGAAAAGTAGTTAAATAAAAAACGTTTTTATTTGTTCATATCGAAGAATAAAAACCTAACACTTGATCATGTGAATTATTTTTATTATTTGGACTACTATTCCTATCTTGAGTGTTATTCTCACAACGTTTTGGCCGATGTAACCTCCGACCTTCTTCAGGTGTATCTTTTCGAATCCTGGAATTTCGAACTGAATATCTTTTTAATCAACGGAGGGGGTGGTGATTGTTTTTGTTCCGTTAGCCATGGCCTAATAGAAGTGCTAAGTAATTTTCAGAGTGATTAATTTATTTAGTTTAATAACGTCTGCGTTTCAACATATGTTCCCATGGTTTTATGAGTTAAGACGTTCGGTTATAAATCCATGCCTTTAATATTCGAACCTGATACGATATACATATGGGGGCATACATACTGTATCTCAATTATATCAGATACTAGAAAAAAGTGACCCGTTCAGTCACCCATTGATCCCTGGTTAAATTGTTTCAATCAGGAAAAAGAGGAGTTTGCTTGATCAATCCTCATCAAACTTGGTCATGTTCTAAGAACTGTTTTAATTTTGGAGTATCCAGATCAAAAGGTCACAGAAAAGGTGAAAGTCACACCTTTGGCGATAACTTCGGTTCTCTTCATCATAGAGACTCGATACTTGGTCCATATTGTAGCCAATGAAGTCCTGCATTATATATAACATGGATATTTGACTTTTAAAAGTTCAGTCATGTCGAAATTTCGACGGAATTTCAACTTCAGATTTGATGTATACACCTCATGCTCTTTGATAATAGTCACAACCATGCAAAATTTCAGCTTAAATAGTTTTTTAGTTATCAACGTTTCGATGACCTAACATCAGAAACACTTCTTACAATATGGCGAAGTAAGGTCCTGAAAAGACTTTGGCCCATATTTACGTTGTCAGGTTGAGGTATACAGTCTCACTACTGACTTATGTTCTATTGTAGTCAAGAAAGCTCCACATCTTCTTTGACCTTGATAAGTTTGATCAGGGTCGAAATTTTGACGGAATTTTAACTGCAGATTTTTTCTAAATTTTATGTATGAATCTGGTACCTTTTGATAACAGTAACCACATTGCAAAATTGCAGCCTGATCAGATAAATATTTTTTGAGCTATCAACGTTTCCATTGCAAAACTTTGGGAATACTTACTACAATATAGAGAAGTAAGGCCCAGATAAGACTTTGGTCCATACTTACGTTGCCAGGCAGATGTATGCAATCCCATGACTGACTTATGCTCTTGTTTATATTCTGGTGTTTAGTTGTTATAGTGATGATGGTGACATGATTTCCATGAATTCTTTTGTAATTTCGCTTACATTTTCCCCCATTACAAATTTTTATGCGCATTTGATGTTTTCGAGAGGACAAAAGCATCCAATTCATTTAAGTCCCCTTGTTTAACTCTATATAATGAAAACCAGTTTTATTTTAGTTCAATAATAGATACACACTATGTAAATGTTGCTTAACAGGTTTACGTTCTTTCGCTCTCTTGTGATCGAACACTGTCAGCTGGGCGTTACCTGGAACTAAGGACACATACGAATGAAGTGGAGACGATTACAATGCAAACTCGTCATCGTATCATCTTTATTATATTCAGTTTAACATTTAACGTCCATTTTACATGCTGCCAATTATTGGACGGCTGTTATAAATTCACTTCCTAAGTAATCTATCTCTACCCAGGTCTTCATTTATCCCTCTTTCTCACAAATCCATTCTGATCACTTCTTTCTGTGTTTTCTTTTGCCTTCCCTTGCCATCATAACTGTTACACCGGCCGTTCTTACACAGGAGAAACTACACCGGTTGTCACTATAAATAGTGCGAGTCACCAGATGACAATGCACAGTCTTGTAACTGTCGTTCAGTCGCTTTCTTGGCCTTTTGGCCAAGATCAAAGTGTAGTATCTGTTCCGATGGATACTGCACGAGACTGGTCCTGTGCAGTTCTAGGAGGTCCACCCTCCCAGGCTTTGCCTCCCCTCTTTGGGGAGGAGTAAGTTTATTGCTTGCTGTCTGAGGCGCCCCTACCGGGGAATGCCGACGGGGCTGGCCAGGCAATTTTTAAAGGTAATAGGTGCTCTTCCTCTAGAGTGCTGACTTATCAAAACCCCACTTTCCGACCTTGTGTCACATTTTACTCTGTGAGGAGTAGATAAATACCCAGTCTTGTAACTGTCTAGCCAAGAGCTAGTCACTTTCTTACTTTGTTAATACACTTGTTAAACCAACCCTCGACTTGACTTCCTTTATTTATTATTTACTGTGGAACAACTTCACAACAATAACTTTTCTACATCTACTAACCTAAGAACTCTCATCCATTCCTTCAATGTGACCAACAATATATCTTGGTCTGCACACATCTCCCGATACTGTTCTGATTTAATATTCTTTTGAGGTCATCAGATCTAAGCCTATCCTTAATACACACATTGTATCATTCTCATATCATTTCTCTCCATGCAACACATGTCCTCAACCCTCACTTGCCAGTTTTCACTTCAAGACATCATCACACTGCGTACACAGTCCTGATAGACTCTTCCTTGGTCGACAGTAGTAACACTCTGCTGGTTAGTAATGTCAGAAGTTTCCTAGACTAACTCCATCCATTTCTAACTCTTACTAGCACCAATCCTCCCTGTGCTCCAATGACATCACCAAGGTAACAAAACATCAGAACAATCTCAATAGCTTCGCCATCCAAATATACTTTCTCTACATCAGAATTCTCATTCGTCTCCATTATCTTACATATCTTGCACATAAACTAGTTATCATCTACCAACCTACCAGTAATTCCACTGCATTTCTTGTGTACCTAATACTAGCAAGTACCATGAAAAAATTAGTTTTATCAAACTACCTTTTTTGCAAACTGAACAGGGGAATATTCCTTTGTCTGAGAGTTTTCCAACATGACAACCTCAGATAATCACTTTGGTCACACTCTCAGACCGTTACTTTTTATAGCATTCCTACAAGTTTTTATTTTAACGAGTAGACTTCCTTCCATTGTTTCACAAGCAAGTACTAAATCATCAGCATCAAAAAAAGAAATAAAATGTGAGTTGTAATGGAGGAAACTCATTTTATATTTTTCAATAAAATATGACTTCTTTCCCTTGATGATTTTGATTTTTTGGTCATAATTTATTTAAACAGACGACATCAGAATCTGTTCCTCTAAAGTCGACTATATTTCTACATCTACTATCTCTTTAGATAGACAAATAAACTATTTGCTACTTGATTCTGGGTCTTCAGTGGTCTTTGGGTTAAGCAATGTCTATCTAACTAAATTATATAAGGTTCTGTAGTGGCAAATTGCCCGTCAAATCCCCTGTAGCGGCGACTTGCACTTGGAATCCACTGTTTGGAGGCGGAATAGCATGCAGTCACGTTTGGTGGTGGCAGCATAGCATGAAGTCACGTTTGGTGGTGGTAGCATAGCATGCAGTCACGTTTGGTGGTGGTAGCATAGCATGCAGTCACGTTTGGTGGTGGTAGCATAGCATGCAGTCACGTTTGGTGGTGGCAGCATAGCATGCAGTCACGTTTGGCAGCGGCATAGCATGCAGTCACGTATGGCGGCTGCATAGCATGCAGCCACGTTTGGTGGCAGCATAGCATGCAGTCACGCTTGGCGGCAGCATAGCATGCAGTCACGCTTGGCGGCAGCATAGCATGCAGTCACGTTTGATGGCAGCATAGCATGCAGCCACATTTGGCGGCAGCATAGCATGCAGCCACGTTTCGCGGCGGCATAGCATGCAGTCACGTATGGCGGCGGCATAGCATGCAGCCACGTTTGGCGGCAGCATAGCATGCAGTCACGTTTGGTGGCAGTATAGCATGCAGTCACGTTTGACGGCAGCATAGCATGCAGCCACATTTGGCGGCGGCGTAGCATTCAGCCACGTTTCGCGGCGGCATAGCATGCAGTCACGTTTCGCGGCGGCGTAGCATGCAGTCACGTTTCGCTTCTACTCACTTTTGGTGACCTTGTATCATCTACTTCATTCAGCGTCTACTTATGCTTAGTGTCATTAATATTAACTATATATGCATAACACTAGCTGTTGAACATATGTTGTCCTGGATCTATTAAGTTTAAATTTGTTTTGTAAATATATCTATGTTCTGTAACCATGCCAATCTTTGATAAATTCAGTATCTAAGCTAAAAAGCAAATAAGGAATTCTTACTCTTAAGAGTTATTCTCCTTAACTGATCTTTTTTTTGCATGTTGATTTTTTGGATTTTTGAACGAGCTCAAAGTGTAGTATCCGTTCTGATACTACACTTCCCCTGTTCTCTCCTTAGTGAAGGTGAAGTCATTCTAGACTGAGGCAATTTTTTTTATTTTCCCAATCCAGAGTACTCATTTTGGGGGAGCTGGATTTTCCCCACATTAAAAACTGATCTGGTGTCAGAGAGGCAAGTAAATATGGTTTCTAAATTAGCAAACTAAGGAATCAGATTAAGCACTTTTGAAAAAAAATTTTTTAGTGAAGCACGTCAGTTTATTGAACATAACATGGTACAACAATAACAAATGAAAATTGGCTAGTCAGAATCAAAGTTTGATTTGTCTGCTTAAATGCTGTTTTGGTCCAACTTTCAAAATCTGCTTGGTATAATGTTATATATTAGATGGATAACCAAGAAAGTATATGAAGCTGCAAACAATTAAATCTATAGTTTTCATCAATTCGTTCGAAATAAAAAAAAAAGTTTAAGTTGAAATGAGATTATTGACTGAAATAATACTAAATAAGCAGAATCAATGAATTTCATTATTATCCTCACCATTTTTGTCAATTATTTTTTTTCTTTCAGAAGGTGGGAAGAGAGATAAAGAAAAGAAAACGATATTCAATAAATTTGTTTTTTGTCTATTAAAACAAAGAAATTGGAAGAAATTGTTTGGTTTGATAAGTTTTCTAAGTTGAAAAAAAGTAATTAATAAACATAGGCCGCCAGAACACAACGGGTTCTTGATCAGCATCTGCAGTTCATCCGTGCACATGCAAATGACACCAAACTAATTATGCACGTCACGTATAATGCGAACGTGCTTCAAGACGCAAAATTATATATTGGCAAAAGCTCATTTGAAATGTTGCCGCCATATTGGCTAGTATGTTTCTTTTTCAGTTCTTACAGCTAGGCCAGATACCGTTGTAGAAAAGAGATATGTTTAGTCACAAGTGAATTAAAATGACAGAAGTTTTATTCTAACATTTTTGTCAACTTTATTGTATACCTTCACTCCATCAACAAAAGAAAGGGGCTATGAAAAGATTTGACGTGAAAGTTTAAAAGGTTCCATGAGTTAAACAGACATACCGCATGCCCAATTGCTTTGAAATCTTGTGTCCAACAAGTAAGCAGAAGAAAATTGTAAATAGTTCAAAGGAAGTAAATCCCACGTACAGTGTTTTTATTGAATAATAGATCAATCACTCTTACATGGAAAGAAAATAGTTCTTCAACATGTAACTGCTACACTGTTTTTGAAACTTCTACATTTTCTCAGTAGAAAACCTTGATGTATTCCTACTTTAACATTAAAGCTGTCACAAAATGTGATGTTAATTCTAACACGACTTATTTCTGTAGATTGCGTGAACAATCTTCACTAACCACTCGTTTGTCTCGAGTTTATGCAAATCCCACTAAATCTTGGCACTATCAAAAGCTTTCTCCAGATCCACAAAGGCAAGATACAGGTTATTCTTCTCACCAAGGTACTTCTCTTGCATTTGTTTCAGGATAAATATTGCACCAGTTTTACTTTGCCTAGGCATAAAACCAAACTGCATTTCATCTATGCTTATCTGACTTATTTGCCGCTCAATTATTCTTTCAGTTTCAGGACATGATACATCAATTTTTAAGCCTCTGTAATTACCGCTATCTAGTGCTTCCCTTTACCCGTGTAACCATTCACAATTGTATAAGTTCCCAGTCTTTAAGGATAATGTCTTCTTTAACGATCCTATTTGTCAAGTCTGTGACCATCTCAATGCCAGTTTCACCTGCAGCCTTCAATATTTCTGGAACAACGCCTGAGGGTCCGCCAGATTTTTTTATTTTTATTATCTTACTCACAGATACCCATACCGTTTCTTTCTCTATTCTTATAGCTGGGTCAGATACTGCTTCAGCAACTTTCAGATTTTCATGGTTCCATGAAAACTTAGTATTCAACAATCACTCATAACATTTCCAAGCATGCCTCTTGTTCTGCTGATTTGTTGCAAACACTCCATTGTAATTTCGAATGTACTTATCTCCATTAATATCGATATTTGTCTTTGCCATCTGTTTAGCTATCCCGAATAATTCGTTCTTTTGCTCAGCCCTTCGTAGTCTATCAGAAAATACTGTTTGCTCAGGATCCTCCTTAGCTTTGTAGATTGCTCTTCTTGATGTCCTCTTTGCTACCAGATGTACATCCTTATTTACTACCCTTTTTTTTTTTTCTTACTTACTCCATCATTTGCGCTTTACTTTTTCTTTTGCTCTTCTTGATGTCCTCTTTGCTACCAGATGTACATCCTTATTTACTACCCTTTTTTTTTTCTTACTTACTCCATCATTTGCGCTTTACTTTTTCTTTTGCTCTTCTTGATGTCCTCTTTGCTACCAGATGTACATCCTTATTTACTACCCTTTTTTTTTTCTTACTTACTCCATCATTTGCGCTTTACTTTTTCTTTTGCTCTTCTTGATGTCCTCTTTGCTACCAGATGTACATCCTTATTTACTACCCTTTTTTTTTTCTTACTTACTCCATCATTTGCGCTTTACTTTTTCTTTTGCTCTTCTTGATGTCCTCTTTGCTACCAGATGTACATCCTTATTTACTACCCTTTTTTTTTTCTTACTTACTCCATCATTTGCGCTTTACTTTTTCTTTTGCTCTTCTTGATGTCCTCTTTGCTACCAGATGTACATCATTATTTACTAACCCTTTTTCCACTTAGTCCATCATTTGCGCTTTACTTTTATTAACTTCTGCATTCCACCACCATGTCACTCATTGTCTTGGAGGCCCTTTCGTCCACCTACAAATCTGGTCTATTACCTTCAACAGTGTATCCTTCGACTTCTTGGGTTTGTATATAGCTCTTTTTGCTTCCTTCTTTTCTACCAGACACACATCCTTATTTACTAAATCTTTTGTCCACTGACTCCTTCATTTCTGTTTTTCTTTGATACATTTCTCAGCTTCCGCATTCCACCATGTCACCCTATGTCTTGGAGGCCCTTCGTCCACCTACAAATCTGGTCTGTGTATCCTTCGACTTCTTCCACTGCTCTGCCACACTTCCTGAAGTCGATCTAGTAACCGAACGCTCAATCACTTGGTCTCTAAACTTGTGTTCTTCATTAAACCTCCACACATTTCACCTGGGGGATAAACTTTCTCTTTACCTCATTGGTTTTCTTCAGTGTGAAATTGTAAACAACCGGTTTGTGGTATGTCACAGTTCTTTCACCAGGAATTATTTTCACATCACTTAGGAACTTTCTGCCCCGTTTTGTAACTAGCAGATAATCTACTTGAGTCTTTGCTGTACCATGATCATAATTAATTCAATAGAGAAAATAATAAGGGAACAAGAAGAATTAAGAATAGAATAAAAGGTTTACCAAACAAAAATACAAGGTGAACAAAGTAATTTAGCAATCGGTAGGTTGAGCTAGCAAGTCCCGTGAGATCTTTTCATTCTCGTTTTTTTTACAGGAAAACAGAAGATTTAATTCTTATTTAGAATTATATAACACTTATTTACATGTTGAAAACTATTATCCTCATCATGGTTGTTTATGTTCACAACAGTTCGTCCGTTTTATTTGGATTATTTCGACTACTATTCTCATCTTAGTTGTTATTTACACAATGTTTCAGCCGATGTAACTTCCGACCTTATTCATGTGCAGAGAAAAGTGAGGATCCGAGCGTTGGTGGTAAAAAGAGAGAAGCTTGATTTTATAGGAGTTAAATGTCACAAACCACTTCTTCCCCTATTGCACCATGTGCTCCAAGTCGGAAGAGAGAGAGAGTCAGAAAAGATCTTGAGATTCACAATCTGACTCTTCTTACTTTGTCAGGCTCCTAGGACTGACTTTCACTTCAGACCTAAAAAGTGATGACTTATACAGGGTGTCTCAAAAAAATGTACTCACTCTTAGAATGACGAGAAAACCTTTATTTATTCATTTCACTCTATGTTCATAAATAAAAGTTTTCTCGTCATTCTATTAGTGAGTACATTTTTTTGAGACACCCTGTATTTAATCTGTTACTAAGGTTGCTGGAATTTGTTAGATGAGGATTGATAATTTGTATCATTTGGATTATTCGGACTACTATTCTGATCTTGATTGTTATTTTCACACCTTTTCGAATTAGGAAAACTGCCAGTCAAACTTTATGTAGTAACTAAAAGAATACCTTTCTCCAGGACAAATGAAATGAATCTTTTAAACAGAAGTTTTGCACCACTTTTATGTTCACATACGAAGATTAAAATCAAGATATAATGCTACTAAACCTTATGTCTAGTATTCTTAATCTAGTTTTGATCATTACATGATTTTGATTCAAGAAAATGTCTAAAGATTTTAGAATGAAAGGTTGTGTCCATATTATGGCCACTGAATACCCTTTTTAAATATTTTAAATAAATTGAAATTTGGGGAGTATGTATTAATTGATATCAGATATCTTGTTAAAATATCACAAAAATCAAAGGTATGTGAATTTTCACGACCCTCTTTTTGCCCCCTTTGCATTAAATTAAACTAAATTTGTCACACTAATAGCTGTGTTCCAAAATTCATGATGATCGGTTAATTAGTTTAAGAGTTAATCTTATTCATACAAGTATATAAACATATGCACATACCTAACTTTATAAAGTTAGGTGTCTGTGTCTATGTTTATACATTTGAAGGTACAGGATTCACTCCTAAACTAATTAACCGATCATTATGGATTTTGCAAAAAGTTGCTCGGCATCAGGGGCTGTTAAGTGGGTTATATTTAGTTTAATTTAATTTTATGCAAAAGGAGCGAAGGGGTGGAAACCTTTCATAGATATTCAGATACCTCCGATTTTTGTGAAAATGTAACAATATATATAAGATATCAATTCATAAATATTTCCTAAATTTCAGTTTTTAGGAAATATTTGAAAGGGTTTTAGGGAGCATAATGAGCACAACATCTCATTTGAAAATTCAAATATTTCAGATTTGCATTAATTTCATCCATGATCATTAGACACTAATTAAGCAAAATTCCATACCTTTCAATTTCTTTTTAAGACCCTTTAAATGTGCCCTTAAATTTTAGACATTTTCTATAATCAAAATCAGGTATTGGATTTGAGTCTTAATTGAAATAAATTCTAGACGTAACATTTAGTAGTATCATATCTTGATTTTAATCGTTGTCAAAGTGATCGAAAACTGTTGCATTTGAGGACTGAGTATTTTACCCGACCTGAGACGGATATTCTACTCTTTCTTTCTTTATATATATATATATATATATATATATATATATATAGTCATCCAGGTACAGTAAACGTCCACAGGATAAAAATCCAAAGAATTTTAATCGGGCTTACAAAGAATGCTCAATATCGAATAGAGCTTTATATATATATATATATATATATATATATATATATATATATATATATATATATGGAAAATTAAAAAGAAATAAACGAAATTATTTACATATTCATCAACGTTTTGTCTTTATTTTAAGATTTCCTCGAAATAACGTACAAGTATATATTAAAATATTCCTCAAGATGATGGATTTGAAGAAAAACATACAAGTATATTTTTAAATATTTGGTGCGTTTGTGACGTTAAAAGAATGTTTTTTTTTAAACGAAACAATCATTAGAATTTAAAAATGTAGTGCGATTATGATGTGAGAATAATGTTTTCTGTTTTTGAACGAACGTTAAAATTATTTATTTTCATTATCGATGTTATGTACGAAGTTTTGTTGGGAATGCCTGGATCTAAATTCAAGTTCTGTTCGGTTATTATTACTTTGCTGATTAAAGGAGATAAATTGTAAAAGCCCTAACGTTGTTTAATTGTGTTAGAGTTTATAATGAGTGCTGGTTCAAGAAGTCTTTGCCAAGATTTATCTAAAATGAATTTAATTAGTCTAGCTTGTTTAAAGTTAAAAGAATGATCATGTTTTATGCATGAGAGAATAGTGCATTCAAGTAATTGTTTTTTTTATATCTCTTTTATGTTTACCAAGCCTTTTCTTTAGTTCACGTTGAGTTTCACCAATGTATATCTGATGACAATTATTGCATGGGACAGTATAAGATGTGTGTGTGTGTGGGGGGGGGGGGCGTTGAAAATGTTTTTTTTTAATTTTTAATCTTTGTTTTATAGTTTGTGATGTAGTTTTATTGCTGGAATTTGGAAGAAACGGTAAATCAATGTTGATGTTGTTTAGGTGCATATGGAGTTATGGTATGAATTTCTTAACAATGATATTAAAATCTAAGCTGTGCATAGTTTTGTTTTGTGGCATTAATGTTTTGTTTTGTTTAATAAGTCTAATACACGTAATTAGAAACCTATTATCATGCCTTTTTGGATTTTGTTTTTATGGTGTTAATAGTTTTAGTATTGCAAATTATGGTATTATTGGTGTGGGTAGGTTGTTATATTACATTCGTATGGGCTTCCATACGTGCTCCCGGGCCGGAAGTCGTCAGGTGACGTGTATTAAAACTGGCCATATCTGCCACCTTTTAGTATTCCTTTTTTAGTTGAATAAAGCTTGGCTTCCAAGTAACACGTGTTTTTTTTTTATTACAGATGTTTTTATAAGAAGTGTTCGGTGTATATGATTTTGGCTATTTGTTTCATGAAAATACTTGTAAAGCTTTTTTCTTTGCATTTAATATGAAATATGTGGAGTATTTCGCTGTTTTGAGGGACTTTATTATGTATTTGAATTCTTCGTCTAGATATTATGAACTACACATTCGGTTTGTCAATTTGTAGGTTATATAATGGTGAAATATTGGGGTAGTATTAAATACATCCATTTTTTATCTTTTTTTTTATACGGTTTTTGAAAGATTTGTTAAAAGTTTCAGTGCTTTCTATTTATAGTTTTTAAGTCTGTTAGTGTATGTATTTTCGTTTGCTAACAGTGTAGATATTTTCTGTAAATATTTCTTTTCTCCATAATTACTATGGCACCACCTTTATCTGCTGGTGACATGATGATGTTTTGTACGTTTTAAAGTATCTACATATCTCTCCGGTAGTACTGAATCATTGGGTTGAGTGGCAACACCATTTTGAATAATTATAGACATGAAGACATTGATTTTAAAAGATCTTTCCGGCTTCTATTCATTTTTGCTGCAACACTTTCACATTTTAGCACCAGTACAGTACGGGGCATGACGCACCAAAAATGGCACTGGTCGATTGCTTTTATTATTCTGTTATCTTTGTATTGTTAAACAAATATTGGATTAAGTAAAGCTAAATTAGATATCTTATATATCCAAATGAATAACTGCAGAAGTATTTTGCATTCATCACTCCTATAGTACCATCAAAACGGGTTAATCTTATTTAGATTAGTAATATATTGTACTAAAGAAACCTATACAGACATTCAAATATCTGTCTAATTTGTATAATTTCTCTTTTGACAGTCTATAATTAATTAATGTTTGCTGTTATTCATTTATGATTTTATTATTTTATTTTCTCTGTATCTGCAATAGTTTCAGTAATTAAAGTCATTTAATTAAAAAAAAATGAATTACAGAAAAACTTTCTTAAAATATCAAGGGAGATAATTTAGATGAAATATATGTCTTAGATAGCTGGAAAGATATACCGATGAGGCATAAAAGTTCAGAGAAGGAGAGGTGACCTGATGATCTTTCTCCCTCTCTCTGGGGGTTCGGTAAACTCTTTTAAAAACAATAAAAAATAAAAATTTGTCATCATCATCACTACCTCTACTTCCCCTTCTCTCTCGGTAGATTTTCTTTTTTTATTAATTATTTTTGAGGGACATTATTTATTTACTACAGAGCAAAAATTTATATAAATATACAGTCTGAAATAAAAACATCTTTTAATTAAAATTCAAACCAATAAAATTGGATTTTCGTTTTAAATTTTAAGCTTTTTTTTTAAATTTAAAGTTTTCTTTCACTTCTTAATAAAGTCTATTACGAACACTTCACCCCGCCCCCAATATTAATTAATTAAAAAAAAACAGGCATGCGTTTTTATAATTAACCATTACACTTTAGGAAAAGGGTATTTTTCTTTCATTTGGCGTTAATTCCTATTTCAGTCACGTTAATTATTTAGAGTGAAATAAGTTTCGGCATTACACACAATGAACTTATTTTTTTTTACTTAAACCCTGTTGTACTAAAACAAAACACTAAAATCATTAAAAACCCTAAGATATGTCAAATTTCATTGTCCATGTTAAATGCCAAAATAAAAATTAGGTCGGAAAAATATAGTCGCCATCTAAACAAGTCGAGTAAGAGGCTAGCTAAAAGGAGCGATGTGATGTTTGTGTGTTTGATGTTTCTGTTTGTAATGTGTGTTTGCGTTTCCTATATAGAAGAAAAGGTCAGAATATATATAAAAGCTACAAGTGTAGTCTTATGTAAAATTTACCGGGTAAGACAATGGAACTATTCCCAAATCTCTATGTGTCCTCCTAAACGGGCTATGAGGGCATAATTCCTTTAAAGCTTCAAATATCTCTTAATTTAAATCATATGTATAAAACTTTCTGGGGAAGACAATGGAAGTGGTCCAGAATCTCTGTCACCCTTTATGTGCCGAAAATCTACGTGCCTCCACCACTAAGTAACCCATGAGGACAGAACCCCTTAAAAATGAAATACGTATATCAGATTTTAATGAAATCAAAATCATATGTATAAGACACTAATTCAGAGAGTTTTCCAATATTTAAGCTCCTTCCAATTATATTAGGGGGACAGTAAAAACAAAGAAATATGGTTATGGGCATAGTGAAAATATACATAGCAATGATCCTCGTTCAATCCCGAGCAACACCGGGTCTTCATGCTAGTTTTATTTATGAACTAGCAGCGTTGCACAGGTAAATTGAAGAAACCAACAATCATAGTACCCAGATATAAATTGGCCGTAAAGATCGGAAAAAACTTTTTACACAAAATTCTAAGGTTACGATATAAAAAAGAATTGAACTATCTGTTATGAAAACACTCATTGAAATAGAAAACAATAAGAATGAATAGTTACTTAATGAGATGTCCTTTTGCAAATTCGTTACCCTTAGAACATTGGTCGCATACATCAGATCAGTATATTATATAAGGAATACTCCCAGTATTGATAAGTGGTGATCCAATACTAATAATAATAATAAAAAAGAACAATAAAAAAAAGTCAGCCCTCGCATCTGATTTGAGTGCAGTGAGTTATCTCCCTTACATAGCGTTGACAAAAATAAAAATAAATAAAATCGCACATTGAATCAAATGTTATTTTTTTTTAATTTGTAAGAAGAAAGCTATATAAAATAACGATACTAAAAAGGAAAAAAGCAAATAAAACAATAAAATAAAAAAATACCTATCCTGCAGAATATTCACTGCGTAGCTTATCTAAACAAATTCGATCGTTTTAAGACCAGAGTTGAACTGACATCTGATGAAGGGATTTTCCCCGAAATATTTCGTTATACGGCCTCCACTATCAAGTGACACTGAAGGCAAGTAAAATTTATAATAAAAACTTTATAAAAAATAGAAATATAAAAAAAGAGAAAAATGGAATAATTTATTTTCTCTTTTACATTCCTCTTATCTTGCCTTCAGTTTTGCTTCTATCCGATACACTCCCGCATTGTAATCGCCTTCTATAAATCATATAAAAATAAAAAACACGTGTTAGATGAAACTCAGCAGAAACTGTTCACCAATGTAATCTTAGAAAGGCTAATGAAGAGATCAACCGGAAATGATGAATATATAAAAGCAAGAGCAAATAATAATTTACATATTTCATGGTTGAATGAGAATGTTGAATTCTGGGATTCCAAGTAAGGAAACCTGTTAAGTCGAATGGAAAAATGGAAACAGCCAAGAAAATTGCAGACATATTCAACAAGACATTTCCAATTCCAAAATAGAAAATCTACTCAGGCATACTTATTTCTTATTTCTCTTTGATTTCTCAGTACTTCTTTACAAGAGGACCCATATCGAGGTGAATGTTTTCTATTGCAATTCACGGAACCAGCCGGAAATGGCCGAATTGTAACTGAAAACTCAATTAGCACTGACATTAAATAAAACAACTGTTTCAAGGTTTCCCTAACTTGAGGTTAGGGTCAATTAATGCCTCTATCTCCATTTTAAGAATAGGGGTTGAATGATCAACTAAAAATAGTGCGTTCAAGAAAAGTGGTAAAAAGGCTGCTGACCTTATCACAACAATGTAATGAAATTCAATACGACTTATATACGCTGAAACAACATATACGACCATATGTGTGAATAAGGTCCATTATTTAATTTGGCAAGCAATACAAGGTTTTAGGTCAAATAGAAAATATCAACTTCATGGCCACCACATCTGAAATTTCAAATTACGAACCGGTGTTAATCCAAAAGAATTCCCAATTATATTTTAGGCCAGATGATTTTTTTTTGTGGGCAAATAATTTGTTTTCAACAATTTGTTTAATTATTAACAAATAAAATTAAACTTTTGTATAATTAGAAATATTTTTGAATTTTTTTTTTGAATTTTGAAAATATTTTTTAACAAATAATCAAATGAAACTTCATAATTGGAATTTTTAAAAATTTATTTTGGACCATTCTTTTAAATAGTTTTTATTATTAACCAAATCTTATATTACTAAGTAACAAACAATTATTGACTAATAATAAATTCAAAGTGTTTTTTTTTTAAATGATAAAAATAAAATTCCATCAAAAGCTGCACGGCCTAAAATGAGGGGAGGGGGGATATTTTTTTTGATTAACAACATTTTGCATTACAGATATGGCGGCCATGATGAAGTGGATACTTTCTATTTTACCATGTCTTATTATTCCTGGCAAATAAAGTCATTCTTATATTTCTCTCATATTCCCGGTGTTTCTCTTTTATAATTCACTTTCTTGCCTCATTACCTACCATTATGAATCGCTCAAGCCATTCCACTTTATTAATGAGGAGTTTGATAATTTTCGGTGCTTCTTCATGGTTACAGCTAGATTGAATATGGATGGCGTCATTAAAAAATAGCAACAAACCATTATTTTTTTTAATTGTCAGAAAAATAAAAAATTTACGTGAATTTATCCGATAGTTTTCTTTTCATAAAATAAATTCAAGTTTTAGCGGTACGAGGAATATCACCGCCATTACGGGCATATTTAATGGAGATAATTCAAACTTTTGCGATAGAAATCAATAAACAAAGATTTATAAATAGGGTCAAACGCGAAAGAAAAGGGAGTTTTCTTCCTTGAATATGACAACAATAGTGGTGATATTCCTCGTACAGCTAAAATTCGAATTTATTTTATAAAAACAAAACTACTTGATGAATTGACGTACATTTTGGTGAACGGTTTTTATTTTCTCTCACTAGTAAGTATAACACGACGGTTTCTTGCTGTTTTTAATCTAGGTGTAACCATCGAGAAGCACCTAATTTTCTTTTCAAATCAGTAAGTGTATAAACTTTATTACTTTTATTTCCCCCTTTTATTTATTTTTTTCAATTTTTTTAGGATGAGGGAGGGTGGGGGTCTAATACTTTTTTTTTTACCCTAACCTGAACGTAATTCCAACCTGGTTTTGCATCGTATGCTTTAGTGCTGTCTAACTTTTTAAATATTTTTTTCTTGCGTTTTTTCAAATCGTAAACTGCTTCGGCCATTTCAATCACAATCGGAATCGTATATACATATTCTATAGAAGCACCTATTTCTCATCATCACTTGTTTCTAATACATGAACGAAAAAGCGGGAAGCAATGCTATCGCAACTCATTGTTCTTTCATACGATTTTAAACAGAGGAAACCAATTTTATATCAAAAAGTGAAAAGAAGCCTTTTGGCAATTTTTTAAATTTATTTCAAGAGACCAGTTGAACATAAATTAATTTTAGAAGCTATAGGTTCACTTTGGTTGGGATTACAATTCTAATTCCAGCATCAGCTTTAACTTTTGCTCTGGTTCCAGTTTTAATATGAATGCCATCTTACAAGAACGGGTCCAGGTGGAGGCCATGAGAGTGTATAACATGTGTACATAAACACACACAATAACGCATAAAGTGTTTCCCCCCTCCCCTCCGAAAAAAAAATAATCTAAGAAATGCTTATGGAAGTTAGTTTAGTTTAATTTTTTTTGTTTTATGGCATGTCAACAATTTTCGGGTTATTTAATGACGAATACGGTCATTTTGGTAAAAGTTTTTATGCTTTAAGTTCTTTATATCTTCAAATATTTATTCATGGTGTTTAGTTTGGTTGTTTTGTAGAGGAAAAAATGTTTTTGTTTTTAGCTTTGCAGAACATGAGTTCTGTGAAGGGAAAGGAAAAAAAACAATAGCATCAATGTTTGGTGCATTTTAAGTCAGGAAGCCGTTATCTTTAGACAGCCTGATCTAGTAGCACCAGTTGGAAGTTAGTAATTGAAAGTAACAACACAGTATGCAAGAAGGTATATTTTGATGGCAAAGCTATTGAGATTGTCGAGAAGTTTTGTTACCTTGGTGATACAATTGAAGCATAGGATGGAGCAGGTGCTAGTGTGATTGCAAGAGTTAATAGTGGATGGAGTAATTTCTAACCAGCAGAGAAGAGTCTATCAAGCATGTGTATGCAGTGTGATGTATGGGAGTGAAACCTGGCCAGTGAGGGTTGAAGACATGCGTTGCATGGAGAGAAATGATATGCGGATAATATTGTGGATGTGGAAATTAAGTCTTTAAGACAGGCTTAGGTCTGAGGACCTCAGAAGAAGATTAAATCTGGACATTATAGAGATGTGTTCCGAACAGGAGACTTCGATGGTATGGCGACATTGAAAGAATAGATGAGTTCTTTCTCTCAATTTTATTTTTATCACAACTACCCATGTTTTCCTTTGCTTTTCCCTGAGAACTGGACCTGCTACCTTAACTGCTCTCCACCAACTGATCCAAGATTGGTTAGTTTTGAAGCCAATTTCTTAAAGCCGTCCACCACATGTCAGCATGTGAAATGGACGTTAAACCGAATATGATGATCACGATATCAAAGTCAATGTTAGTGTTATAGAAATTTATAAGTTAACAGAACATTTGAACAAGAAATTTAAAGACACCATTGAAATCTTGCTTAGATTCTATCTGGGGTCACTAGGGGTAATTATCGGTTAAATCCATAAATAACTGAAATAAATTAGAACATTAAGAAACAATTTTTAAAAAAATAGATTGGTTTATGTTTATTTTTGTTTTATGAAACTAGGAATATCTCATCGAATAATGTATTTAAAACCGTTAAACATTTAAATAATTAGGAGAGGTAGTTAGTTTGAAGCATTGTGTGTAATACGTATATAGAGGAGTATAAGAAGGCTATCACAATGCAAGAAACGGAAATATATCGGCGTTGAGAAGTAAGCTTAAAACAATTTAAATAATTGTTTTTATTGCTATTTTTCAGATTTAAAATAATTCGATTCGTTGAAGCCAATCGCCGTTTTACAGCTCTCTGTATTTAAGAACACCATCACGCTAACGGTTTTTTATTACTTAACCTTCTATAGAAAATCTTATTTTTTAAACTTTTCTTTCAATGCAAAAATTGTAAACACGACTATATCTTAAATTATTTTTGCCCAATAAATTTTCCGACCAGCAATATTTCTCCACTTTCTTTTGTGAATATAACTATTAACAAATACAGGGTGTCTCAAAAAAATGTACTCACTCTTAGAATGACGAGAAAACCTTTATTTATGAACATAGAGAGAAATGCTTTGTTTGAACAATAATGGTCATCAGTTTGAACATTTGCGAACATGATTCTTCAATTACATCTGTCTCATGTATTCGATGCTATTTCATTTCACTCTATGTTCATAAATAAAAGTTTTCTCGTCATTCTACGAGTGAGTACATTTTTTTGAGACACCCTGTAGTAGGTGATCTTAATGAAAGTGGACAGATCTTCAGATTTCACTCATTCTTCCACTCCAGAGTGTACTTGACTGCAGATGCAATCCGCTACTTATATAAGAGTCAGATACATCTGGTGAGGGTACTGCTCAGAGCACTCTTTGTTGCCTAGACAGAGGTCAAAATCGACTCCCAAATCAAGTTGGAAATGATCTCTTCTCTTCCTTAAATCCCCTTTTATCACAGAATAGACGTTGCTAGTCTCTTTCTACTCCATCGTAATTCCCATAGGAGCTCCAATCTCTGGTTCCTCCTTGTCAGACATTAACAGCAAGAACCACAACGAAAAAAAATTTCTTCCTTCGTGTGCCAAGCGTCAAGCAGAATTTTCACAAACAGATTCTTCACAAGGGATTCTTGTCTGTGGAACACATTGCCACGAGACTGCTTCCCTGCAGATTATAACATGGTCGTCTTTAAACTCAATATCGATAAATTCCTGTCATAAATCACCCCACGAATATTCGAACTGTCCGTTCCATTAATTATTATCAATCCTCTAAATGTTTTTCATCTCTTAACCGACAATCATTTCATCGGATTAACCTATGTCCTCGAGTGACTTTTGACCTTGATAAGTAATGACTCTTCTATTAAAACAAAAGCCTTCTATGAATGTAGGACTGATTTTAGTCTAGTTACTCGTTCATTTCTTTGATCATGAAACGACAACTTTATATAGTTAACTTGTTGCATTTCCTCCCCTCCAAGGGGGAACATCTAATGTTTTGTATGTATCGATCAAATAAAATATGTTTGTCATTGAACGCAAACCAAATCATAAAGAATACATGGGTTATGGTTATAAATGTTACCAACTAAGACAAAGTTCCTTTCCTTTAACAAATATAAGAAACATTTTTTGCTACCGAACCTTACCTTAGAGTCCATCATTCTAACTCCTTGACCTAACATTCACAGGTAACATGAATTTGAATAAATACATTGAAGACATTGCCAATGAAGGTGAGCTCCCTCTACCGTGCTAGAAAACTTATCACACCTGCCAGTTTCCTATGTTTCTACAAAGCCACCATTCGCCCCTGAATGGAGTATTGTTGCTGGGCTGGTGTATCAACCACTAGCCTCTCCCTCTTAGACTGTGTCCAAAAGGGAGCTTCTAATAGGCCCCACACCGTCTAGCAAGGTCCAGCGCCTATCCCATCGTCGCAATGTAGCATCACTGTGCTTATTTTAAAATTACTGGATACCAAACATTAACCCGCTATTTCAGAGACACCAACTGAGAGATCTTTTTAGGATTCTGGCCGTCCTTTTACGCACAATTGTTTGGATCTCTCTTGCACTTGGTTCACCGGGTATATCTGCTCGATTAATGAGCCCAGTAGCGCCTATGATTATTGGAATGATGTATATCTTACTAAGGTTTCAGTTTCTTTTGATGTCGTGCATTAGACCTTGGTATTTAGTTCCCTTCTCCCTCTCAGCTCTGTTTAAGTTAGCATCATTAGAGACACTGACTTCAACTAGGGTTGCTACTTTCTCCCTCTTATCTCATATCACTATGTCAGATTTAACAACTCAGTTCTCTATGTAGCAGTAGGGATTGCATCGTCATAGTGGATGGTGTATGACTAGTTCATATGTACATATTAAAGAGGCAGATTTTGAACTATGCAGTGTTATTATCCTTTCAGATAACATTACTTGAACTTGACTGTTAAATCTTGATATCGTTCTATTAATTACTCAAATAAATTATGTACATGACACATTCAAGCAATAAAAAAAATAGTTAGATAATGAAAAATTACCAATCTTCTTCATGGCATAACATTAAACTAACAAAGATAAGTAACAACATCTCAAAGAATTTGTTATTTCAGTATCATTTATTTTGGATAGGTTGTGGCGAATCACTGTCCATAAATATTTGTATGTATCGAACAGGCAGGAAACTGGTGGGAAAATGTCACTTTTGATTTCCACACAAATTCTAAGAACTGCAGTTGAGATAGATGCATGCTAGGGACGTGTTGGTTGCAATATAAATTGAAGCACAATTTAGAGTTCTGTTCGTCATTCAGTTGAGTTCGTATTGATATGTGCATTCAATTGTTAACTAAGTGTCACACACTCAACTTCAACTGCTATCTATACAAATTAAAGTAGTGGATGGTGTATGCTATTTCTAACAGTTCTTTCTGTTAAATGTTTCTACGACTTGCTGCTAAACTGGATGGTTACCACAATGGGAAGTGATCTTACAACGGGAATAAACTAGGACTGAGTAGAAGGCTAGTCGCTGAACTAACTGTTTGAATAGGCAAAATATGTCTGTTTACATAGAGCCCAAAATGTCAGCGATTGGTTAGCAAAACGAATCATTTGCATAACCAGACGTTGTCTCGAATGTCTGTCTGTAGAATAGAAAAGCCAAAGTCTCATTCTGATATTTAAAACAACTTTATTGAGTCATCTTCGTTGTGCTGTAAATAAAAGAAAGAGTTTTAGTAAATGAATACGTCCATGAGTATGGACGAAGACAAAAGATTAGAAAGGTGTTAAATAAATGTCTCGTTAATAGGGAAGAGAGAAGATGATAATACTTGAAAAAATACAGTCATTTTCGTCACCGATCTAATTTAAATTTCATCCTATTCTAACAGTGTTATTCCTCTCTAAAAAGACAAATGAATGTATGCATTGGACAAATAATTAAAAGTATATTATGTTGCTCACTGAATTTATGAAAATAGTTCTTCTTAAAGATAAAAACGTGTTATTGTTTTGTATTAATTGTGTTATTCGGACTACTGTTCCTATCTTCGATGTTATTATCACAACCTTTCAGCCGATTAGACCTCCGATCTTTTTCAGGTGTATCTTTTTGAACTCGGGAATCTGTACAGAATTTTGAAATCCACGGGTGTAACATGTTCTCATTCCGTTAGCTATGACCGGGTAGAAGTCTTAAGTAATTCCGTACAGATTCCCGAGTTTGACAAGAAACACCGGAAGAAGGTCGGAGGTTACATCGGCCGAAACGTTGTGAGAATAACATTCCAGATGAGAACAGTAGTCCGAATAATACAAATTATTAATCCTCATCTCAAACATACAGAAACTGTTATATTTTTGTTGATGATAATCGCTTTCCCAACTGTAAAAGATGTAGGAAGAAAATAAAATGGTGTTCATCAAGTCAGTATAGGATGAATGTTCTGTTTTCTAAATAAAGGAAATAAGTTCATATATGAGAATGCTTGTACAGTACACATATGTTGAAGTCAGGCCGTGTCTATGAGTGTATGTAAGCATGTGTGTGTTACATTAAGTCCATGTGTATGTGCAGCGGTAGCCATGTTGGATTCTTGGGTATTGTCAATACCAGAGCCTGTGTGCTCAGTGAGAAGGTTGCAGACCAATAGACAAGTTGTGTGGTCAGTCCAAGCAATGTGGATGAGTTGTTGTCAGTCCCGTCTCGTAGGTAAGAAAGAGGAAAAATCTCCTGGACACTCTTTCATCAACTCCAGTTGTGTTCATAGCTCACTTGAGAGATGGCATCTGATTGGACAAGCCAGAAAGGAAGTTAAATGCTTGCACCAATCAGCGCCGAGCATAGGAATTAAGTATAGATTCAAAATCGTAAACTGTGACCTATTGCTCTTGCTGCTATATGTCTACAACCGCATCAAATAAGGCTGGTTTCATTGTTTCTCTCCTCCTCCATACATACACACTTATAGTCTTTAATGTAGGCATGTAGTTAGTGACAATTTCTGATTTACCATTAAGGAAGATGTGAATTCACAACCTTCCGTCAACTATGAGTTTACATGGTTTCAGATATGTGTTGTGTCTTGACATTAGATACCCCAAAAGATGTTATGCCATAAAACTGATTAACAAAATAGAATTTAGTATCCATGGAATTTCCACAATACTAATTACTAGTCGGACCCCATGGAATTTCCACAGTCCTTCCTACATCAATCTGTATAATTTACTTTTAATCATTCTGTTTGAAAAAATAAATGTGTCAGAGTCAATACCATTAAGAAAAAATTACTTTCTTCTCTTGTAAAAATAATTATCATTGTCAGCTTAATATTTTTAAAATAAATGAAACCAATTAGTCTCTTTTGTATTTATTTTAAATTGTAGCAATTCTTTTTAAGAGAATAAATATTCTGTGTTATTACCGTAAAAATTCTTTAAAATCATTAAAATGAAAGGCATTTTTTTATGTATTTATTTAAAATTGTACAGTTTTAATCAAGGGGTTGACAAATTGATTTTGGAACAATTCATTTTAAAGTGGTTAAAGTGGAATTTTCTTTTTTTTACCTAAGCGACATCAGATTAATCAGCATTCAACATCACTGCTGATCGGACTATTTAATATTTTTAATGTGTGAAAGGTGATAACGTACGAATATGAAATACCTTAGCATGTTATTATATAGATTATAAAAGACTGAGGATGGATAGCATCGTCTAAACCACGACTAGAATGGAATGGAAAGTATCGAAATAGTTGGGAGACTTGCTGTCACCGAGACAGCAGGGAAAGTCACTGATTATTATCACCGAGAAATCACTGATAACGCTAAGCGTAAGAACTCAACAGGAGTTACAATAATAACATAATTGAATGGAAAGTAGTTGAATATCGAGGAGACTTGCTGTTACTCAGATTTCAGGGAAAGCCACCGATTGTTATCAATAAGAAATCACTGGTAACGACTGGAATGAGAACTGTAAATGAATAATAATAACCTATATAATAATAATAAATCTAAGTTTAGAAATATATTTAAAAGAAACTAAAACACCCGTCCCAGAACTGGTAAAATAAATTTTCTGAACCGTACAAGTTTGCACTAATCCATGTCCCTTTACGGAGATTAAAATCAATATATAATTATACTAAACCTTATTCTAGAATCCTTGTTCCAATTTTCATAAAAATCCGCTACTTGATTTTGATTCTAGAAAATCTCTAAATGGCTTGTATTTAAGTTATTTTAACAAGAAATTGAAATTCATAGAATCTTACTCAATTGGTGTCTAATGACTATGGATCAAATTTAATGCAAATCTGAAATATTTGAATTTTCAAGTGGGAGGTTGTACCAATATTATGCCCCTTTAAAATACTCCAATGAAATAGAATTTGGAAAATATTTATTAATGGATGTCGAATATCTGTTAAAATTTCACAAAAAGGTATTTGAATTTTCACGAATTTTATGAAAAAAAAATGGCCACTTAATTAAAAAAAATAAATTCATGCAATGTTTATTTTAATGTTATTATGTTATGTTAATTTATTTCAATTTATAAAACTCGTATCCAATTAAAAAAATCCTTTAGACTCAAGTGAGATTCTAAGTCAAGTATTTATATTGTAAAATATACTACCTTAGTAATGTGTACTCTGCCTATTCCTTTTTATTAACCAATCACATGTTTCTATTTGCGTACGAACAACCTCCCATAAAAACCATACCTTTTTTATAGTATATAGATAAATGTAAAAGAAGTCATTTTTAATATTACTATTATTATTTTCATCTGGCATAGTAAATAGTAAAAGTTCGTGCGGGGGATATTATCCGCATTTTTTTTTCTGAATTTCTTTTAAAATTTTAAAATATTCATTGAAAAAGATATGTTTTTCATTTAAGAAAATATATTTTTCAAGACGGCAGACAAGATTTGCTTTTTCAAATTTCTTGTTTGTTTTTGTGTCGTATTTGCACAAGACTTTTGCGAATTTACCCGACAGCAAGTCGACATTATTTCACCAATAAATATTTTTTTTATTATTTATAGACGAAAACGTTTTATTGGGAAATGAGCTCACTGCATACCGACAGAAAAATATTCAAATTTGGATACATGAATATTTTAAATAAATATGCTATTTTGACGTCCCGATTCATTCGTAATACAGATGTAAGCTACATACAATACTGGAAGAATACCTGTCCCAAGACGGGTAAAATTCATCCCCAGAGCAGAGCAGTTTCATATCACTTCTATGTCCATTTACGAAGATTAAAATGAAGATACCTTATATCTAGAATCCTTATTCTAATTTTTGATAAAAATTCATTACTTGATTTTGATTCTAGAAAATATCTAAAATTTAAGGCTTAAGCTTAAGGGGTCTTAAGAAATCGAAAATCATGTAATCTTGCTTCATTGGTGGCTAATGCTTATGAATCAAATTTTATGTGAATCTGATATATTTAAATTTTCTAAAAGTGAGGTTGTAGCCATATTATGCCCCCTAAAAATCCTTAATAATACTCTGAAGAAACTGAAATTTGCAAAATATTTATTAAATCAAAGGTATCTGAATTTTCACAAAGGGCTTTCATCTAGTTTTTACCCCCATTTAAAAGGGGTTTAAATAAAGCTAAAACAATAGAGCCCACATTTGGGCTATTTACGCCTAGCAGCTGTGTTCAAAAATGCATAATGATCGGTTAATTAGTTTAGGAGTAAACCCTGTACGTATAAATATATAAGCATTCACATACCTAACTTTATAAATATAGAGACTAGACGTACCCGTTGGGTCACAGCCACTATTTATTTTACTTTTATTAAAAAATTCATAAACTGTGACCCATTTTTAAGACATTCTTCTTGCGTAACTAAAAATAATTAGTCTTTTTACGTCTATATTATTTTTATCATTATTATTATAAAGTATTATTATTCTTTATTGTTCTTATACAGAAGTAAAGAGACTGATTTTTTGGCTATCTAATTTGCATATTTGTACAGACACACGTATGTAAATTAGATTGCCACACTGAGAAAAAATGTCACTCTTTCTTTAAGTGCTCACATACATTAAAAAGTATTAGCATGATTGAATGCAAACTTTTTTTTTTTAAAGACCCCCCCTCCCTAATGGGAGATTAATTCCACAAAACTAAAACGTTTTTCAGTCAATAACTTCAGTTGTGTAATCTGTATTGTCACACATTTTTGACAATATCAATATCTGAAGTATTTTGGTATTTGATCTCTCACAAGGTTCTAAGTGTTTTTTTAAATTATAAATCCGTCATGGGACAGATATTTCAGCTAGTGTTAATATAAAGGGTGAATACTATAAGGTTGTGTTCAGACTCCTATTTTCACTTATGAATTGTTGTGACCTTGAACGACCGATAATAATTAAGACAACATGGTGGTATAGTTACTAGAGTGTATTTACAGAACTACATATATAGTATGCTACAGAAAGTCTGCGCATAATACTGTGACTGACTGCCACAACACTTAGTCATAACTATTCATAATGTCTAAAAGAGTCCATCTATTCCCGAAATAGGGTAGACAAAAATCACACCATAGCATGAATTTAGCCCCATCTATTTCAGTTGGTTAACAAAAACCGTCATCTAAAATCAGAAAAACATTTGGCCCTTTCCTATGCAAAATCATCATATTCGATTCAACGTCTTGTAGTTAGAAGAGATATTCCTGTGATAGCAATGTAGTAAAGGCCAGGCATCTTATCCGTTTAGGTAAAGGGAATAATCTTGTCCTCACTCGATAGACAAATAGATTCTCTAGTCGTCTCTCTATTTCCTCCTCAGAAATGAAAGTTGTAACTACTTATGTTTTTTTTATCAGTTAACAAACTTATTTCTTTCTTTATGAGAATAGAGCACATAGTATGACATACCTTTTACTTTTTGTACCAGTTTATTGTGCAACTCAGGCGACATTTCAAGATTATTCTTCCCTTTCTTGTTTTTGAGTTTCATAGACAAATAAATTCTCTAATTATCTTTCTATTTCCTCCTCAGAAATAAAAGTTGTAACTTTGTTTTTTTATAAGTTAATAAACTAGTGTTAACATAAATAATGCTTTAATAATTAAAACAATTCTGATCCTATCTATGCAAACACAAGAAAGCAAAAAATATTATCATCATATGCGGTTTAACGTCTTGTAGTTGGTGCAAAAACAACGGTGTTTTCTCACATATGTTATATTTATATGTTTTCTGAATTAATTTATTGATAAATATAGCGTTGTTATAGGTTATTTTAAAGTGCGTTTTTCGCTCTATCGAATCATGTTATTCGTTTTCTATGTTTAATCTTTTCATTTATTGTTTTTGCAGGTTTTTCGACAGCATGGGCAAAATTGAAATCCGCACGATATTCTTGTTCCAGTTCTAACTAGATCGAAAAGCTGCCGAGACAGCTCGTGATATCAATGATGCGTTTGGCCCAGGAACCACTAACGAACGTACGCCACAAAGGTGGTTCAAGAAATTTCGCAATGGTGACGAGAGCCTCGGAGATGAAGACGATCAAGGCCGGCCGACTGCGGTTGATAACGAAGATCTGAAAGCCTTAATTGAAGCTGACCCTCGCAAAACCACACAAGAAGTTGCTGATGAGGTCGGCCATTCAACAGTCATTCACCATTTGAAGCATTTTTGATTCTAATGGTTGTTATTTTGATTAATAAAGTTTGGTATAAAAAAAATTATGGTCTTTTGAAGTTGAACGTCAAAAAAGCTGGATAAATGGGTGCCGCACGAATTAAATGATAATAATAAAAAAATCGTCGTTTTGAGGTTTCTTCTACACTCTTGCTGCACAACAGAAACTGCTCATTTCTCAAGCGAATTGTGACGTGTGATGAGAAGGGGATCCTCTATGACAATCGGCGACGTTCGGCACAGTGGTTGGATGCCGGCAAAGCTCCAAAACACTTCCTGAAGCCGAAATTGCACCAAAAAAAGATTATGGTGACTGTTTGATGGTCTGTGACCGGTCTCATCACTCACAGCTTCCGAAATCCGGGCGAAACGATTACGGTGAAGAAGTACTGCCAACAAATTGACGAAATGCACCGGAAGCTCAAACGTATGCGCCTGAGATTGGTCAATATACAGGGACCAATTCTCCTTCATGACAACGCTCGCCCGCATGTTGCACATCTGACCCTGCAGAAGCTGAAGAATTGGGCTACGAGACTGTCTCATCCGCCATATCCACCGGATCTCTCGCCCACCGATTATCTCTTTTTCAAGCATCTTGACAACCTCCTGCACGAGAAATGCTTCAAAAGATGATGCCGAATCGACCTTCAATGACTTCCAGAACTCCGGATTTTTATGATAATGGAATAAGTAAAGTTGTTTCCCGTTGGCCAAAATGTGTTGATTCTAATGGTTCTTATTTTGATTAATAAAGTTTGGTATAAAAGAAGTTATGGTCTTTTGAAGTTCAACATCAAAAACCACCATTGTTTGTGCACTGTGTTTGTATAGTGATGAATTTACCTGTTCACATAAAGGGAATAATCTTGCCTCTACTTCATAGACTAATAGATTCACTAGTCAGCTCTCTATTTCCCCCTCAGAAATTAAAAATGCAACTACTTGTCTTTTTATAAGTTAACGCATTTATTTTATAAGAATACAACACATAATAAAGCATCCCTTTCACATTTTTCTTTTAATCCGGTTATCATACTCGTACCAATTCAGTGTGTATCGCAGACAAGCTTTTTTTTTTCCGGTTATATTTTAGGAGCCCATTCTTTCTGTCTCATTACCGAGTTCTTATATGTTTTACATGCTGGCACATGTTGGACCAATAATACTAGTAAATATATCGGTGTTTATTCAGATTAGAACCCGAACCAATATTGACCCGTGGTTATGGTTAGGGTGGGGGTTAGAGTCAAAGTTAGGGCGGGTCCTAATCTGATAAAGTACCAATATATCTTATACTAAAGCTGAGTTAATCAAAGTTTGTTTCCATAGGGCTGTTTTTTTTTTCCTATATATTTTAATCACACAAGATACATGCTAAAACATTCCTTAGTTTTGTGATTGACTTATGTTTGAAAATAAAAAAACAAAAAACTTCCATTTTAATTTGTTCTAATTAGTGGCAATTAGCAGTTAACTCACTATCATTAGCTATCACTCATCCTCACTCATTGTATTTTGTTTGAAAATTTGCTGCTATTTTCTGCAGTATCTATCACTCGATTCCATCACTGTTAATTAACAGTCGAAAGTAATAAAGAAAAGAAAGATAGGAAAGATTGGAATAGTCCATTATAAACAAAAACGAATAACACCACAAGTAGTAATAATATTTAACCAAGAGCTGTAGACTGAAAGAGCAAAAGAGAAAGAAAGCAGTAGATACAGCGAGCAGAAAGAGGCTAATTTTAGATTTTTGTCTATTTTTTTTAATATTTAATTGGCTCTGAAAACCCCGATTCAAAAATCTAGTCAAAGCTCAATAGCTGACTCAACGAGTCACATTTATTCCTAGTAATATATATATATATATATATATATATATATATATATATATATATAGAGAGAGAGAGAGTTTGAATTGAGTTATAAGTGACTGCTTAGGAGTTACTTCAGTTTTCAGATGAGTTTTTTTTAGGGAGGGGGGGTCTGTATTTTTGTCAACATTCTCTATGTCAGTTCTTTTCATGTATTTCGGCATGAAGTTATTTTCTGTTTCTTTTATTTCTGTCTATGGAATAGTATGTTTTCCTGTTACCATTAAAATAACGACTGCTCTGATGATCATCAATGTTATCTAAAGATTATATATTTCTCTTGACTTTTCTTTGACAAGCTATTAAATTTGGAAAAATAAATAAATACATTTTTGTAAGACGAAGAAAAAATACAGGTATTTACTGAAATGTGAACAAAGAAATTGTAAGAATGAATGAAAATGATGGTTTGGGATTGATTTTCCTATGGTCATTAGAATGCAACTATAATACAGGGTGTTTCAAAAGTCCTGGGAACATAACGATTTTTAATAACTCAAAAACTATTAGGAGTTGAAAAATGAAATTGGTACCGTTGGAAAGGTTAAAGTTTCAAGTTTTGTGGGGAATCTTCAAAGTTGCTCAATATGAGCACCATTCGTCACACGGCAGACATCTAGTCGATAGTCCATTTCCTGCCAAACGCGTTCCAGCATCTTGACGTCAATGGTTCCCAAAACTGCCGTTACTCGAACCTTTAGTTCGTCAATATCTCTTGGAAGGGGCGGCACATAGACTTGTTGCTTGACAAAGCCCCAAAGGAAAAAGTCACACGGGGTAAGATCTGGAGACCTAGGAGGCCAGGGCATGAGAACGTCATCACCTCGCCCAGATCTCCCAATCCATCTACCAGGCAGCCTTGTGTTAAGAAACTGCCTTACTCTAAGACTCCAGTGTGGTGGTGCACCATCTTGTTGAAAAATGAAGTCATCAGATTCTGCTTGTTCCAACTGAGCCATTAACCAGTCTTCCAGCATGTTGAGATAGGATTCACCAGTGATAGTTGCCTCTTCAAAGAAGAACGGTCCATAGACACCTTTCTTGGAAATTGCACAAAACACGTTCACTTTTGGTGAATCTCGCTCGTGCTCAAGAAGTTCATGAGGATTCTCAGTACCCCATATGCGAGTGTTATGCTTGTTAACTTTGCCATTCAGATGGAAGGTCGCCTCATCGCTAAAAACAAGCCGGTCATCAAAGCCGTTATCTTCCAACTTCTCTTGCATTGCAATGCAAAAGTCACGGTGAAGTGGCTTATCAGTGTCCTTCAACTTTTGGACCAACTTGAGCTTGTAAGGTACCAGAAAATGTAAAAACTGCAGAAAGGCGGTGAGAGAAAGGGAGCAGAGAGAGAGAGAGAGAGAGTGAGCGAGACAACCACACTCTCTCCCACTTTCTCTTCTCGCTTCTGCCTCGTTCGTAGCAAGTCAAGACAACCACACTCCCTCCCACTTTCTCTTCTGCCTCGTTCGTAGCAAGTCAAGATAACCACACTCCCTCCCACTTTCTCTTCTCGCTTCTGCCTCGCTCGTAGCAAGCCACAACCTTCTGTAAGGTCGTCAGTGAGTGCATGGAGTTAAAACTTAAGGTATTTTAGCTATTTTTCCGATTTATTTATTAAATAACTTTAATTAATTACTGTTAATATATACGAAACCATCGCATATAGATAGCCAACATAAGCCAATGAGATTCCAAATTAATAATACTAAAGATTAATTAATTATGAACGATTTAAAAAATAGTTATGCTAATTAGGCAGCTAAAAGCTTCTATCTTAATCTTTTATCTTCACTATATATACAGAATATCAAGATTTTGTTGTAGTATTGATTTGAATAACAGTAACCTGTTTTTATTATAATATATAGGAGTGATAAATGAAAAAAACCTTTCGCATCTATTTATTTAGATAGACAAACAGACATTATAATAAGTTTAGAAAAGAGAAATCATACAAGTCTGAAATAGAAGCATTCGCATTGTCTGGTATTTTTTCATAAACACAGATGTAAGCTACAAAAATTCTGAGTGACTTTGAACAACTTAAAAATATCCGATTAAAACTAAATCCACACAATTTTATCCGATTCATAAATAGTTCCATTTTGCTTGAATTTTACTTTAAAAAATAAATATTAAAAAAAGGTATGTTTCTTCCTCACTAAAACATGGCACAAGGCCTTCTTTCTGAGAATGATACGATGTAAGTGTCCTCGTGCTCTAACATGGAGTATTGTTGCCACATCTGGACTGGTGCATCATCTACTAGTCTCTCTCTCCTTTACAAAGTCCAAAAAGGAGTCGCCAACCTAATAGGTCCCTCACTGTCAACCAAGCTCCAGTCCCTGTCCCATCGCCGCAATGTAGCATCCTTGAGCTTGTTTTACAAATACTTCAATGGATTATGCTCCGATGAATTGGCTACTCTGGTGCCCCCTCGACGTAAATTCACTAGACCAACTTGACAATCAACTAAATCCCATTCCTTCACTGTGGAGGTCCCCAGATGCCGCAGAGCCTTCTACTCAAATAGCTTCTTTCATCGTGCTGCTGGCCTCTGGAACTCCCTTCCTGCCCCCTGTTTCCCCGACAGTACTTACATGCAGAAATTTAAAACTAATGTAAACAGACATCTCGCTGCGCAGATCCCACTTTAGGTTGACCCCCGCCCCCCAACCTTCTCCCCTTTTCTTTTTTCTCAGTAGCCCCTTACGTCTACAGTGGCGGCCTGCTTTGTTTGGGGTGAACTTTGTTAAAAAAAAAAAAATTAAAAAAACAACGTGGTCATTGAATTCATGATCAAGACCTTGATGATTATTTGTCTTCCGACCTGGAGCACGTGATGCAATAAGCAAAACAGTAGCTTGTTACTTTTAACACCTCTAAGACCAAACTTCACTCCTTTCACCACCAATGCTCGGATCGTCGTTTGTCTCAGTTTAAATGAATGGCTCTCTCTTTGAGGAATCCCCCTGTTCATATGAGCTCCTAGGACAGACTTTCACTCTTGACTTCAAATAGAAGACTGAAATCAAATCTGTTACGAATGTCGTTGAATAAATGGTGGGATCATTTTTCTGTTCCAGAAGGTATCTGACTCCTGACGCAATCCTCTACCTGTATAAGAGTCAGAGACGTCCTAACAGAGTACTTCTGCCACATCTGGGGAGGTACCGTTCAGAGAACTCTTTCTTGCCTTGACAGAGTGCAACACTGACTCTGCAACCTAGTAGCAGATGTTCTCTTCTCTTTTCTACAGCCCCTCTCTCACAGAAAAGACGTTCCTAGTTTTTCTCTATTATATTGTTATTTTCATACTAGGTGTTCTACTGAGCTACAATCTATGTGCCCCGCCCCCCCCCCACCCTGTAAAATCTTTATTAGTACTCGTCTAACTACCGCCACTGCAAAGAACATTTTTTCTTCCTCTGTGTACCTAGAACCAAACGAAACTTCTATGAATATAGCTTCTTTCTAATAACTTTCCATTTGTGGAACACAAAATACAATAGGAGTGCTTCCCTGCTGACTACCACGTTGTCGTCTTAAAGTCCAATGTGAATAAATACTTGTCTAGCCGTCCTCTTAAATAATCAAATTCTTCCAGTTTCATCCATTGTTTCCAATTCTCTCAGAGTATCGTTCTACATCCAACTAACAATGTCATTTACCCTTATCCTCGAATGGCCTTTGGGCCTTCATAAGCGGTGACTCATTAGTATTAAAAAGGTCAAAAATGTCTTAGAAATACTATTGATGATCGATTTAACGTCTGTTTTACATGCTAGCATGTATTGGGCGGCTTTTAGAAATTGACTTCCAAACTAACCTATCTTTGACCAGGTCTTTATCTTTCTCTCGAGTCCATCCTTATCCTTCTGACCATGCTACAGCAACTCTTCTACATCTACTAACCCAAAAACTCATCTATTCTTTCAATATGACCATATCAACGAAGTCTGTTCTGCACACATCTCCCTATACTATATGATTCATCAGAGATTCAAGCAACTAACTCATGATGCACAGCAGACTCATCCGTGTTTACTTAAATGAAGACAGACTGGGAAGACCGACAAAATTTTCCAAGGGGATGGAAAACATTTCTTCTTTAAGTAATTATTAGCTTTCTAAAGAATTGGAGCAAGTTCTAGCAGAAGATTCTTTAGCACAGTGACTGGAATGTTGTCACGGACAGTTGCCTTGTTGCTATCAAGGCTCTTGGTTTGGTTTACGGCATATCAACCATTTATAAAGTTGTCAAATGTAATTTTATAGGTAGGATACTTATTTATATTCTTAAAACACGTTGCTTCAAGGTTCTTTTTAAGTTTCACAATATCCAGGACAGATATATTAATATCACAGTGTTTGTTTTTATTCATAGAGGGATGGAAACTCTGGAAGTAGGTGGCTCTGATCACAAATGGTGGTATTTGAAACAGTTTTTTGATAAAGTTTGGCTTTATCAAATGCTGCAGAAATCACCTTTGGTCCATTAATTATGATTTGAATAGAAGTTTTTTTTTTTATCTGTTCAGGACACTATTTGTTAATCTCCGAAACTTTTGTGAACCAAGCCTCTGTTCAACAACTCTGGATTTAACAGAATCGACTTAGGACTTTTTACATTTCTAACAACCCATTTTCAGCAGCTTTAAATGCGGCTTTGATTTCAGGGCATCTATTTTGACTTCAACCATACAGGTGTTAAGGAGTCATCTTTCCCTGATCCGGCCCTGGTGGTATATAAAAATATTGACAGTTAATACCACAGTCAATGTGTAATGTTTCCTCTGAGATCAGACAAATAATAAAAGATCGGTACCATATAATTTGTTTTATGGTTGTTGCATCCCAAACAGATTCAGCCATACGGAGACAAAAGAAGGATGGCTGGCCATACATTTTATCGTGGGCAACACAACACTAACATGCGGTAGGATCTCCTCTGCTGTTATCATTTAGGATCTAGACCTCGGCCTTTTGGCTAAGATCAAAGTGTAGTATCTATTCCGATGGATACTGCACGCCTGTCCTGTGCAGTTCTAGGAGGTCAACCCTCCCAGGCTTCGCCTCCCCTCTTTGGGGAGGAGTAAGTTTATTGCTTACTGTCTGAGGCGCCCCTACCGGGGAATGCCGACGGGGCTGCCCAGGCAATTTTTAAATGGCCAGAGTGCTCACCTCTCGAGCGCTGGCTTTTAACCCCACTTACTCGACCCAAGCTGTGGTCACATCTTACTTGTGGGAGTAAGATAAAACTGGCCTTGTGCCTAACTCCTAGCGAAGGAGTAAATAAATATCATTTAGGATCTCATGGGATTTTTTTTTTTATTCAGTGCAATAAATTTTCCGTGAAGTTATAACCCAAAAATAAAAATCACACATCATTTAAGTGTCGTGCCTGACAAAAATGGCATCACTAATAGGAAATCCATGTGATTTTTATAAAGTACTGACCTTCAAATCACACGTGTCAAAATTTAAGCCCAATTGATTATTAGTTTACAAATTACAGTTATATAAATGAAGCTACTGTGATATGCTGACTATAAACGCGGTCGTACAGACACAAATGATGATGAATGCTTCAAATTCAGCAGGTGTCCTGAAAAAAACTTTAAAAAAAAGTCTACAAACTCGTTTTGGCGGATCGTAAATTGAAGTTGCACGAGATAGCAAAAGAGTTGAAGATATCAGAAAGCAGTGGATTCACCTTTTTGCATAAACATTTGTCAATGAGAATTATGTGTTAACAGTGGGTGCCGCGTTTGTTCACAGTTGATAATAAACAACAATGATTCAGAGTGTTGTTTGCAAATGTTTCAATGCAACAAAAAAGAGCTAGTTGCATCAATATATGTTAATGGATTAAACATGGATCCACCACTTCACTTTGGAGTCAAACTGGCAGTCAGCTGAGTGAAAACAAACAGGTGAAAGCTGCCCAAAGATGCAGATATCAGCAGGCAAGGTTTTGTCCTTCATATTTTGGGATTCGCAAAGTATTTTGTTCATCCATTAATTTGAGAAAGGAAGAACGATAAATAGTTAATATTATATAGCATGAAAAATTATATAGCATGAAATATTATATAGCATGAAATATTATATAGCATGAAATATTATATAGCATGAAATATTATATAGCATGAAATATTATATAGCATGAAAAATTATATAGCATGAAAAATTATATAGCATGAAAAATTATATAGCATGAAATATTATATAGCATGAAAAATTATATAGCATGAAAAATTATATAGCATGAAAAATTATATAGCATGAAAAATTATATAGCTTGAAAAATTATATAGCTTGAAAAATTATATAGCATGATTGGTGCGTTTAAAGGGAAAAAATCGCCCCGAAACGGCAACAAATTAAGAAAAAAGTTTTTTCATCAAGACAATGCACCATGTCACAAATCGATCGAAACGATAGTAAAACTACCTGAATTGCACTGTGAATTGCTTCAGCACCCACCCTATTTTCTTCGATCTGACCCTCAGTGACTACTGCTTGTTTGCAGACCTATAAAGAATGCCCTTATGAAAAGAGATTTGACTACAATGAGAAAATGATATCAGAAACTGAGGCACATAATTGTTTTACAAAAAGCATCGAATTGTTAGAGAAGAGATCGAATCTGTATCACCTTAGAAGGAGACTACATTGATTAGTAGTCGAATTTTTCCTAAAGATTGTTTTTTTATTAGTTAGGCCAGAGATTTATTGAGTAATGTGTTGTATAGGTAATGAGTATCATGGTCCATGCAAAATATTTTCTCTAAGATGAGAAAAAAAATAAAACAATCAAAACCATAAAATTTGTTTTGTGACTATTACATCCCACACAAAATATGGCTACGTGGGTGACAAAACAAATACGAGAGGACAGGGAGATACGTATACAACATATGTCCTACAATTTTACCTTGTGCTCAAAACGAGGGTTCATACCTTTTACAAACGTATCTCAGAACGTGAAGGAAAAAGACTAATTTTTGCTACCCTAGAATTTTTTGTTTCACTTTTGTATGGAGTTCTTCCTAAAGAACATCTTCTACTTTAATAGCTTCTTTCCTCATGCTACCGGCCTTTGGAACTCCCCCCCCTGCTCCCTGTTTCCCTCGACTGTACAGACAGGCAGAAACTTAAAACTAATGTGAGCAAGCATCTCGCTGCACAGCTCCTAACTTAGGATGACCTCCAAAACTCTCACCCTAAATCTCAGTAAATCTACAGTGGCAACATGTCTTGTTTGGGGTGAACTTTGTTAAAAAAAAAAAAATTAGAAAAAGCAAAGACAAAATAAAAGCTGCTTTCAGACCATTTCTTTCTGATTTTTCTTTACGTGTGCAAATCCAAATAACAAAAAGTTAATAAGACTGAAAAAATATTTAATTTGTCCTTGTGCGACCCGAGGAAAATATCCAATGTTGTACAATTGTTACAATTGGTAGGTTTGCAAATGACGGTCGTAACGGCGGGCCGTCGCAGCAAGCAGCAAGCAGCCAGCAGCGATTTGTCGTTTGCGCCAAAGGACACAGATTGCTTGTAACAAAATGATCAGAAGTCAGTAGCGATTAATTGTCTGGGCCTACAGGCACAGATTACGGGAAAACAATCAGTGAACAGTGATTAATAGTTCAGCCGATGGGAAGACATACGTTAATTGTAAAACTCGGTATAATCTGAATAAAACTGAACATTTTCTCCATTATCATTGAAAATAGAAATTTTTTTTTTTTTAATATTTGGTGCGCCATAAAGAAAAGAAAAGAAACAGGAAATTTATCACAATTAATTTATACATACATATGTAATTGTGTGAAATAGTAAACGATTGTTGATAGCATAAGCCTTGTTAACAACGAAGAACATACAAATGTTAGATGTGGTGTAACAGACAAGTAATAATTAGTTCTAAGTTACAGTCTTCTGGAGGTTGAAGGTTCAATCCTCAGTGCAGGCGATACTAAGAATACAATTACGAATTACTTAAAACTTCTACCCGGTCATGACTGCCGGAATGAGAGCAAGCTACCCTCCTTTGGATAAAATAAAAGGTTTCGTTCCAAATTCCATACAGATTCCAGAGATCGACAAGATGCACCGGAAGAAGGTCGGAGGTTACATCAGCCGAAACGTTGTGAGAATAACATCCAAGATTAAAACAGTAGTTTGAATAATAGAAATAATATAGAATTCATTATGTCGCGATCTGAACTTTTAAGGGTCATTCATGTAGGGTCCTTTTCTCCTTGATTCACATTTATTTGCCATTACCCCCATTATGTCGTGGGATATCTCTACATGTTAGAATGCCAGTGTGAATTCCGCTTTGGCATATTATCTATACATCATGAATCTACTTTGGTATTCTAGCTACGCTTTTTTTGTCTACCTAATTTCATATTTGCTTGTAATCGACTCCGTTCCTAGATTTCAAAGATGAACAAGTTATTTATTTTTCTTAATTCCATTAATTTTAAACCAACTTATTTTTCGTCATTTTTCCGTAAATCATCAGCAAAATTTCGTCGATCCGATCACCATAGGACATACATAAAGAATTGAAAGATCATGGCTTAACGCGAAGATTCGTATATTGAAAAAAAAAAAAATAATACAATTAGAGGTTGCCAATCAAAGAACACTTCAATCTCATCTAGTGTCGGTGGATGATGAGAAAAGAAGTTCCTAAATTATATTTAGCATTTTCATCCGTTGTACGTGCAGTTTATCATTAGAATATTTTTAATAGACAAACTTTTTCTACCGATTCAATTAAATTAGACATTTCTATATTTTTTTACAGTTTTAATTAATTTTCTTTTATATATAATGTATCATTTTCTTATGCGTTAATTCCGAGCTACGGCAGAGTCCGCAATGATGGACCTTTGTGTCTACTTTACACAATCACAGGTTTTGTCCGGGTTAACATCTTTGTGCACAGTGTCTGCCCATCTAATCATCGGACTACTCCCTCGATCGTTTTCCGGCGGCTTTCAAGATGGTGTCGTTGTTGGTCATGTCCAAGACATCTGAGCCGCCATTCCCTCAATCAGTGCAATGCCGTAACGCTTTCGGATGTCCTTGTTGTAGACGTGGTCGAGCAGTGTAATTCCTGACATCCTGCGGAGCATTTTACTTTCTATAACGGCGAATCTTCTCTCCACCTTCCTCATTGTCGATAAGGACTCAGCTGTATAAAGCTATGGGTCTCACAACAGTCTGGTAGATCTTCGATTTTAGACGGTCACTGATCTTTCAGTCACAGAGAACGTCGGTGGTGGTGTGCCACGTTGCAATGATGTGCAGAGCAACTTCATTGAGAAAAGGCTACTATAGACACATGACTATTTCTCTCATTTTTATAGGAAAATTATATTTAATTAATTAAGATACAATTTCTAGTTTGTCTTCATAGTAAGGCAGATAAAAACATACAGGCAGACGTTCTCTCTTATATATATATATCTATATATATTAGAGAGAGAGAGGGGCACAGATGGACAGATGCGTTAGGTACTTATATACAAAAATTTAAAATATTTTTCACTTACATTTTATTATATTTGAAAAAAAGGTAAAGGGATATTCTTTGTTTTCATTTTTTAAAAAAAATCCTAGGCAGGATCGAAACAGCATACTCGAGGTTGTCAATCAGAGTCTCTCCTAACTGAGCAATTAAAATATTTGCTAAGTCGTCTTTTTTAATAACTAATAATTATATGTTAAAATGTTGGAAAAGGATATTAACTTCCTTGAAGAGGCCCGTAAAATGTCAGGATTGATCACATCATGTTCCTCAGAAAATCGTAGGTGTATAAACATATATTTTAGGAACACTCTCGTCTACCTTTTTATAAACGGACACGCACACACAAAGAGATAGAGATGTTATCCAATATATATTTAAAATATTTGATGTTGCAAAGTAATAATTAAAAAAGGCGAATTCACACTTTTGATGTACAATTCTACAGGAATACCAATCCATTAAGCAAAGATTTCTTTAGAAGACCGTTCTACCTTTTCTGATTTAATGAGCTAACATGATATATATATATATATATATATATATATATATATATATATGATGTTATTGGAGCAAAATCATTTAGGGTCATTCATTCAATTTCGGGCAATGCCGAGTTTTGCTGCTAGTGCATTTAAAGCTAAAATGAATTACTCATAGCAAAGTTGTGCTAATAAATTAAAATGTGGTTTTATTGCTAGAGAAAACAGGAAATAAAAACTAATGAATATTAATCTGAACAAGTTTTCGTAATTGCCGTCAATTAGACTTATCGGTGAATCTGATAAATGGGATAATGAATGACCATATGTCACACATGGAATTATAAAGGTGAGCTCTCTTCGGTTGTTGATAGATTTGCATATCGAGTGTAGATCAACAAAGAAGCAGTTTTTTTTCTTTTCTTGGGATTTCAAAAAACAAAAAACAATCATTACTTTCTAATTCATCTCTTCCCTTCACTTAAAATTCATACTTCTATCTTTATTAAGATATCAAGGTAACTACCTCAAAACTATGACCTTGAATATCATATAAACAGTTAGTACCCCTACAACTGGCTCATATGTTGCATTATGGTGGCCCATTTTTCAGGCCCTGCTAATTACCCGGATGTCAGATTAGAAAAATAAAATCTGGACAGTATAGTGACACGTGTACAAAAGAGTATTTATTTACTCCTCTCCAGAAGTTAGGCACAAGGCCAGTTTTATCTAACTCCCACAAGTAAGATGTGACCCACGGTCGGGTCGGGAAAGTGGGGTTTTAAAAGCCAGCACCCGAGAGGTGAGCACTCTGGCCATTAAAAAATTGCCTGGGCAGTCCCGTCGGCATTCCCCGGTAGGGGCGCCTCAGGCAGTAAGCAATAAACTTACTCCTCCCCAAAGAGGGGAGACGAAGCCTGGGAAGGTGGACCTCCTAGAACTGCACAGGACAGACCCATAGTCCGGCGTATATCAAGCTCCGAAGGCCAAGACAATACCAGTCTATGGGGTGCAATATCCATCGGAACAGATACTACACTTTGATCTTAGCCAAAAGGCCAAGAACAGAAGAATAGACTTCGATGGTATGGCCATGTTGAAAGAATGGATGAGAGTTTTTGGGTTAGTAGATACAGAACAGTTAAGGTAACAGGTTCAGTTCACAGGGGAAGGTAAAAGTAAAACATAGTAAGATGTGATAAAAAGAGACCTGAGGGAAATCGGGATAAATAAAGGCTTAACCAGAGATAGGTTACTGTGGAAGTAAATTTCTTAAAGCCATTAAACACATGCCAGCATGTAAAACTGACGTTAAACCGAATATGATGATGATGCAGCTCATCCCATAGACAGCTCGAATCTTGTTTGTGGACAATATGCAGCAGTAATTAATTTCCTCTCCCTCTTGCTATAACCACCTTTTTACTAACAGCTCTTCTAAACATAAAACAAAACAAAAAAAACAGCACAAATTCACTTGGGTTTGAACGATCTCTTTGGGGTTTTATTTTTTCTTGATAGTATACATGTAATACCCCCGAACAATCCTCAAAGCAGCTATCTAAAAATCCAAACGCTCTCTCCACAGAGTCCGTGAAAAGAGCAAGACCTTCTTTGCTTATTTAGCACATCACACTAGCGACTTCCTGTCTGTGACGTAACTGCCAAAACACCTAGTTCTCACTAATGGAAATTTACACCACTTAATTTTAACCTTATTTCTGCACACCCACATCTAAATATTATTACACATGACCTCCTTAAGTGTTTGGTATGAGGCATCTACTAGGAGACTATTATTCATAAACAATATAATGCATTATACTTTTTATTTCGCCAACAAATCTAGAGCCGTGATCTCGTCCAGGATCTCCATAGGGAAAATAATACCTTCCTATGTTCGCCACACGAGTGAAAACTTCTTGCCAACACCTACTAAGTTACATAAAAAACAACAGTACTACTATGTTTCACCACACCAGAACAAATCTTAAGCATCAGCATCGCCAACAGCTACCAAGAGCAAGAACTACTATCAGCAAACAGCTAACTACTAATGTTTTAAAACTGTATCATACACACACACATCTCTTTATCAGTAAACTTTTCTGCTTGCTTAAAGCAACCAGAAAGACAATCGCACACAACCTCCCATACTAATAAGACGCAATTCACACACACAACAGTACAAATCATTTTTCGGAATTTTTATTAATGAGGTTGATAATTTGTATTATGATTATTCGGACTACTGTTCTCATTTTGGATTTTATTCTCACGTTTTGTCCAGCGTAACCTCCGAACTTCTTCAGGTGCATCTTGTGAACCTTTGGAATCCGTACGAAATATTAGACGGAACCTTTTATTTAATCCATGTGAGTAGCTCTCTCTCTCTCGTTCTGTTAGCCATAACTGTTTAGAAGTCTTTGGTAATTCTTAATTGTATTCTTAGTATCTCCAGCACTGAGGATTGAACCTTCAACCTTCAGAAGACTGTCACTTAGAACTGATTATTATTTAGCACTTATATCCGTTACGCCATAGTTCCTCTTTCTCTTAATAATGTTTTCAACCACTGCTTTATTGTAATTTATTCATTATTTGATCATTGAAATTTATTTTTTATATTTTCTAACGAGACACACAACACCTTTATTTAGTATGTAATTAACGCATTTTATATATTGTTAAATAGTAAATGGTACGTTCGCTAGTATATATCTGATAATTTGGGTTTGCAGGGCAATGTTGACATTACAAAGGAAATCGGGGTCATTAAGTCAGCATATGCACTCAGATGTCACCTCGACCTGCTGTTGCTAGAAACGGACGTGACATCACATGTCTCAAAAAGAGAAGAAGTGAGAGCAGTAAGGAGTTTGTTGGGAAGCCTTGAGCGAACAGCACCTGTAGAGAAATGACTTTAGAATCGATTTTAATATATGGGGGCTAAGGCCCCAGATTTCTTTAGCCCTAAAATGTCCTATCCCACTAGCATAAAAGAATGTGACCTCAACAGCTCAATGAATAGTCCTTCTCTAAAAATTCAGAATATTCCTTTTTAGTTGTTAAACTAATTTCAGGCGAGAACCCCCGCAACCCTGGAGACGATCGTGGATGAAATGTTTGAATCACGAGAGGAGCAGTTGACACGAAATGATGTAATTGTGCTTTTATTATTTGTGATTTGCATTCAGTAACAGACGTGTGTTTTATTTGATTGTGACTTACAGGACATTAGACCTTCCTCTCAGATTGGTTTGGTCTGTCTTACGGCATATCAACCATCTGTGTTATTTAATGCCGAGTAAAGTTGTCAAATATAATACGATATGTAGGATAATTTTGTATATTCCTAGAATACATTACTCTTTGAAAAAATTACCCTTGGCATTGGTAATCTGTGTTCTCAACACGATTGACCCTCAGCTATCGTCTTCTAGCATATATTGGAGTAGAAAAGTAAAAATAAAATGTAAAGGTTTGGATTTTTTGAAGAATCAAATTAAATACGGTCGTGGATGAACTTATCGATACTAGGGCATGATGTGACCAGCCGATTAATCAGATCGAGCATCTTAGATATCCCGTCTAGCTGAAGTAAGGGCTGAAGTGGAAGAATGGTTCAGCCACCAGGATCCCATCCTCAGGCATCACGGGTCATCACCCACGGCCTACAGGTCACTCTGTTTTTGGGAGATCTTACCTCTCTGCATAGGGGTTGCAGTCGGCGAATTCGTGGCCCCCACAGACAGGGCAACCTCTCTTGGAGAGGGGGGGTATATGCAACAATATCGTATATCATTTAGTTTGCTTAAATTCCTTTATCAGGGATTGAACTCTTAGTAGAATTCATTCTATAATATATATTTATCCAATGCCTTTATCCACTAGGTTATCTGTCCTAGCCTTCCTTTATTCGATAACTGGTATGGCTACTCGGCGTTTCCCGGGACATAGACAACAAAATAAAAGAGTTAAAAAGTATGTGTACCATCTTTCTTTTTAAACTTCTCTCTCTATACCCTGCTGTCTATCACAATTACGATTTCACATCAAAGGCCGATGGGGTAAAAAAAAAATTAAAAAAAAATTAAAAAAAATTTTTTTTTTAAATCGCTCTAAACATCGCCACGCCTCCACCGACTAATTTTGTTTCTACAGCCCTTTATATAACACTAGCGGGGCTACCCGGCGTTGCTCGGGGTCATAAAAACATAATTGAAGAAAAATTGCGTGTGTAACATCTTTATATTAAAACTTCTATTTCTCTCCTTCTCTCTCTATATCTGTCTCTTTATCTTTCTACTTTTCTCTACCCTGGTCGCTACTTTTAAATTTTGCCTTTTGCGAAAGCTGTTTCTTCCCCACCATTTCATCCTACGTTTCACAGGGCAATAGTATGACTTATTTCTATAAAAAGTACCACCACTGTCTGCGTCTTCTATATAGGTACTTATAACCGCCCCGGTGTTCATACTATATATTTTGAATCCCCTCATGATATCCTTCATCATTTTAACTCCCCTCGTTGTATTCATCATTTTCGATCTCCTCATACTATTAATCATTTTCAATCCCCTCATAATATTCTTCATCATTTTCAATCTTCTCATACTATTAATCATTTTCAATCCCCTCATAATATTCTTCATCATTTTCAATCCTCTCGTAATATTCCTCATCATTTTCAATCCGCTCATGATATTCTTAATAATTTTCAATCCTCTCATGATATTCTTCATTTTTTCAATCCTCTCATGATATTCTTCATTATTTTCAATCCCCTCATGATATTCTTCATCATTTTCAATCCCCTCATGATATTCTTCATCATTTTCAATCCCCTCATGATATTCTTCATCATTTTCAATCCTCTCATGGTATATTTCATCATTTTCCATCCCCTCATGATAGTCTTCATCATTTTTAATCCTCTCATGAGAGTCTTCATCATTTTCAAACCTCTCATGAGAGTCTTCATCATTTTCAAACCTCTCATGATTATCTTCATCATTTTCAATCCTCTCATGATATTCTTCATCATTTCCAATCCCCTCATGATATTATTCATCATTTTAAATCCCCTCATGGTATTCTTCATCATTTCCAATCCTGTCAGTCTATTCTTCATCATTTTCAATCCTCTCATGACATTCTTCATCATTTTCAATCCTCTCATGACATTCTTCATCATTTTCAATCCCTTTATGATAGTCTTCATCATTTTCAATCCCCTCATGATAGTGTACATCATTTTCAATCCCCTCATTATAGTCTTCATCATTTTCAATCCCCTCATAATAGCTTTAATCATTTTCAATCCTCTCTTGATAGTCTTCATCATTTTCAATCCTCTCATGATAGTCTTCATCATTTTCAATCCTCTCATGATAGTCTTCATCATAGCTCTATCTAGGATATTGAGCACTTTTCTCCCGGACAACGCCAAGTACTTTGAAAATCAAGGAGGCCTCATGAGCACTACTGAAAACACTTAGGTATCCTCTCTCCTTCTGATCTGCGAAATAGTCCAAAGAGGAACAAAGATGGCGTTAAAATATTTTCCAAACCTATCACTACAGTAGCTCTATCAAGGACATTGAGCACTTTTCTCCCGGACAACGCTGAGTACTTTAATAATAAAGGAGGCCTCCTGAGGACTACTGAAATCACTTAGATATCCTCTCTCCTACTGATCTGCGAAATAGTCCAAAGAGGAACGAATATGGCGTTAAAATATTATCCAAACCTATCACTACAGTAGCTCTATCTAGGATATTGAGCACTTTTCTCCCGGACAACGCCGAGTATTTCAAAATCAAAGAGGCCTCCTGAGCACTACTGAAATAACTATTATCGATTCCCCATCCTTTTCAGCGTAGATGCTGTTAAAATATTATCCAAACCTATCACTACAGTAGCTCTATCTAGGACATTGAGCACTTTTTTCCCGGACAACGCCAGTTACTTTGGAAATTAAAGAGGCCTCCTGAGGACTACTGAAATCACTTAGGTATCCTCCCTCCTTTTCATCTGCAAAATTGTCCAAAGGGGAAAGAAAATGGCATTAAATTATGTTCTAAACCTATCACTACAGTAGCTCTATCTTGGATATTGAGCACTTTTCTCCCGGACAACGCCGAGTACTTTGAAAATCGAGGAGGCTTAATGAGCACTCCTGAAATCCCTTAGGTATCCTCTCTCCTTCTGATCTGCGAAATAGTCCAAAGAGGGAACGAAGATGGCGTTAAAATATTTTCCAAACTTATCACTACAGTAGCTCTATCTAAGACATTGAGCACTTTTCTCCCGGACAATGCACAGTACTTTGATAAGCAAGGAGGCCTCCTGGGGACTACTAGAATCACTTAGGTATCCTCTCTCCTTCTGATCTGCAGAAATAGTCCAAAGGGGAACGAAGATTGCGTTAAAATATTTTCCAAACCTATCACTACAGTAGCTCTATCTAGGATATTGAGCACTTTTCTCCCGGACAACGCCGAGTATTTCAAAATCAAAGAGGCCTCCTGGGGACTACTGAAATAACTCTTATCCATTCCCCCATCCTTTTCAGCGTAGATGCTGTTAAAATATTTTCCAAACCTATCACTACAGTAGCTCTATCTAGGACATTGAGCACATTTTTCCCCGACAACGCCGAGTACTTTGAAAATCAAAGAGGCCTCCTGGGGACTACTGAAATCAGTTAGGTATCCTCTCTCCTTCTGATCTGCGAAATAGTCCAAAGGGGAACGAAGATGGCGTTAAAATATTATCCAAACCTATCACTACAGTAGCTCTATCTAGGACATTGAGTACTTTTCTCCCAGACAACGCTGAGTACTTTGAAAATCGAGGAGGCTTCATGAACCCACATGAAATTCCTTAGGTATCCTCTCTCCTTCTGATCTGCAAAATAGTCCAAAGGGGAACGAAGATGGCGTTAAAATATTTTCCAAACCTATCACTACAGTAGCTCTATCTAGGACATTGAGCACTTTTCTCCCGGACAACGCCGAGTACTTTGAAAATCGAGGAGGCTTTATGAGCACTCCTGAAATCCCTTAGGTATCCTCTCTCCTTCTGATCTGCGAAATAGTCCAAAGGGGAACGAAGATGGCGTTAAAATATTTTCCAAACCTATCACTACAGTAGTACTATCTAGGATATTGAGCACTTTTCTCCCGGACAACGCCGAGTATTTCAAAATCAAAGAGGCCTCCTGTGGACTACTGAAATAACTCTTATCCATTCCCCCATCCTTTTCAGCGTAGATGCTGTTAAAATATTATCCAAACCTATCACTACAGTAGCTCTATCTAGGACATTGAGCACTTTTCTCCCGGACAACGCCGAGTACTTTGAAAATCAAGGAGGCTTCATGAGCACTCCTGAAATCACTTAGGTATCCTCTCTCCTTCTGATCCGCGAAATAGTCCAAAGGGGAACGAAGATGGCGTTAAAATATTTTCCAAACCTATCACTACAGTAGCTCTATCTAGGACATTGAGCACTTTTCTCCCGGACAACGCCGAGTACATTGATAATCAAGGAGGCCTCATGGGGACTACTGAAATCACTGAGGTTTCTTCTCTCCTTCTGATCTGCGAAATAGTCCAGAGGGGAACGAAGATGGCGTTAAAATATTTTCCAAACCTATCACTACAGTAGCTCTATCTAGGATATTGAGCACTTTTCTCCCGGACAACGCCGAGTATTTCAAAATCAAAGAGGCCTCCTGTGGACTACTGAAATAACTCTTATCCATTCCCCCATCCTTTTCAGCGTAGATGCTGTTAAAATATTATCCAAACCTATCACTACAGTAGCTCTATCTAGGACATTGAGCACTTTTTTCCCGGACAACGCCGAGTACTTTGAAAATCAAAGAGGCCTCCTGGTGACTACTGAAATCAGGTATCCTCCTTCCTTTATATCTGCAAAATTGTCCAAAGGGGAACTAAGATGGCGTTTAAATATTTTCTAAACCTATCACTACAGTAGCTCTATCTAAGATATTGAGCACTTTTCTCCCGGACAACGCCGAGTACTTTGAAACTCGAGAAAGCTTCATGAGCACTCCTGAAATCACTTAGGAATCCTCTCTCCTTCTGATCTGCGAAATAGTCCAAAGGGGAACGAAGATGGCGTTAAAATATTTTCCAAACCTATCACTACAGTAGCTCTATCTAGGACATTGAGCACTTTTCTCCCGGACAACGCCGAGTTCTTTGATAATCAAGGAGGCCTCCTGGGGACTACTGAAATCACTTAGGTATCCTCTCCCCATTCTGATCTGCGAAATAGTCCAAAGGGGAACGAAGATGGCGTTAAAATATTTTCCAAACCTATCACTACAGTAGCTCTATCTAGGATATTGAGCACTTTTCTCCCGGACAACGCCGAGTATTTCAAAATCAAAGAGGCCTACTGGGGACTACTGAAATAACTCTTATCCATTCCCCCATCCTTTTCAGCGTAGATGCTGTTAAAATATTATCCAAACATATCACTAAAGTAGCTCTATCTAGGACATTGAGCACTTTTTTCCCGGACAACGCCGAGTACTTTGAAAATCAATGAGGCCTTCGGGGGACTACTGAAATCAGGTATCCTTCTTCCTTTTCATCTGCAAAATTGTCCAAAGGGGAACGAAGATGGCGTTTAAATATTTTCTAAACCTATCACTACAGTAGCTCTATCTATGGTATTGAGCACTTTTCTCCCAGACAACGCCGAGTACTTTAAAAATCAAGGAGGCTTCATGAGCACTCCTGAAATCACTTATGGTATCCTCTCTTCTTCTGATCTGCGAAATAGTCCAAAGGGGAACGAATATGGCGTTAAAATATTTTCCAAACCTATCACTACAGTAATACTATCTAGGACATTGAGCACTTTTCTCCCGGACAACGCCGAGTACTTTAATAATCAAGGAGGCCTCCTGGGGACTACTGAAATCACTTAGGTATCCTCTCTCCTTCTGATCTGCGAAATAGTCCAAAGGGGAACGAAGATGGCGTTAAAATATTTTCTAAACCTATCACTACAGTAGCTCTATCTAGGATATTGAGCACTTGTCTCCCGGACAACGCCGAGTATTTCAAAATCAAAGAGCCCTCCTGGGGACTACTGAAATAACTCTTATCGATTACCCCATAATTTTCAGCGTAGATTCTGTTAAAATATTATCCAAACCTATCACTACAGTAGCTCTATCTAGGACATTGAGCACTTTTCTCCCGGACAACGCCGAGTACTTTGACAATCGAGGAAGCTTTATGAGCACTCCTGAAATCCTTTAGGTATCCTCTCTCCTTCTGATCTGCGAAATAGTCCAAAGGGGAACGAAGATGGCGTTAAAATATTTTCCAAACCTATCACTACAGTAGCTCTATCTAGGACATTGAGCACTTTTCTCCCGGACAACGCCGAGTACTTTGATAATCAAGGAGGCCTCCTGGGGACTTCTGAAATCCCTTAGGTGACCTCTCTCCTTCTGATCTGCGAAATAATTGAAAGGGGAACGAAGATGGCGTTAAAATATTTTCTAAACCTATAACTATAGTAGCTCTATCTAGGATATTGAGCACTTTTCTCCCAGACAACGCCGAGTACTTTGAAAATCGAGGAGGCTTCATGAACACCTATGAAATCCCTTAGGTATCCTCTCTCCTTCTGATCTGCGAAATAGTCCAAAGGGGAACGAAGATGGCGTTAAAATATTTTCCAACACCTATCACTACAGTAGCTCTATCTATGGCATTGAGCACTTTTCTCCCGGACAACGCTGAGTACTTTGATAACTAAGGAGGCCTCCTAGGGACTACTGAAATAACTTAGGTATCTTCTCTCTTTCTGATCTGCGAAATAGTCCAAAGGGGAACGAAGATGGCGTTAAAATATTTTCCAAACCTATCACTACAGTAGCTCTATCTAAGATATTGAGCACTTTCCTCCCGGACAACGCCGAGTATTTCAAAATCAAGGAGGCGTCCTGAGCACTACTGAAATAACTCTTATCGATTACCCCAACCATTTTCAGCGTAGATACTATTAAAATATTATCCAAACCTATCACTATAGTAGCTCTATCTAGGACATTGAGCACTTTTTTCCCGGACAACGCCGAGTACTTTGAAAATCAAAGAGGCCTCTTGGGGACTACTGAAATCCCTTAGGTATCCTCCCTACTTTTCAGCTGCAAAATTGTCCAAAGGTGAACGAAGATGGCATTAAAATATTTTCCAAACCTATCACTACAGTAGCTCTATCTAGGATAATGAGCACTTTTCTCCCGGACAACGCCGAGTACTTTGAAAATCGAGGAGGCTTTATAAGCACTACTGAAATCCCTTAGGTATCCTCTCTCCTTCTGATCTGCGAAATAATCCAAAGAGGAACGAAGATGGCGTTAAAATATTTTCCAAACCTATCACTACAGTAGCTCTATCTAGGAGATTGAGCACTTTTCTCCCGGACAACGCCGAGTACTTTGATAATCAAGGAGGCCTCCTGGGGACTACTGAAATCACTTAGGTATCCTCTCTCCTTCTGATCTGCGAAATAGTCTAAAGGGGAACGAAAATGGCGTTACAATATTTTCCAAATATATCACTACAGTAGCTCTATCTAGGATATTGAGCACTTTTCTCCCGGACAACGCCGAGTATTTAAATATCAAAGAGGCCTCCTGTACACTACTGAAATAACTCTTCTCGATTACCTTATCCTTTTCAGCGTAGATGCTGTTAAAATATTATCCAAACCTATCACTACAGTAGCTCTATTTAAGACATTGAGCACTTTTCTCCCGGACAACGCCGAGTACTTTTAAAATCGAGGAGGCTGCATGAGCACTCCTGAAATCCCTTAGGTATCCTCTTTCCTTCTGATCTGCGAAATAATCCAAAGAGGAACGAAGATGGCGTTAAAATATTTTCCAAACCTATCACTACAGTAGCTCTATCTAGGATAATGAGCACTTTCCTCCCGGACAACGCCGAGTACTTTGAAAATCGAGGAGGCTTTATAAGCACTACTGAAATCCCTTAGGTATCCTCTCTCCTTCTGATCTGCGAAATAATCCAAAGAGGAACGAAGATGGCGTTAAAATATTTTCCAAACCTATCACTACAGTAGCTCTATCTAGGACATTGAGCACTTTTCTCCCGGACAACGCCGAGTACTTTGATAATCAAGGAGCCCTCCTGGGGACTACTGAAATCCCCTAGGTATCCTCTCTCCTTCTGATCTGCGAAATAGTCCAAAGGTGAACGAAGATGGCGTTAAAATATTTTCCAAACCTATCAATACAGTAGCTCTATCTAGGACATTGAGCACTTTTCTCCCGGACAACGCCGAGTACTTTGATAATCAAGGAGGCCTCCTGGGGACTACTGAAATCCCCTAGGTATCCTCTCTCCTTCTGATCTGCGAAATAATCCAAAGAGGAACGAAGATGGCGTTAAAATATTTTCCAAACCTATCACTACAGTAGCTCTATCTAGGATATTGAGCACTTTTCTCCCGGACAACGCCGAGTACTTTAAAAATCGAGGAGGCTTAATGAGCACTCCTGAAATCCCTTAGGTATCCTCTCTCCTTCTGATCTGCGAAATAGTCCAAAGAGGGAACGAAGATGGCGTTAAAATATTTTCCAAACTTATCACTACAGTAGCTCTATCTAGGACATTGAGCACTTTTCTCCCGGACAATGCACAGTACTTTGATAAGCAAGGAGGCCTCCTGGGGACTACTGAAATCACTTAGGTATCCTCTCTCCTTCTGATCTGCGAAATAGTCCAAAGGGGAACGAAGATTGCGTTAAAATATTTTCCAAACCTATCACTACAGTAGCTCTATCTAGGATATTGAGCACTTTTCTCCCGGACAACGCCGAGTATTTCAAAATCAAAGAGGCCTCCTGAGCACTACTGAAATAACTCTTATCGATTACCCCAACCATTTTCAGCGTAGATACTATTAAAATATTATCCAAACCTATCACTATAGTAGCTCTATCTAGGACATTGAGCACTTTTTTCCCGGACAACGCCGAGTACTTTGAAAATCAAAGAGGCCTCTTGGGGACTACTGAAATCCCTTAGGTATCCTCCCTACTTTTCAGCTGCAAAATTGTCCAAAGGTGAACGAAGATGGCATTAAAATATTTTCCAAACCTATCACTACAGTAGCTCTATCTAGGATAATGAGCACTTTTCTCCCGGACAACGCCGAGTACTTTGAAAATCGAGGAGGCTTTATAAGCACTACTGAAATCCCTTAGGTATCCTCTCTCCTTCTGATCTGCGAAATAATCCAAAGAGGAACGAAGATGGCGTTAAAATATTTTCCAAACCTATCACTACAGTAGCTCTATCTAGGAGATTGAGCACTTTTCTCCCGGACAACGCCGAGTACTTTGATAATCAAGGAGGCCTCCTGGGGACTACTGAAATCACTTAGGTATCCTCTCTCCTTCTGATCTGCGAAATAGTCTAAAGGGGAACGAAAATGGCGTTACAATATTTTCCAAATATATCACTACAGTAGCTCTATCTAGGATATTGAGCACTTTTCTCCCGGACAACGCCGAGTATTTAAATATCAAAGAGGCCTCCTGTACACTACTGAAATAACTCTTCTCGATTACCTTATCCTTTTCAGCGTAGATGCTGTTAAAATATTATCCAAACCTATCACTACAGTAGCTCTATTTAAGACATTGAGCACTTTTCTCCCGGACAACGCCGAGTACTTTTAAAATCGAGGAGGCTGTATGAGCACTCGTGAAATCCCTTAGGTATCCTCTTTCCTTCTGATCTGCGAAATAATCCAAAGAGGAACGAAGATGGCGTTAAAATATTTTCCAAACCTATCACTACAGTAGCTCTATCTAGGATAATGAGCACTTTCCTCCCGGACAACGCCGAGTACTTTGAAAATCGAGGAGGCTTTATAAGCACTACTGAAATCCCTTAGGTATCCTCTCTCCTTCTGATCTGCGAAATAATCCAAAGAGGAACGAAGATGGCGTTAAAATATTTTCCAAACCTATCACTACAGTAGCTCTATCTAGGACATTGAGCACTTTTCTCCCGGACAACGCCGAGTACTTTGATAATCAAGGAGCCCTCCTGGGGACTACTGAAATCCCCTAGGTATCCTCTCTCCTTCTGATCTGCGAAATAGTCCAAAGGTGAACGAAGATGGCGTTAAAATATTTTCCAAACCTATCACTACAGTAGCTCTATCTAGGACATTGAGCACTTTTCTCCCGGACAACGCCGAGTACTTTGATAATCAAGGAGGCCTCCTGGGGACTACTGAAATCCCCTAGGTATCCTCTCTCCTTCTGATCTGCGAAATAATCCAAAGAGGAACGAAGATGGCGTTAAAATATTTTCCAAACCTATCACTACAGTAGCTCTATCTAGGATATTGAGCACTTTTCTCCCGGACAACGCCGAGTACTTTAAAAATCGAGGAGGCTTAATGAGCACTCCTGAAATCCCTTAGGTATCCTCTCTCCTTCTGATCTGCGAAATAGTCCAAAGAGGGAACGAAGATGGCGTTAAAATATTTTCCAAACTTATCACTACAGTAGCTCTATCTAGGACATTGAGCACTTTTCTCCCGGACAATGCACAGTACTTTGATAAGCAAGGAGGCCTCCTGGGGACTACTGAAATCACTTAGGTATCCTCTCTCCTTCTGATCTGCGAAATAGTCCAAAGGGGAACGAAGATTGCGTTAAAATATTTTCCAAACCTATCACTACAGTAGCTCTATCTAGGATATTGAGCACTTTTCTCCCGGACAACGCCGAGTATTTCAAAATCAAAGAGGCCTCCTGGGGACTACTGAAATAACTCTTATCCATTCCCCCATCCTTTTCAGCGTAGATGCTGTTAAAATATTTTCCAAACCTATCACTACAGTAGCTCTATCTAGGACATTGAGCACATTTTTCCCCGACAACGCCGAGTACTTTGAAAATCAAAGAGGGCTCCTGGGGACTACTGAAATCAGTTAGGTATCCTCTCTCCTTCTGATCTGCGAAATAGTCCAAAGGGGAACGAAGATGGCGTTAAAATATTATCCAAACCTATCACTACAGTAGCTCTATCCAGGACATTGAGTACTTTTCTCCCAGACAACGCCGAGTACTTTGAAAATCAAGGAGGCTTCATGAACCCACATGAAATTCCTTAGGTATCCTCTCTCCTTCTGATCTGCGAAATAGTCCAAAGGGGAACGAAGATGGCGTTAAAATATTTTCCAAACCTATCATACAGTAGCTCTATCTAGGATATTGAGCACTTTTCTCCCGGACAACGCCGAGTACTTTGAAAATCGCGGAGGCTTTATGAGCACTCCTGAAATCCCTTAGGTATCCTCTCTCCTTCTGATCTGCGAAATAGTCCAAAGGGGAACGAAGATGGCGTTAAAATATTTTCCAAACCTATCACTACAGTAGCTCTATCTAGGATATTGAGCACTTTTCTCCCGGACAACGCCGAGTACTTTGAAAATCAAAGAGGCCTCCTGAGCACTACTGAAATAACACTTATCGATTACCCCATCCTTTTCAGCGTAGATGCTGTTAAAATATTATCCAAACCTATCACTACAGTAGCTCTATCTAGGACATTGAGCACTTTTCTCCCGGACAACGCCGAGTACTTTGAAAATCGAGGAGGCTTCATGAGCACTCCTGAAATCACTTAGGTATCCTCTCTCCTTCTGATCTGCGAAATAGTCCAAAGGGGAACGAAGATGGCGTTAAAATATTTTCCAAACCTATCACTACAGTAGCTCTATCTAGGACATTGAGCACTTTTCTCCCGGACAACGCCGAGTACAATGATAATCAAGGAGGCCTCATGGGGACTACTGAAATCACTGAGGTTTCTTCTCTCCTTCTGATCTGCGAAATAGTCCAAAGGGGAACGAAGATGGCGTTAAAATATTTTCCAAACCTATCACTACAGTAGCTCTATCTAGGATATTGAGCACTTTTCTCCCGGACAACGCCGAGTATTTCAAAATCAAAGAGGCCTCCTGTGGACTACTGAAATAACTCTTATCCATTCCCCCATCCTTTTCAGCGTAGATGCTGTTAAAATATTATCCAAACCTATCACTACAGTAGCTCTATCTAGGACATTGAGCACTTTTCTCCTGGACAACGCCGAGTACTTTGAAAATCGAGGAGGCTTCATGAGCACTCCTGAAATCACTTAGGTATCCTCTCTCCTTCTGATCTGCGAAATAGTCCAAAGGGGAACGAAGATGGCGTTAAAATATTTTCCAAACCTATCACTACAGTAGCTCTATCTAGGACATTGAGCACTTTTCTCCCGGACAACGCCGAGTACATTGATAATCAAGGAGGCCTCATGGGGACTACTGAAATCACTGAGGTTTCTTCTATCCTTCTGATCTGCGAAATAGTCCAAAGGGGAACGAAGATGGCGTTAAAATATTTTCCAAACCTATCACTACAGTAGCTCTATCTAGGATATTGAGCACTTTTCTCCCGGACAACGCCGAGTATTTCAAAATCAAAGAGGTCTCCTGTGGACTACTGAAATAACTCTTATCCATTCCCCCTTCCTTTTCAGCGTAGATGCTGTTAAAATATTATCCAAACCTATCACTACAGTAGCTCTATCTAGGACATTGAGCACTTTTTTCCCGGACAACGCCGAGTACTTTGAAAATCAAAGAGGCCTCCTGGTGACTACTGAAATCAGGTATCCTCCTTCCTTTATATCTGCAAAATTGTCCAAAGGGGAACTAAGATGGCGTTTAAATATTTTCTAAACCTATCACTACAGTAGCTCTATCTAAGATATTGAGCACTTTTCTCCCGGACAACGCCGAGTACTTTGAAACTCGAGAAAGCTTCATGAGCACTCCTGGAATCACTTAGGAATCCTCTCTCCTTCTGATCTGCGAAATAGTCCAAAGGGGAACGAAGATGGCGTTAAAATATTTTCCAAACCTATCACTACAGTAGCTCTATCTAGGACATTGAGCACTTTTCTCCCGGACAACGCCGAGTTCTTTGATAATCAAGGAGGCCTCCTGGGGACTACTGAAATCACTTAGGTATCCTCTCCCCATTCTGATCTGCGAAATAGTCCAAAGGGGAACGAAGATGGCGTTAAAATATTTTCCAAACCTATCACTACAGTAGCTCTATCTAGGATATTGAGCACTTTTCTCCCGGACAACGCCGAGTATTTCAAAATCAAAGAGGCCTACTGGGGACTACTGAAATAACTCTTATCCATTCCCCCATCCTTTTCAGCGTAGATGCTGTTAAAATATTATCCAAACATATCACTAAAGTAGCTCTATCTAGGACATTGAGCACTTTTTTCCCGGACAACACCGAGTACTTTGAAAATCAAAGAGGCCTCCGGGGGACTACTGAAATCAGGTATCCTCCTTCCTTTTCATCTGCAAAATTGTCCAAAGGAGAACGAAGATGGCGTTTAAATATTTTCTAAACCTATCACTACAGTAGCTCTATCTATGGTATTGAGCACTTTTCTCCCAGACAACGCCGAGTACTTTAAAAATCAAGGAGGCTTCATGAGCACTCCTGAAATCACTTAGGTATCCTCTCTTCTTCTGATCTGCGAAATAGTCCAAAGGGGAACGAATATGGCGTTAAAATATTTTCCAAACCTATCACTACAGTAATACTATCTAGGACATTGAGCACTTTTCTCCCGGACAACGCCGAGTACTTTGATAATCAAGGAGGCCTCCTGGGGACTACTGAAATCCCTTAGGTATCCTCTCTCCTTCTGATCTGCGAAATAATCCAAAGAGGAACGAAGATGGCGTTAAAATATTTTCCAAACCTATCACTACAGTAGCTCTATCTAGGAGATTGAGCACTTTTCTCCCGGACAACGCCGAGTACTTTGATAATCAAGGAGGGATCCTGGGGACTACTGAAATCACTTAGGTATCCTCTCTCCTTCTGATCTGCGAAATAGTCCAAAGGGGAACGAAGATGGCGTTACAATATTTTCCAAACATATCACTACAGTAGCTCTATCTAGGATATTGAGCACTTTTCTCCCGGACAACGCCGAGTATTTAAAATTCAAAGCGGCCTCCTGAGCACTACTGAAATAACTCTTCTCGATTACCTTATCCTTTTCAGCGTAGATGCTGTTAAAATATTATCCAAACCTATCACTACAGTAGCTCTATCTAGGACATTGAGCACTTTTCTCCCGGACAACGCCGAGTACTTTGAAAATCGAGGAGGCTTTATGAGCACTCCTGAAATCCCTTAGGTATCCTCTCTCCTTCTGATCTGCGAAATAGTCCAAAGGTGAACGAAGATGGCGTTAAAATATTTTCCAAACCTATCACTACAGTAGCTCTATCTAGGACATTGAGCACTTTTCTTCCGGACAACGCCGAGTACTTTGATAATCAAGGAGGCCTCCTGGGGACTACTGAAATCCCCTACGTATCCTCTCTCCTTCTGATCTGCGAAATAATCCAAAGAGGAACGAAGATGGCGTTAAAATATTTTCCAAACCTATCACTACAGTAGCTCTATCTAGGATATTGAGCACTTTTCTCCCGGACAACGCCGAGTACTTTGATAATCAAGGAGGCCTCCTGGGGACTACTGAAATCACTTAGGTATCCTCTCTCCTTCTGATCTGCGAAATAGTCCAAAGGGGAACGAAGATGGCGTTACAATATTTTCCAAACATATCACTACAGTAGCTCTATCTAGGATATTGAGCACTTTTCTCCCGGACAACGCCGAGTATTTAAAAATCAAAGAGGCCTCCTGAGCACTACTGAAATAACTCTTCTCGATTACCTTATCCTTTTCAGCGTAGATGCTGTTAAAATATTTTCCAAACCTATCACTACAGTAGCTCTATCTAGGACATTGAGCACTTTTCTCCCGGACAACGCCGAGTACTTTGAAAATCGAGGAGGCTTTATGAGCACTCCTGAAATCCCTTAGGTATCCTCTCTCCTTCTGATCTACGAAATAGTCCAAAGGTGAACGAAGATGGCGTTAAAATATTTTCCAAACCTATCACTACAGTAGCTCTATCTAGGACATTGAGCACTTTTCTCCCGGACAACGCCGAGTACTTTGATAATCAAGGAGCCCTCCTGGGGACTACTGGAAACCCCATAGGTATCCTCTCTCCTTCTGATCTGCGAAATAGTCCAAAGGTGAACGAAGATGGCGTTAAAATATTTTCCAAACCTATCACTACAGTAGCTCTATCTAGGATATTGAGCACTTTTCTCCCGGACAACGCCGAGTACTTTGAAAATCGAGGAGGCTTCATGAGCACTCCTGAAATCCCTTAGGTATCCTCTCTCCTTCTGATCTGCGAAATAGTCCAAAGGGGAACGAAGATGGCGTTAAAATATTTTCCAAACCTATCACTACAGTAGCTCTATCTAGGATATTGAGCACTTTTCTCCCGGACAACGCCGAGTATTTCAAAATCAAAGAGGCCTCCTGGGGACTACTGAAATAACTCTTGTCCATTCCCCCTTCCTTTTCAGCGTAGATGCTGTTAAAATATTATCCAAACCTATCACTACAGTAGCTCTATCTAGGACATTGAGCACTTTTTTCCCGGACAACGCCGAGTACTTTGAAAATCAAAGAGGCCTCCTGGGGACTACTGAAATCAGTTAGGTATCCTCCTTCCTTTTCATCTGCAAAATTGTCCAAAGGGGAACGAAGATGGCGTTAAAATATTTTCTAAACCTATCACTACAGTAGCTCTATCTAGGATATTGAGCACTTTTCTCCCGGACAACGCCGAGTGCTTTGAAAATCGAGGAGGCTTCATGAGCACTCCTGAAATCACTTAGGTATCCTCTCTCCTTCTGATCTGCGAAATAGTCCAAAGGGGAACGAAGATGGCGTTAAAATATTTTCCAAACCTATCACTACAGTAGCTCTATCTAGGACATTGAGCACTTTTCTCCCGGACAACGCCGAGTACTTTGATAATCAAGGAGGCCTCCTGGAGACTACTGAAATCACTGAGGTATCCTCTCTCCTTCTGATCTGCGAAATAGTCCAAAGGGGAACGAAGATGGCGTTAAAATATTTTCCAAACGTATCACTACAGTAGCTCTATCTAGGATATTGAGCACTTTTCTCCCGGACAACGCCGAGTACTTTGAAAATCGAGGAGGCTTCATGAACCCACATGAAATACCTTAGGTATCCTCTCTCCTTCTGATCTGCGAAATAGTCCAAAGCACTCCTGAAATCACTTAGGTATCCTAATAGTGCATCATGACAACGGAACCGATACGACCCTACCTCAACACTTCTCAAAAAAGGAGGAGATAATGCATGGGATGAGTGCATCATGACAACGGAACCGATACGACCCTACCTCAACACTTCTCAAAAAAGGAGGAGATAATGCATGGGAATAGTGCATCATGACAACGGAACCGATACGACCCTACCTCAACACTTCTCAAAAAAGGAGGAGATAATGCATGGGATTAGAGCATCATGACAACGGAACCGATACGACCTTACCTCAACATTTCTCAAAAAAAGAAGAGATAATGCATGGGATGAGGGCATCATGACAACGGAACCGATACGACCCTACCTCAACATTTCTCAAAAAAGGAGGAGGTAATGCATGGGATCAGTGCATCATGACAACGGAACCGATACTACCCTACCTCAACACTTCTCAAGAAAGGAGGAGGTAATGCTCACACCAGCGAATACCGTAACCCCCCCCAATTTGGCCTGAAAGGAGGAGGTAATTCCTATCATGATAACAGAACGGCCACAGGGAGGGAGGGAGGGAGGGGGGGGAATATTAGCGTCTATTAATAATTATGAAAGAAAGTGTGAGAGGGAAAAAAACTGCCACTCTCTGACGTCATGATGACCTGATATAACCGGACACAATTTAGGTCAAGACCGGGTACATCCGGCAAGGGATTATGGGACAGGTGCGGATGTGATTGAGCAACCCTTGTTTCACTACACACTCTTAACGTAGAATTCCTATGTTGTTATTGATGCATCCGGACAGAAGTTATTGGATGATCTGATAGAACCGGACACAATTTAGGGCAAGACCGGGTACATCCGGCAAGGGATTATGGGATGTTTACAATGACTCTGCATTTTTATCGGATTAGTACATAAATACATTAGATTATTTCGAATTTACTACATATTAACGTTGAAATTTCGTGAAAAATACGAAAAAAACTGCTACCTTTTGTCGGAAAGTGGTCCGGTTGACTGTCAGCGAGTGAATCGTTATTTGCGATTTTGAGATATTATGATCCCAGGATATGTACGGTGCTGAAGATATAAACTTTTTGACATGTCGTCGGGTAGTTTTTGAGGAGAAGCTTCACATACAGACATACATACATACATACATACATACATATAGACAACTGCCCTTTATATAAGAGACTAGCGGGGCTACCCGGCGTTGCTCAGGGTCATAAAAACATATAATTGAGAAGAAATCGCGTGTGTAACATCTTTATATTCAAACTTCTATTTCCCCCTCTCATCTATAGCCGTCTATTTATCTTTCTACCTTTCTCTTCCCTGGTCGCCCCATTTCACCGCTACTTTTAATTTTGCTTTTTGGGAAGGCTGCTTCTTCCCCACCATTTCTCCTACGTTGCCCAGGGCAATAGTATGACATATTTCTATAAAAAGTACCACCTCTATCTGCGCTTTCTATATAGGTACTTATTTCCGCTCCGGTATTAATACTATATACGTATGTATCACCACCGTGGTGCGCAGACTATATACGTACCTATCGTCGCCCCAGTGCACATACTATATACGTACCTATTGCCGCCCCGGTGCATATCACTCTTATTACTCTAAAATCACTCTTATCGATTCCGCCATCCTTTTCAGCGTAAATACTGTTAAAATATTATCCAAAATTATCACTACAGTAGCTCTATCTAGGATATTGAGCACTTTTCTCCTGGATAACGCCGAGTACTTTCAAAATCAAGGACGCCTCCTGAGCACTACTAATATTACTTAGGTATCCTCCCTCCTTTTCATCTGCAAAATAGTCCAATAGGGGAACGAATATGGCGTCAAAATATTTTCCAAACCTATCAGTACAGTAGCTCTATCTAAGATATTGAGCACTTTTCTCCCGGACAACACCGAGTACTTTGAAAATAAAGGAGGCCTCATGAGCACTACTGAAATAACTCTTATCGATTCCCCCATACTTTTAAGCATAGATGCTGTTAAAATATTATCCAAACCTATCACTACAGTAGCTCTATGTAGGATATTAAGCAATTTTCTCCCGGACAACGCCGAGTACTTTCAAAATAAAGGACGCCTCCTGAGCACTACTGAAATCACTTAGGTATCCTCCCTCCTTTTCATCTGCAAAATAGTCCAAAGTGGTACAGAGATGGTGTCAAAATATTTTCCAAACCTATCAGTACAGTAGCTCTATCTAGGATATTGAGCACTTTTCTCCCGGACAACACCGAGTACTTTGAAAACAAAGGAGGCCTCATGAGCACTACTGAAATAACTCTTATCGATTCACCCATCCTTTTCAACGTAGATGCTGTTAAAATATTATCCAAACCAATCACTACAATAGCTCTATCTAGGACATTAAGCACTATTCTCCCGGACAACGCCGAGTACTTTGATAATCAAGCAGGCCTCCTGGGGACTACTGAAATCACTTAGGTATCCTCTCTCCTTCTGATCTGCGAAATAGTCCAAAGAGGAACGAAGATGGTGTTAAAATATTTTCTAAACCTATCACTACAGTAGCTCTATCTAGGACATTGAGCACTTTTCTCCCGGACAACGCCGAGTACTTTGAAAATCAAAGTAGCCTCCTGGGGACTACTGAAATCACTTAGGTATCCTCCCTCCTTTTCATCTGCAAAATTGTCCAAAGGGGAACAAAGATGGCGTTAAAATATGTTCTAAACCTATCACTACAGTAGCTCTATCTAGGATATTAAGCACTTTTCTCCCGGACAACGCCGAGTACTTTGAAAATCGAGGAGGCTTCATGAGCACTCCTGAAATCCCTTAGGTATCCTCCCTCCTTTTCATCTGCGAAATAGTCCAAAGGGGAACGAAGATGGCGTTAAAATATTTTCCAAACCTATCACTACAGTAGCTCTATCTAGGATATTGAGCACTTTTCTCCCGGACAACGCCGAGTATTGTAAAATCAAAGAGGCCTCCTGGGGACTACTGAAATAACTCTTATCCATTCCCCCATCCTTTTCAGCGTAGATGCTGTTAAAATATTATCCAAACCTATCACTACAGTAGCTCTATCTAGGACATTGAGCACTTTTTTCCCGGACAACGCCGAGTACTTTGAAAATCAAAGAGGCCTCCTGGGGACTACTGAAATCAGTTAGGTATCCTCCCTTCTTTTCATCTGCAAAATTGTCCAAAGGGGAACGAAGATGGCGTTAAAATATTTTCTAAACCTATCACTACAGTAGCTCTATCTAGGATATTGAGCACTTTTCTCCCGGACAACGCCGAGTATTTCAAAATCAAAGAGGCCTCCTGGGGACTACTGAAATAATTCTTATCCATTCCTCCATCCTTTTCAGCGGAGATGCTGTTAAAATATTATCCAAAGTTATCACTACAGTAGCTCTATCTAGGACATTGAGCACTTTTTTCCCGGACAACGCCGAGTACTTTGAAAATCAAAGAGGCCTCCTGGGGACAACTGAAATCAGTTAGGTATCCTCCCTCCTTTTCATATGCAAAATTGTCCAAAGGGGAACGAAGATGGCGTTAAAATATTTTCTAAACCTATCACTACAGTAGCTCTATCTAGGATATTGAGCACTTTTCTCCCGGACAACGCCGAGTACTTTAAAAATCGAGGAGGCTTCATGAGCACTCCTAAAATCCCTTAGGTATCCTCTCTCCTTCTGATCTGCCAAATAGTCCAAAGGGGAACGAAGATGGCGTTTAAATATTTTCCAAACCTATCACTACAGTAGCTCTATCTAGGACATGGAGCACTTTTCTCCCGGACAACGCCGAGTACTTTGATAATCAAGGAGGCCTCCTTGGGACTACTGAAATCACTTAGGTATCCTCTCTCCTTCTGATCTGCGAAATAGTCCAAAGAGGAACGAAGATGGCGTTAAAATATTATCCAAACCTATCACTACAGTAGCTCTATCTAGGACATTGAGCACTTTTCTCCCGGACAACGCCGAGTACTTTGATAATCAAGTAGGCCTCCTGGGGACTACTGAAATCACTTAGGTATCCTCTCTCCTTCTGATCTGCGAAATAGTCCAAAGGGGAACGAAGATGGCGTTAAAATATTTTCCAAACCTATCACTACAGTAGCTCTATCTAGGATATTGAGCACTTTTCTCCCGGACAACGCCGAGTACTTTGATAATCAAGGAGGCCTCCTGGGGACTACTGAAATCACTTAGGTATCCTTTCTCCTTCTGATCTGCGAAATAGTCCAAAGGGGAACGAAGATGGCGTTAAAATATTTTCCAAACCTATCACTACAGTAGCTCTATCTAGGATATTGAGCACTTTTCTCCCGGACAACGCCGAGTATTTCAAAATCAAAGAGGCCTCCTAAGCACTACTGAAATAACTCTTATCGATTACCCCATCCTTTTCAGCGTAGATGCTGTTAAAATATTATCCAAACCTATCACTACAGTAGCTCTATCTAGGACATTGAGCACTTTTCTCCCGGACAACGCCGAGTACTTTGATAATCAAGGAGGCCTCCTGGGGACTACTGAAATCACTTAGGTATCCTCTCTCCTGATCTGCGAAATAGTCCAAAGGGGAACGAAGATGGCGTTAAAATATTTTCCAAACCTATCACTACAGTAGCTCTATCTAGGATATTGAGCACTTTTCTCCCGGACAACGCCGAGTATTTCAAAATCAAAGTGGCCTCCTGAGCACTACTGAAATAACTCTTATCGATTACCCCATCCTTTTCAGCGTAGATGCTGTTAAAATATTATCCAAAGTTATCACTACAGTAGCTCTATCTAGGACATTGAGCACTTTTTTCCCAGACAACGCCGAGTACTTTGAAAATCAAAGAAGCCTACTGGGGACTACTGAAATCAGTTAGGTATCCTCCCTCCTTTTCATCTGCAAAATTGTCCAAAGGGGAACGGAGATGGCGGTTAAATATTTTCCAAAACCTATCACTACAGTAGCTCTATCTAGGATATTGAGCACTTTTCTCCCGGACAACGCCGAGTACTTTGAAAATCGAGGAGGCTTAATGAGCACTCCTGAAATCACTTAGGTATCCTCTCTCCTTCTGATCTGCGAAATAGTCCAGAGGGGAACAAAGATGGCGTTAAAATATTTTCCAAACCTATCACTACAGTATCTCTATCTAGGACATTGAGCACTTTTTTCCCGGACAACGCCGAGTACTTTGATAATCAAGGAGGCCCCCTGGGGACTACGGAAATCACTTAGGTATCCTCTCTCTTTGTGATCTGCGAAATAGTCCAAAGGGGAACGAAGATGGCGTTAAAATATTTTCCAAACCTATCACTACAGTAGCTCTATCTAGGATATTGAGCACTTTTCTCCCGGACAACGCCGAGTACTTTGAAAATCAAAGAGGCATCCTGGGGACTACTGAAATCACTTAGGTATCCTCTCTACTTTTCATCTGCAAAATTGTCCAAAGGGGAACAAAGATGGCGTTAAAATATTTTCTAAACCTATCACTACAGTAGCTCTATCTAGGATATTGAGCACTTTTCTCCCGGACAACGCCGAGTACTTTGATAATCAAGGAGGCTTTATGAGCACTCCTGAAATCCCTTAGGTATCCTCTCTCCTTCTGATTGGTGAAATAGTCCAAAGGGGAACGAAGATGGCGTTAAAATATTTTCCAAACCTATCACTACAGTAGCTCTATCTAGGACATTGAGCACTTTTCTCCCGGACAACGCCGAGTACTTTGAAAATCAAAGTGGCCTCCTGAGCACTACTGGAATAACTCTTATCGATTACAGCATCCTTTTCAGCGTAGATGCTGTTAAAATATTATCCAAACCTATCACTACAGTAGCTCTATCTAGGACATTGAGCACTTTTTTCCCGGACAACGCCGAGTACTTTGATAATCAAGGAGGCCTCCTGGGGACTACTGAAATCAGTTAGGTATCTTCCCCCCATTTTCATCTGCAAAATTGTCCAAAGGGGAACGAAGATGGCGTTAAAATATTTTCTAAACCTATCGCTCAAGTAGCTCTATCTAGGATATTGAGCACTTTTCTCCCGGACAACGCCTAGTACTTTGAAAATCGAGGAGGCTTAATGAGCACTCCTGAAATCCCTTAGGTATCCTCTCTCCTTCTGATCTGCCAAATAGTCCAAAGGGGAACGAAGATGGCGTAAAAATATTTTCCAAACCTATTACTACAGTAGCTTTATCTAGGACATTGAGCACTTTTCTCCCGGGCAACGCCGAGTACTTTGATAATCAAGGAGGCCTCCTGGGGACTACTGAAATCACTTAGGTATCCTCTCCTCTTTGTGATCTGCGAAATAGTCCAAAGGGGAACGAAGATGGCGTTAAAATATTGTCCAAACCTATCACTACAGTAGCTCTATCTAGGATATTGAGCACTTTTCTCCCGGACAACGCCGAGTACTTTGAAAATCGAGAAGGTTTCATGAACACCCATGAAATCCCTTAGGTATCCTCTCTACTTCTGATCTGTAAAATAGTCCAAAGGGGAACGAAGATGGCGTTAAAATATTTTCCCAAACCTATCACTACAGTAGCTCTATCTAGGACATTGAGCACTTTTCTCCCGGACAACGCCGAGTACTTTGATAATCAAGGAGGCCTCCTGGGGACTACTGAAATCACTTAGGTATCCTCCTTCCTTCTGATCTGCGAAATAGTCCAAAGGGGAACGAAGATGGCGTTAAAATATTTTCCAAACCTATCACTACAGTAGCTCTATCTAGGATATTGAGCACTTTTCTCCCGGACAACGCCGAGTATTTCAAAATCAAAGAGGCCTCCTGATCACTTCTGAAATAACTTTTATCGATTACCCCATCCTTTTCAGCGTAGATGGCGTTAAAATATTTTCCAAACCTATCAATACAGTAGCTCTATCTAGGATATTGAGCACTTTTCTCCCGGACAACGCCGAGTACTTTGAAAATCGAGGAGGCTTCATGAGCACTCCTTAAATCCCTTAGGTATCCTCTCTATTTCTGATCTGCGAAATAGTCCAAAGGGGAACGAAGATGGCGTTAAAATATTTTCCAAACCTATCACTACAGTAGCTCTATCTAGGACATTGAGCACTTTTCTCCCGGACAACGCCGAGTACTTTGATAATCAAGGAGGCCTCCTGGGGACTACTGAAATCACTTAGGTATCCTCTCTCCTTCTGATCTGCGAAATAGTCCAAAGAGGAACGAAGATGGCGTTAAAATATTTTCCAAACCTATCACTACAGTAGCTCTATCTAGGATATTGAGCACTTTTATCCCGAACAACGCCGAGTATTTCAAAATCAAAGAGGCCTCCTGAGCACTACTGAAATAACTCTTATCGATTACCCCATCCTTTTCAGCGTAGATGCTGTTAAAATATTATCCAAACCTATCACTACAGTAGCTCTATCTAGGACATTGAGCACTTTTTTCCCGGACAACGCCGAGTACTTTTAAAATCAAAGAAGCCTCCTGGGGACTACTGAAATCAGTTAGGTATCCTCCCCCCTTTTCATCTGCAAAATTGTCCAAAGGTGAACGAAGATGGCGTTTAAATATTTTCTAAACCTATCGCTCAAGTAGCTCTATCTAGGATATTGAGCACTTTTCTCCCGGACAACGCCGAGTACTTTGAAAATCGAGGAGGCTTAATGAGCACCCATGAAATCCCTTAGGTATCCTCTCTCCTTCTGATCTGCGAAATAGTCCAAAGGGGAACGAAGATGGCGTTAAAATATTTTCCAAACCTATCACTACAGTAGCTCTATCTAGGACATTGAGCACTTTTTTCCCGGACAACGCCGAGTACTTTGAAAATCAAAGAGGCCTCCTGGGGACTACTGAAATCAGTTAGGTATATTCCCTCCTTTTCATCTGCAAAATTGTCCAAAGGTGAACGAAGATGGCGTTAAAATATTTTCTAAACCTATCACTACAGTAGCTCTATCTAGGATATTAAGCACTTTTCTCCCGGACAACGCCGAGTACTTTGAAAATCGAGGAGGCTTAATGAGCACTCCTGAAATCCCTTAGGTATCCTCTCTCCTTCTGATCTGCGAAATAGTCTAACGGGGAACGAAGATGGCGTTAAAATATTTTCCAAACCTATCACTACAGTAGCTCTATCTAGGATATTGAGCACTTTTCTCCCGGACAACGCCGAGTATTTCAAAATCAAAGAGGCCTCCTGAGCACTACTCAAATAACTCTTATCGATACCCCATCCTTTTCAGCGTAGATGCTGTTAAAATATTATCCAAACCTATCACTACAGTAGCTCTATCTAGGACATTGAGCACTTTTCTCCCGGACAACGCCGAGTACTTTGATAATCAAGGAGGCCTCCTGGGGACTACTGAAATCACTTAGGTATCCTCTCTCCTGATCTGCGAAATAGTCCAAAGGGGAACGAAGATGGCGTTAAAATATGTTCCAAACCTATCACTACAGTAGCTCTATCTAGGATATTGAGCACTTTTCTCCCGGACAACGCCGAGTATTTCAAAATCAAAGTGGCCTCCTGAGCACTACTGAAATAACTCTTATCGATTACCCCATCCTTTTCAGCGTAGATGCTGTTAAAATATTATCCAAAGTTATCACTACAGTAGCTCTATCTAGGACATTGAGCACTTTTTTCCCGGACAACGCCGAGTACTTTGAAAATCAAAGAGGCCTACTGGGGACTACTGAAATCAGTTAGGTATCCTCCCTCCTTTTCATCTGCAAAATTGTCCAAAGGGGAACGAAGATGGCGTTAAAATATTTTCTAAACCTATCACTACAGTAGCTCTATCTAGGATATTGAGCACTTTTCTCCCGGACAACGCCGAGTACTTTGAAAATCGAGGAGGCTTAATGAGCACTACTGAAATCCCTTAGGTATCCTCTCTCCTTCTGATCTGCCAAATAGTCCTGAGGCGCTCATACCGACGAATGCCGACATCCCTCCTCCCCAGATTTCGCCTGAGGCGCTCATACCGACGAATGCCGACATTCCCCCTCCCCGGATTTCGCCTGAGGCGCTCACACTTCAACACTGCTCAAAAAAGGAGTAGATAATGGATGGGATGAGGGCATCATGACAACGGAACCGATACGACCCTACCTCAACACTTCTCAAAAAAGGAGGAGATAATGCATGGGATTAGGGCATCATGACAACGGAACTGATACGACCCTACCTCAACACTTCTCAAAAAAGGAGGAGATAATGGATGGGATGAGGGCATCATGACAACGGAACCGATACGACCCTATATCAACACTTCTCAAAAAAGGAGGAGATAATGCATGGGATGAGGGCATCATGACAACGGAACCGATACGACCCTACCTCAACACTTCTCAAAAAAGGAGGAGATAATGCATGGGATGAGGGCATCATGACAACGGAACCGATACGACCCTACCTCAACACTTCTCAAAAAAAGAGGAGATAATGCATGGGATGAGGGCATCATGACAACGGAACCGATACGACCCTACCTCAACACTTCTCAAAAAAGGAGGAGATAATGCATGGGATGAGGGCATCATGACAACGGAACCGATACGACCCTACCTCAACACTTCTCAAAAAAGGAGGAGATAATGCATGGGATGAGGGCATCATGACAACGGAACCGATACGACCCTACCTCAACACTTCTCAAAAAAGGAGGAGATAATGCATGGGATGAGGGCATCATGACAACGGAACCGATACGACCCTACCTCAACACTTCTCAAAAAAGGAGGAGATAATGTATGGGATGAGGGCATCATGACAACGGAACCGATACGACCCTACCTCAACACTTCTCAAAAAGGAGGAGATAATGCATGGGATGAGGGCATCATGACAACGGAACTGATACGACCCTACCCCTACACTTCTCAAAAAAGGAGGAGGTAATTCATGGGATGAGCACATCATGACAACGGAACCGATACTATTCTACATCTACACTTCTCAAAAAAGGAGGAGGTAATGCTCACACCGGCGAATACCGTAACCCCCCCTCCCTAATTTGGCCTGAAAGGAGGAGGTAATTCCTATCATGATAACAGAACGGCCACAGGGAGAGAGGGGGGGTGGAATATTAGCGTCTATTAATAATTAAGAAAGAAAGTGTGAGAGGGAAATATGACAGAAAGGAAAACTGCCACTCTCTGACGTCATGATGACCTGATATAACCGGACACAATTTAGAGCAAGACCGGGTACATCCGGCAAGGGATTATGGGACAGGTGCGGATGTGATTGAGCAACCCTTGTTTCACTACACACTCTTAACGTAGGATTCCTATGTTGTTATTGATGCATCCGGACAGAAGTTATTGGATGATCTGATAGAACCGGACACAATTTAGGGCAAGACCGGGTACATCCGGCAAGGGATTATGGGATGTTTACAATGACTCTGCATTTTTATCGGATTAGTACATAAATACATTAGATTATTTCGAATTTAATACATATTAACGTTGAAAATGTCGTGGAAAATACGAAAAAACTGCTACCTTTTGTCGGAAAGTGGTCCGGTTGACTGTCAGCGAGTGAATCGTTTGTCGCGATTTTTAGATATTATGATTCCGGGATATGTACGGTGCTAATGATATCAACTTTTTGACATGTCGCCGCGTAGTTTTTGAGGAGAAGCTTCACATACAAACAGACATACATACAGACAACTGCCCTTTATATAAGAGATAACATATCGGTAATGCAATGTCAATTGAACCAGTGTCTCCCAAATCCCTATCTCATAGTTTGATGAAAAGTTGATATAATTAACACCAGGAATTATTGTTTTACTTTATAATTGCTTTGAATAGTGGATACATTAAAGTTGGATCATTCATAATAATTCAATAGATTTTGATAAAAAAAACTGGATAGTATTATTAACCTTACATGGAGATATTAAAATCTAAAGTTTGAATGAAAAACTCACGCAGTCCGAAGTTATCGCTTTTTGAAATTCCGGTATCATGCCATTTTTTGTACACATGAAACGCTCAAACTATTTTTATGGTTCTGATGAGAACCCGTCTTCATTTCTAATCAAGATAATAAGCTTAAGATTGTTACCTTGAATACTTTTATCTTTTATTTCAAAATCTGCCATTGAAATTGAGTTCAGATGAAGCATGCGTAGCGTGGATCCTAGCATCATCGTATATATCTTATCCAAGCCAAGATCCATGCTACAAACGTAGGCTCAACTGTATCCCCTTTCAATTTTTGATTATCACAT
>OY744528.1:30198527-30658527 GCA_963556195.1 Sepiola atlantica
AAAGTTACACAAGAGAGATTCTGTACTCGGTGTGATCGTGACACCAGAGCTGACAAGAGAAATATAAATGTCAAACCAATTCGGTGACAGGTTTTAGTTGATGGGGGTCACAGATCAGATATATTTGAGTTAAACTCAAAACATATTACCCGAGACGCAAAGAAGCAGGTGTACTTCGACTGGTTCTGTCTCCCCCTTCCTTTCTCTCTCTCTCCCACTTTCCCCCTTCTCTTTCTCTCTCTCATAAGAGAGACGGGGTTTTGAATTCGGACATGGACGCACACGTTTTGTCGCGTTCCCTCCCTGTAAAGTTATAAAAATGTGCTTTGGAAGAAAGTATATTTTTATATTAAAAAGTAAAAATGGTTTCTTTCCTTATTACAAATAAGGTTCTTTTGCAGCACAGAGGGTCCCTCCTTGCTAGCCGGTTCCAGAAGAGAAGGCGACAGCGATTATCGTGTAAACGATGATTGCTCACTGCTAAGAACAGTGAGTAAATTACGTGCACATGCAGTCAGACGTCTCCCGTTCGATATTTCGCCACAATTCGTCCCTAGGATAAACGTTCCGAAAAGGTCTGCCGCCCCGTTGCAACAGATCGCCCTAACGTCTAAACCAACTTTGTCACAAGAATACGAAATTTCAATAATTCGCTTTTGTCTTTCATTCATATCTTAATTTGTTCGGTCTCATTGTAATAATAAAATACTAAATACCTTTTTATATGACAGACCAATCCTTATATTAAAAGGAGCGGGCACCATCCATCAAAATTGACGAGGGGAAAATTATCCTCCGCCAATGACCGCATTAATATTCGTATTTATATAAAATAACATCTGAATCAGTGAAGTTAAAAAAGAAAAAGAAAACTGGAAAGTTTTAAAGAAAACAAGGAAAGAGAAAACGTACAAATCTGTATAGAAAGCAAAAACAAAGAAAGACAGAAAACGTCTCATTATGGAAATAGATTGAAGGCGGTGGTGTTTGACTTGCTATTTGCTTTCTGAATTCCCTAAATAATTGAAATGGATTCGTCCGGCATTATTTTATTATTTTATTTTATTTTATTTATTTTTTATTTTTTTTACTCGCTAACTTTTGTGTGACGGGACGTATATAAATAAATACATATTGATCTTTATTATATAGTGAGGGATAATTATATTTTAAAAAACATTACTTCATTTTTTCTCAAAAGAAATCACGGGTCGCCAACACGGCCTACAGATGGCCCCGTTTCATGGGGTTGCAGTCGGTGAATTTGTGGCCATGCCAACAGGACGATGATAGAAACGGATGTGACGTCACATGGCTCAAAAAGAGAGTGAGAGGTTTTAGCAGTTCGTTTAGAGCACTATAAGCATGAACATGTTATTTTACAAATGCTCTGATAAGATATGATTAAATAGTGATTATCGATTACTCTGTCTCTCCCCCCCACTAGTCAGTTATTTTGAACGAAGATCAAGGTGAATAAACCTCCTCCGTCTTTAACAGTTTTGTATTGACTTAGTCCTTTTTCAAAGTACGAAATAACTTATTTGCAGGCGGCCCTCAGTCTGGAAAGATACCAGAAAGAACAAATAGCAAACAAGTTATGATTATGAACTTTTATTCGTGTATGGCACAGGGTTGAAACGCAACGTCAAAATTTTACTCCAGTAAGTTCAGGAATGAACAGGATGAATTACAAATCAGTAGACAGTATCCCGAATCAGTTATATGACGAGTAACATACCAGGAGATATCCCGAATCAGTCTAGGCATGAGTATGTTTGTTATAAAATAAGAAATTTCAAGCATGTAAAACAGACAATGTCAGAACACGAGAAAAATAAGAATGAATTCAGAGTGTGCCGCAATACGCATATCAGTTCTATTACATTAACTTTCTTCCCGCCTTATTTACCCAGCATTATATGAGAGACATCTGGTTACGAAATCCTTAAAGATGTATGAAATAACTTTATTTCGTAAATGTGCAAACTCCTTTTTACATAAGAGAATATAGTGGAAAGATGTTTCTTGGTTCTCTGTTGTGTTGTTGATTCAATTTTGACTTTTGGTTTATATTTAGTAGTAGAGTTTTATTTTAACTTTATATACAGATACGTTCTTTACGGAAATAAACAAGAGAAAGGTAAACAGAACGGCACATCTCATTCAATCCGTAGGAAATATCCAACCAGCAACAGTTAGAAGTAGTCTCTTATGCTGTCATATCTAACTGCATCGTCTACGTTAACATATTCTGACCGCTCTAGGCGATTCTACTATTTGCAGTAATAACATTCAAACATCAGTCGTTTATTAACTAAAACAAAACATATTTTGACTTTTTAAAACACTCAGATATAACGTATAGTCTAGGCATTCACTAGACAGATAGAATGAAAGGGGAAGTCGGGGCGAGAGAGAGAATGAAAGGGGAAGTCGGGCGAGAGAGAGAATGAAAGGGGAAGTCGGGGCGAGAGAGAGAATGAAAGGGGAAGTCGGGGCGAGAGAGAGAATGAAAGGGGAAGTCGGGGCGAAAGAGAGAATGAAAGGGGAAGTCGGGACGAGAGAGAGAATGAAAGGGGAAGTCGGGACGAGAGAGAGAATGAAAGGGGAAGTCGGGACGAGAGAGAGAATGAAAGGGGAAGTCGGGCGAGAGCTAGGGGAATAATGGGAAGACAGGGAGAGCTAGAGGAATAATGGGAAGACAGGGAGAGCTAGGGGAATAATGGGAAGACAGGGAGAGCTAGGGGAATAATGGGAAGACAGGGAGAGCTAGGGGAATAATGGGAAGACAGGGAGAGCTAGGGGAATAATGGGAAGACAGGGAGAGCTAGGGGAATAATGGGAAGACAGGGAGAGCTAGGGGAATAATGGGAAGACAGGGAGAGCTAGGGGAATAATGGGAAGACAGGGAGAGCTAGGGGAATAATGGGAAGACAGGGAGAGCTAGGGGAATAATGGGAAGACAGGGAGAGCTAGGGGAATAATGGGAAGACAGGGAGAGCTAGGGGAATAATGGGAAGACAGGGAGAGCTAGGGGAATAATGGAAAGACAGGGAGAGCTAGGGGAATAATGGAAAGACAGGGAGAGCTAGGGGAATAATGGGAAGACAGGGAGAGCTAGGAGAATAAGGGGAAGACAGGGAGAGCTAGGAGAATAAGGGGAAGACAGGGAGAGCTAGGGGAATAAGAGGTAGACAGGGAGAGCTAGGGGAAGACAGGGAAAGACGGGGGAATAGGAGAAGACAGGGAAAGACGGGGGAATAGGGGAAGACGTGGGAATAGGGGAAGACAGGGAAAGACGGGGGGATAGGGGAAGACAGGGAAAGAGAGGGGGATAGGGGAAGACAGGGAAAGAGTGGGGAATAGGGGAAGACAGGGAGATAAGGGAAAGAGAGGGGGATAAAGGGAGATAAGGGCAAGACAGGGGGATAGAGGGAGATAAGGGAAAGACAGAGGGATAAAGGGAGATAAGGGGAAGACAGGGGGATAGAGGGGGATAAGGGGAAGACAGGGGGATAGAGGGAGATAAGGGGAAGACAGGGGGATAGAGGGAGATAAGGGGAAGACAGGGGGATAGAGGGAGATAAGGGGAAGACAGGGGATAGAGGGAGATAAGGGGAAGACAGGGGATAGAGGGAGATAAGGGGAAGACAGGGGATAGAGGGAAATAAGGGGAAGACAGGGGATAGAGGGAGATAAGGGGAAGACAGGGGGATAGAGGGAGATAATGGAAAGACAGGGGGATAGAGGGAGATAATGGGAAGACAGGGGGATAGAGGGAGATAAGGGGAAGACAGAGGGATAGAGGGAGATAAGGGGAAGAGAGGGGGATAGAGGGGGATAAGGGGAAGACATGGGGATAGAGGGAGATAAGGGGAAGACATGGGGATAGAGGGAGATAAGGGGAAGACATGGGGATAGAGGGAGATAAGGGGAAGACATGGGGATAGAGGGAGATAAGGGGAAGACAGGGGGATAGAGGGAGATAAGGGGAAGACATGGGGATAGAAAGAGATAAGGGGAAGACATGGGGATAGAGGGAGATAAAGGGAAGACAGGGGGATTGAGGAAGATAAGGGGAAGACAGGGGATAGAGGGAGATAAGGGGAAGACAGGGGGATAGAGGGAGATAAAGGGGAAGACAGAGGGATAGAGGGAGATAAGGGGAAGACAGGGGGATAGAGGGAGATAAGGGGAAGACAGAGGGATAGAGGAAGATAAGAGGAAGACAGGGGGATAGAGGGAGATAAAGGGAAGACAGGGGGATAGAGGGAGATAAGGGGAAGACAGAGGGATAGAGGGAGATAAGGGGAAGAGAGGGGGATAGAGGGGGATAAGGGGAAGACATGGGGATAGAGGGAGATAAGGGGAAGACATGGGGATAGAGGGAGATAAGGGGAAGACATGGGGATAGAGGGAGATAAGGGGAAGACATGGGGATAGAGGGAGATAAGGGGAAGACATGGGGATAGAGGGAGATAAGGGGAAGACATGGGGATAGAAAGAGATAAGGGGAAGACATGGGGATAGAGGGAGATAAAGGGAAGACAGGGGGATTGAGGAAGATAAGGGGAAGACAGGGGATAGAGGGAGATAAGGGGAAGACAGGGGGATAGAGGGAGATAAAGGGGAAGACAGGGGGATAGAGGGAGATAAGGGGAAGACAGAGGGATAGAGGAAGATAAGAGGAAGACAGGGGGATAGAGGGAGATAAAGGGAAGACAGGGGGATAGAGGAAGATAAGGGGAAGACAGGGGATAGAGGGAGATAAGGGGAAGACAGAGGGATAGAGGGAGATAAGGGGAAGACAGGGGGATAGAGGGAGATAAGGGGAAGACAGAGGGATAGAGGGAGATAAGGGGAAGACAGGGGGATAGAGGGGGATAAGGGGAAGACAGGGGGATAGAGGGAGATAAGGGGAAGACAGGGGGATAGAGGGAGATAAGGGGAAGACAGGGGGATAGAGGGAGATAAGGGGAAGACAGGGAAATAGAGGGAGATAAGGGGAAGACAGGGGGATAGAGGGAGATAATGGGAAGACAGGGGGATAGAGGGAGATAAGGGGAAGACAGGGGGATAGAGGGAGATAATGGGAAGACAGGGAAATAGAGGGAGATAAGGGGAAGACAGGGGGATAGAGGGAGATAATGGGAAGACAGGGGGATAGAGGGAGATAAGGGGAAGACAGGGGGATAGAGGGAGATAAGGGGAAGACAGGGGGATAGAGGGAGATAAGGGGAAGACAGGGGGATAGAGGGAGATAAGGGGAAGACAGGGGGATAGAGGGAGATAAGGGGAAGACAGGGAAATAGAGGGAGATAAGGGGAAGACAGGGGGATAGAGGGAGATAATGGGAAGACAGGGGGATAGAGGGAGATAAGGGGAAGACAGGGGGATAGAGGGAGATAAGGGGAAGACAGGGGGATAGAGGGAGATAAGGGGAAGACAGGGGGATAGAGGGAGATAAGGGGAAGACAGGGGGATAGAGGGAGATAAGGGGAAGACAGGGGGATAGAGGGAGATAAGAGGAAGAGAGGGGGATAGAGGGAGATAAGGGGAAGACAGGGAGATAGAGGGAGGTAAGGAGAAGACAGGGAGAGAGGGGGGAATAAGGGAAATACAGGGAGAGAGGGGGGAATAAGGGAAATACAGGGAGAGAGGGGGGAATAAGGGAAAGGCAGGGAAAGAGGGAGGAATAAGGGAAAGATAGGGAAAGAGAGGTGGACAAGGGGAAGACAGGGAGAGAAAAGGGATAAGGGAAGACGGAGAGAGAGAGTTGTTGAATCGTTACATATATCGTTAAAAAAACTTAACCTGATAAACCATACTATCCTCCAGCTTTGTTTATTTATTTCGAATCGTCTTTTCTTTCAAGCCATGTCTTCTCTTACTGCACATTCGTTTCAGTTTTAAAACGAGGCTGATTAGGAATGGCCTCGTACAATTTGCCTTTGGGACTAATGAACTCTTACGAACGAACTTCCTTTTCATTAATGTGGCATCAAAATTTAGTCGGTTGTTTCCGACTTCTTTTGACTGATCAAATTGATATACGCACTGACCCTTGCCCCCCCCCCCCCCCCCCCGAGTGTACACCTTTTGTCAAAAATGATACTTGGCTAGTGTTCGCACTAATATTCATATAAATAAACGTTTCACTAAAAACGAAATAAATAAAACGTATTTAATGAGAACGTTTACAATAGAAAAAGAAAATTGCCACAGAAAGAAAAAAAAAGAAAGAAAACATCTTATTATAGAAATAGAGTTAAATGTTTCTTTCCAAATTCATTTTAGACTGTGGCAGGTTGTTAGACTTGATATTTGTTTTTTCCCCTTCCCCTAAACACTTGAAATGGTTTCGTATGTCAGTTTGTTTTTTACTCGCTAAATTATGTGTGACAAGGCCGATATATATATATAAATACACATTGCTCTTTATTATAGAGTTTGTGATGCGTCTGCGTGGTAGCAGTATGGGTAGTTGATTTGATGTAAATAGTCAATGGCTTAGTATTTAAGAAAAATATACAGTTGTGGTGTAACGAATGATGTCAAATCTTGGCTCCTCTTCTGTTGACAGCAATTGGCAGCAATTCCATTGGTTGAGCTGTCGTGTTAATTGACCAATTGAAGTAGAGAATAAAGAGGATTCTTTCAGAGAAAATCAATTTTTAAAAGAGTGAACATTTGGATGTGACATCGAAAAGATGACGCACTCGCCAAACTCAACAGTGTGTTTGACAGTGTAAAAGGTTGCTTCCGTACAAGCTATTACGTTTTGAAGATGCAAAAGATGTTTCACATATATATCTTTATTGGCATTACAACCAGGGCTTCTTCTAAGTGAGGGCCTAATTAGAAACTTGTTAGCGGTATCTTCTACCCTAGAAAAGCTAAAGAGGGATACTTTATGCTTTGTACAGCATGCCAGTCCCAGTCAAAAATTATTGAGCATGTTGAGACAAGTTATTTCTGTTAGAGATAATTGGCTCCAACACTAGAAGGTGCTATGATTGTGTGATTTGTTACTCTTGTGGGCCACGTGATAGTAAATTAAAAACAAGACTAATCTTATTGCCACAGTCGTAAAACTGAATGGACGTTCTATACGACACTGTTTTTTAGCATACGTTCAAACTCTAAATGAACTTTGTTCGGAAATTTTCCTATTAGCAAATCGCCAGTTGAGATGTATATAAGTATATCTATATTCTTCGTCTCCTCAGCAATTCATACATTCGATATTATGAGAAACAATGTATTTTCTTATTTAGAAATTCATATTTTATAATACATTCTTTAACCGTATCCATGCATTTTCATGTACTTAACATGCTTTTCATGTCCTGTCGGCGTTACTAATATAATGCCAGCAACTATTAATAAACGCCAAATGTATTTGTTATCTTTTTTTCAGTACCTTTAAACTAAATAGACGTCTGTTCGACACTGAATTTTAACATGAGCTCAACCTCCAGACGAACATTGTGAATTCTCTTCGTGCCACATCACCACATTTAAGATGTAAGTGAATTTATTTCCGCATAATCACATTATTCTCCGTCCCTTTAACAACTCGTATATTTAATAGTGTAATGGGGCAGATATATTCTTTAATTTAGAATCCATGTTATTTGTATTGTTCACACATTTATGGCAAAAATGTGCACCTGTATTGATAGTAATGCAAGTTTGATTGAATAGAAGTGAAAGCTTCTGTCTATTCCTTTTTTATCCCTTCTTTCCTACCGGCGGACCAGCAATCTGATGTTATGTTCTAAATGGGTGCAGCAACTTGCCATACTTGCCAGTACTTTCGACTCACATGAGTCATCCTCAGGCACGTGATGTTGGTACAAATTAAAAATGGTGAGGTTTTGATGAATGGTTGATTAAAACAGTTTTACAAACATTTTACAGTTCCCTCCTCACCTTTGTACCGAGCCTGGTTGGTGGTAGGTTTAAGCGGGACCCGTGCATGGGCGTGGCCTGGAAAAATCGCAGGACCCAGGACACTCATGCTCCCATTTAAATATTTTACTCGATTTTTCACTTCGCTGTATTTTTTTATTTTTGATGCTAGTTCACCTTGTACCCGATTCTTTTTAAAAAAAAAAAGAAAAAAAAAAGAAAATAAAGTTTTAAAACTTAACTTGCTAATTAATACGAATGGTGTTGTATTAAACATTATAAATCATTCATTTCTGGCAATATTTGACTAATAATTTCCATTTTAGATCGAAATCAAATGTTTAACTCCATATACAAGGTGACTCCCCTAAAATGCCACCCATGAAATCATTAATAAAATACACAATCCTTTTTGCAATCCAACCCTATTTGGTACAAATGAACTTCCGTCTATACCTTACTTGTCCACCAAGTTTCAGTCATGAATATCTAACGTTGTTTGTTTTATCGTCGTTCACTGACATGTGGGGACATTTTGGTGATCGTCTCATCAGTAGATGTAATCCTAAATAGGGCTTCACACACACCAGACCTTAACCCCCTCGAATTGTATCTGTGGGATTATCTCAAATAATATCTATTATACAATCCCAGACTATTCAAGGCAATGTGTTTATCGTTGAACGGTGATAAAATGAAGACTGTTTAACATTCATGACCGAAACTGTACTTGCTGGTATGTATGTTTGGTTTGGTTTACGGCATATCAACCGTCTATGGGTTATTAAACGCCGACTGAAGTAGTCAAATATTATTCTATATGTAGGATAATTATTTATATTCTGAGAATGCATTGCACCCAGAATACATTGCTCTTAGAAGAAAATTTAACTGAAGAACATTCTACTGTTATGAACTATTCTCCATTCCCTACAACCAGGACATTTATCCTACATATTTACCCATAACCTTGTTTTTTGTCCAGACTCAGTTTGATTTGGTTTATGGCATATCAATCATCTATTGGTTATTTAATGCAGAATAAAGTTGTCAAATATAATTCTATAGGTAAGATAATTATTTATATTCTCAGAATACATTACACCCAGAATACTTTGCTTTGCTCCATGAATACATCGCTCGTAAAAATAAATTTCACAGTGCAAGTAGAAACATTACTCGTTGAAAACATTACTCTTCAACATTAGTAATCTTCTTTGACTCAACATGATTGATCCTCAGCCACGTCCTTCTAGTATCTATTTAGGGAAAAAATAAAAATAAATAAGGTTTTGAGATTTTTGAAGAATCAGATTGAATAATATGGTTAGGGATGAACTTATAGATACTAGGGTATGACATGATCCGCCGATTGATTGGATCGGGCCTCTCCGACCCCCCCATCTTGCTGAAGTAAGGGCCGAAGTGAAAGAATGACTCAGCCATTAGGATTCCATCCTAAGGTATCATTAGTTGCCACCCATGGCTGACATATGGCCCCGTTTTCGAGGAGTAGGGGGCGGGTACCCCTCTGCTTGGGGTTGCAGTCAGCGAATTTGTGGCCTTTTCTTCACACCAGCTCTGCAGAAGCTGTATCTGAGATTATTTTGGTTGAATCGTCGGAAGACTTCTTTTTTGGTTCCGGTTGCTGCGCTATCTCACAAGCTACCAGAAGCCAAAAGACAATCAAGAAGGTGCTGATCTTTGGATAATTACTCCTCACTTGAGCAGTAGAAGATGCGAGGACCCGATTCTGGTGTACATCATCATTAACAACAAGCCACGCATGCGTGGTCCCCCTCTGTATGTGACTCGATGTGGCGAGTGTAAAATGCAATAAATTTGGGCAATTTGGGGCATTTTTGACCCCCCTTTGACCCCATGGGGGCGTGAACCAGAATTTTTCTGAGGTCAAGGCTGCTTATTTTATATCCAGAACAATTGCCTCTACATTTTGGCCAAGTTTCAGAAAAATTGAATGGATGGATCAAACGTTATTGGGAGAAAAGGGTCATTTTTTGCCATTTGGGGGGCTTTTGACACCTTGGGGGCGCAAACCAGATTTTTTCCAAGGTCAGCGATACTTATTTTCTATTAGGAACAATTGTCTCCACATTTTGGCCAAGTTTCAGACAAATTGAATGGATGAATGGATGAAAAGTTAAGGGCAAAAAATTTCATTTTTTGCCATTTCGGGTCTTTTTGACCCCCTGGGGGGCTAACCAGATTTTTTTTCAAAAATTGGAGAATGTCACTTTCTAACCTGATCAAAGTTACAACTTCATGCAAAATTTCAGAGAAATTCAATAGATGGTTGCGGAGAAAAATTCGGACGGACGTGCCTCAAAACATAAGTCTCCCGATTACCAAAAATGTACATTTACCTTTCAAGGAGTTGTTCGCCTCAGCATCAAGTCATGATCTCCACGGGACGCAGAAAAAAATGTACCATAGTCACTTTCGTCTCATTAAAAGAAAGGCAGCATTCTTTGTCTGTGTTTCTGCTCAATGGAACAGCTTACCATAGGAGATAGTGACGATGCCTACCATATCCAGGTTAAAAGTTGCCTTGGACAAACATTCAAACTGCATATAAATATACGCATCTGTCTTTTTACATGGCTTGTTGCACTTTGCTATTATTTTCTAATAGATTTGATTTTAGTGGTCAAGTCAGGCATGAACTAAAATTTATTTGTACCAAATATGGTTGGATTGCAGAAATGATTGTTATTAACGATTCCATGGGTGGCATTTTGGGAGGGGGTTGCCTTGAGTTACATATACCTCTCCTCCGAGGGGAGGTCTAACGTCTCGTCTGTCACAATCAAATAAAATTCATGTTTGTTATCAAATTCAAAGCAAAAAAAATCATAATAGCACAATTAAATCATACCATGTGTACACCGCTCCTCCTCTGACTGAGGCACTTCATCTCCAATCATCTTCATGGGGGTCGTTCTCGCCGATATTAAAACTTCATAAGAAAGACCCCCAAAAATTAGGTACTACTCCAGACGAAGCGCCTAATTTCCGTGACTGCTCGGCGGCGACGATCGGGCAGGTCACGGAAGCGCCCGAAAGCTGCCGAGACGAAAACGAGGCTGAAGCAGAGCTGACCAATCAGGTTGCTGCCAATTCATCTGCGCTCAGCACAACAAAACAAGCGGGAGGAAGACCTGTCGAACCGGCCGCAAACGTATCCCTAAACCCTGACCCTCGACGAGAAAATATATGAAATCCCCCCCCCAAAAAAAAAATATACAAAAAAAACTTGCCTAAATATCCTAAGAAAAATAACATACTTCTTTGCTTTATATAAAAAAAAACGAAAAAAAAGTTGCCTAAATACCGTAAAAGAAATAGCATTTACTTTGATTGATGTAAAAAAAAAATTTTTTTTAATTAAAATGGTTCATTTGGCCCACGAAAAAAATTTTAAAAAAAAGTTTATTTATAGTTCTTCAGCTATGGTTTGTTTATTTATTTATTTTTTTTTTTTCAAATATATGTATTTTTTTCTTTTGTATTCTTCGTTTTATACTGTCGTCTGCCATTCTTCCATTTTTACGACTTTTAGTTTTGCTTCAGCCTCGTTTTCGTCTCGGCAGTCACGGAAATTAGGCGCTTCATCTGGAGTAGTACCAAAATATATTCTGAATTTGGAATAGTTCCATTTATTAAGCCGTTTACATCGTCTTTTCTGCTAGCGACAGAGGGGGGACATTTCAGGGCTACGCTCATCTGGGGCCTTACCTCCTTAATTTATAATCGATTCCTAAGTCATTTCTTTACACGTTCTGTCCACTTGAACGCTTCTCTCACTCACTCTCTTTGAGCCACGTGACACCACGTAGAGTTTTAATATACAGCAAGTTGAGGATAGATGTGAATGCATATGCTGACCCTCATTACCTGTGTATGCGTTAAGTTGGCCTGCAACTTTAAGTCATCAGATATTTACTAGCAAACGTACCCTTGACTATTTAACACTTGTGTTTCCACTTTATTTACATTTGTAAAGTTCACTCCTACTTCCTTTAATGACAAACTATTTGATCTTATGCAACACATCTCCTATACAGTTTAATGCCTACTAGACAATATCCTTGAGTGTCTAAGGTCTCTCTGTACAGGGCTTTGTTAGTATAACCTGGCATGAGGATAATTCCACCTACAAGTAAACCCTAACCAAATATTCAAATTAACAGTATTCGAAGCCCAAATAAGATCCCTTAAGTATGAGTATCTCACACTGGTTTATACGAGGAATGGCACATTGGTAGGATGCCCGATGTCCATCAAAAGCTGAAAGAAAAGAAAATTGAAAAAAAATAGAGATAAGACATCCAGTCTGCCTTTTATTTCAGTTGGACCCGTGGTTACCCCTTATCAAGGTCCGAGACAAAAACAGGTTGTTGGTTGGACAATGATCGCCGTCACAAGAGGATTGTAAACAGTGAATGAAATGGGCAGAAAATTATTTATTTTATTTGCGAAGAGGTTGGCTTGACATTTTTTGTTTAGATTATACTTCAAGACGAACATGCTGTAATCTGTTGAGAAAAAGACTCGTGCTATCTTGTTCTACAAATGAGATCACCTAAGAAAGAAACTTTGTTCATGGAAGTTCTGTGTTGTTTTTGGCAGAGAGAGAGAGAGAGAGAAGGGAAAGTTCTTTATTGTGGTTGTAGCCAGACGAGTTCTTGATGTGAATGCTTATGCTTTTCTTAGTGATTAATTCAGCTCTGGTGTAACACAGGTGTCTGATCTTCAAAACAACATCTGCGAAAACAGTTGAGAAAGAAACTCAAGGTTAGCAAAATGAAGTTACTGAACTTGGGCAGGAAAAAGCAAAAAAGTGTCTGTTTCCTATTCTTGCTTGAACAGGAATAAATTTTCATGCTGAGAAAATGAAGTTTCAAGAAAAAATGTATAAGAACAAAGTTGATTAAATAAGACTGAAGGAAAATTAAAATTTAAAAAAGTAAGGAGAAAAACAACTGAATAAAAAAAGGAAACAAAGAAAAATGAAAGAAACAAGAAAGAAAAGTAAAACTGATATAATTTGGTTTTAAAGGTTTTGTTTTGTTTTACGGCATATCAACCCTTTCTGTGTTAATGCCAAATCCGGTCATTTTGGTAAAGGGTTTTATGCTTCAAGTTCTTTATATGTTTAAATATTTATGGTGTTTTGTTTGGTTGTTTTGTAGAGGAAAATTATTTGTGTTTAGCTTTGCAGAACATGATTGAGTTTTGCAAAGGGAAAGGAAAAAAACAATAACATCAATGTTTGAGTCTGGAAGCCAGTATCTTCAGACAGCCTGATCTGGTAGCACCAGAGGTTTTAAAAAAATTAAATGAAAAAGGTACAAAAAGAGAAGAGGTTTATTTTATTGAAGGAAAAAGGAAAAGAGACATTAAAAGAGTAAGGCTGACAGAACAAAACAGAAAACTAACAACGAAGCAGAATTTGTTTTAAACGAAAAATGAAGTGAGAGATGAAAAGATATTAGATTAAAGACTGAAACAGGGGGGAAAGAGTATAGACAAAAAAAGGTTTGGTTGTTTTGTTTTACGGCATATCAACCCTCTCACAGTGGGCTGGGGGGTGGACATTAGGCAAAAAAGAATGTCGGAGGAATTGTTGATGTTTGGTGTTTTTATAAACTACTCTATATTCCTGATTCAACAAAAAAAAAAGTAAGTCAAATCGTTAAACGGTTGAAAAAATATGCAACATTGAATTCGTGATATTTCGCATTTTTCTCCAGCTCACGCGAAACATCCACGATTTTTCCCAAAAAAATTATAATTTTCAGATTTCCATGATTAAATTCCAAAAATCAGTGTGGAATTACTTATTATTGCATATTTTTTTGGTTTATTGATAACCATTTGTGAAAATGCAAAAATAGACCACTTTGGGACCCAATTTGTCGATTTTTAGCTCTTTTTATGAAAGAAATTAGGAAAATTTGAGCTAAATTTCCCTCTTTTTGGGCTCAAATTAGCGATAAAATTCTATATTCATCAGAAAATAACTTGTAAACCGGGATAGGGCACATACTAAACCATGTATGTTTCTGAAAGCTATGGAGGTATAAATTATGAAAAACCAAGCAGATCTATGTGCCCTATCCCGGATTTTTCAAAAAACAAGCCGGAAGTTTCTCGCTTGTGTCACGTGTGGACTTGCTCCAAAGAGCATTACCAAAATCTCTCGACTCCTGATCAGGGCAACGAGTAAGGAGTAACCCCATCAATTGGAAAGAAGTCACTTTCTCCTCTGCAGCCACTGCCTGAATTTTTGCCCAGATATCATTGGTTCTTCTCAACAACTGTTTGCGGCTGCCCAACTCTTCAGGGGGCCTTTTCCTGGATGCAGTTTGCGTCGAGGGGTTGTAATAGCGGAACACAACATTTTCAACTTCACCTAGTGAGCTCAGCTCATCCCAGTTAACAGCAATCCGTTTATCTGTATATCGTCGTTTCTTCAGCGAATGGTATCTTTTGAGCGACTTCTTGACCTCGTCTTTCTGCTCCTCTGTTAACTGGATGAGATACTTTTGCTCCAGCAATCGAACACATGCGGTGATGGATAGATGGTCTCTAGTTTTTGCATCTTCTACAGTAAACACTTGGAAAAGTGCGTTATCGCTGACTGCTTCCATTTTTGATAGCAACTCTATCTAAATAAACAAAACAAAGATTTGAAAATTCTGTAGTGATTTCCTGTAAAATGCTTTGACAGGAAATTAAAGTGTGTAAAAAGGTGTGCAAATGAAAGAAAAGAAGTGTGTCAAATACTACTTCATGTCACATGTTACCAGATTTTTTTTGATTTTTTAGAAAGGCCCTCAGATTTCGCTTCTAACAAGCCCTCACTGAGCTTCTATGATCAATTTTGTGCCAAGATATGGCCAAAAATGTGATTTTGGGCCGTTATGCCCAAATATGGAAATTCGGCCCCAGACCCCCGGAAAATGGATTTTATGAATTTGTTTTGATTTTTCCGAAAAGCTCTTGAAATTTCGCTTCTAACGAGCCCTCAAACAGCTTATATGGACAAGTAAAACTAAAGTTATGCCCAAATGTCCTCCAAAAACCTGTTTTGGCCCACTGTGCCTCTCTCGGATTATTTAATGCCGAATCTGGTCATTTTGGTGAAAGTTTTTATGCTTTAAGTTCTTTATATATTCAACTATTTATTCATGGTGCTTACTTGAGTGAAAGGGGCAAGGTAGGGAGGGAAATTGTTTTTTAGTTATGGATTGTGCAAAACATGATTGAATTTTGCTAAGAGAAAAAAACATTAATGTTTGGTGCATTTTGTGTCAAGAAGCGTGATCTGGTAGCAACAAAAGACAAAAGAGGAGGAACAAAAGAGGAGAGACAGAAACGGAGAGACAGAAAAGAAGAGACAGAAAAGAAGAGACAGAAACGGAGAGACAGAAACGAAGAGACAGAAACGAAGAGACAGAAACGAAGAGACAGAAACGGAGAGACAGAAACGGAGAGACAGAAACGGAGAGACAGAAAAGAAGAGACAGAAAAGAAGAGACAGAAAAGAAGAGACAGAAAAGAAAGGGAAAAAGAAATGCTGTCAAGAAGGATAGAGAAAAAGAAAAACAAGTTACTGTTGACTGCAAACATCCAAGTAGAATTTTTAATCAGACAAATCTATAAAACCGAAATAATCATTTCAGAAATCATCTAAAAATTAATTGAAATGAATAAAGCATAGAACGAGTAATTAATTCAGCAGTGAGATTTTCTTTTCTATTCTCATTAAATATAGATGATAAAATCCCAAATCATTAATAACATTATGTATAGTTTGTTAACAGTATTCAAAGCTATATAAACTGTAATATGCAGTTTGATTACTTATAATAATTTGAAAAGCAGAAATCATTGAGAGAGAGCGAGCGACAAAGGAAAACATAAGGAAAAAAGAAAGTAAGAGGCATCAGGAACGGGGGATAGGAGCGAGAGGCATCGAGAACGGGGATAGGAGCGAGGGGCATCGAGAACGGGGATAGGAGCGAGAGGTATCGAGAACGGGGGATAGGAGAAAGAAGCATCGAGCACGGGGGATAGGAGCAAGAGGCATCGAGCATGGGGGATAGGAGCGAGAGGTATCAAGAACAGAGGATAGGAGCGAGAGGCATCGAGAACGGGGGATAGGAGCGAGAGGCATCGAGCACGGGGGATAGGAGCAAGAAGCATCGAGCACGGGGGATAGGAGCAAGAGGCATCGAGCATGGGGGATAGGAGCGAGAGGCATCAAGAACAGAGGATAGGAGCGAGAGGCATCGAGAACGGGGGATAGGAGCGAGAGGCATCGAGAACGGGGATAGGAGCGAGAGGCATCGAGAACGGGGATAGGAGCGAGAGGCATCGAGAACGGGGGATAGGAGCGAGAGGCATCGAGAACGGGGATAGGAGCGAGAGGCATCGAGAACGGGGATAGGAGCGAGAGGCATCGAGAACGGGGATAGGAGCGAGAGGCATCGAGAACGGGGATAGGAGCGAGAGGCATCGAGAACGGGGATAGGAGCGAGAGGCATCGAGAACGGGGGATAGGAGCAAGAGGCATCGAGAACGGGGGATAGGAGCAAGAGGCATCGAGAACGGGGGATAGGAGCGAGAGGCATCGAGAACGGGGATAGGAGCGAGAGGCATCGAGAACGGGGATAGGAGCGATAGGCATCGAGAACGGGGGATAGGAGCGAGAGGCATCGAGAACGGGGATAGGAGCGAGAGGCATCGAGAACGGGGATAGGAGCGAGAGGCATCGAGAACGGGGGATAGGAGCGAGAGGCATCGAGAACGGGGGATAGGAGCGAGAGGCATCGAGAACGGGGGATAGGAGCGAGAGGCATCGAGAACGGGGGATAGGAGCGAGAGGCATCGAGAACGGGGGATAGGAGCGAGAGGCATCGAGAACGGGGGATAGGAGCAAGAGGCATCGAGAACGGGGGATAGGAGCAACAGGCATCGAGAACGGGGGATAGGAGCGAGAGGCATCGAGAACGGAGGATAGGAGCAAGAGGCATCGAGAACGGGGGATAGGAGCAAGAGGCATCGAGAACGGGGGATAAGAGCAAGAGGCATCGAGAACGGGGGATAGGAGCGAGAGGCATCGAGAACGGGGGATAGGAGCGAGAGGCATCGAGAACGGGGGATAGGAGCGAAAGGCATCGAGAACGGGGGATAAGAGCAAGAGGCATCGAGAACGGGGGATAGGAGCAAGAGGCATCGAGAACGGGGGATAGGAGCGAGAGGCATCGAGAACGGGGGATAAGAGCGAGAGGCATCGAGAACGGGGGATAGGAGCGAGAGGCATCGAGAACGGGGGATAGGAGCGAGAGGCATCGAGAACGGGGGATAAGAGCAAGAGGCATCGAGAACGGGGGATAGGAGCGAGAGGCATCGAGAACGGGGGATAGGAGCGAGGGGCATCGAGAACGGGGATAGGAGCGAGAGGTATCGAGAACGGGGGATAGGAGAAAGAAGCATCGAGCACGGGGGATAGGAGCAAGAGGCATCGAGCATGGGGGATAGGAGCGAGAGGTATCAAGAACAGAGGATAGGAGCGAGAGGCATCGAGAACGGGGGATAGGAGCGAGAGGCATCGAGCACGGGGGATAGGAGCAAGAAGCATCGAGCACGGGGGATAGGAGCAAGAGGCATCGAGCATGGAGGATAAGAGCGAGAGGCATCGAGAACGGGGGATAGGAGCGAGAGGCATCGAGAACGGGGGATAGGAGCGAGAGGCATCGAGAACGGGGGATAAGAGCGAGAGGCATCGAGAACGGGGGATAGGAGCGAGAGGCATCGAGAACGGAGGATAGGAGCAAGAGGCATCGAGAACGGGGGATAGGAGCAAGAGGCATCGAGAACGGGGGATAAGAGCAAGAGGCATCGAGAACGGGGGATAGGAGCGAGAGGCATCGAGAACGGGGGATAGGAGCGAGAGGCATCGAGAACGGGGGATAGGAGCGAAAGGCATCGAGAACGGGGGATAAGAGCAAGAGGCATCGAGAACGGGGGATAGGAGCGAAAGGCATCGAGAACGGGGGATAGGAGCAAGAGGCATCGAGAACGGGGGATAAGAGCGAGAGGCATCGAGAACGGGGGATAAGAGCAAGAGGCATCGAGAACGGGGGATAGGAGCAAGAGGCATCGAGAACGGGGGATAGGAGCGAGAGGCATCGAGAACGGGGGATAAGAGCAAGAGGCATCGAGAACGGGGGATAGGAGCGAAAGGCATCGAGAACGGGGGATAGGAGCAAGAGGCATCGAGAACGGGGGATAAGAGCGAGAGGCATCGAGAACGGGGGATAGGAGCGAGAGGCATCGAGAACGGGGGATAGGAGCGAGAGGCATCGAGAACGGGGGATAGGAGCGAGAGGCATCGAGAACGGGGGATAGGAGCAAGAGGCATCGAGAACGGGGGATAGGAGCGAAAGGCATCGAGAACGGGGGATAAGAGCAAGAGGCATCGAGAACGGGGGATAGGAGCAAGAGGCATCGAGAACGGGGGATAAGAGCAAGAGGCATCGAGAACGGGGGATAGGAGCAAGAGGCATCAAGGGATAAGTCTTATTTAGTTTTAAGTAAATAAATCAGGCCTAAAGCAATAGTATGCTAATTCAATATTCTTTTATTTAATAATGGTATGCTAATTCAATATTTTGTATATTCATAACGGTATGCTAATTCAATATTCTTATATTCATAATGGTATGCTAATTCAATATCCTTTTATTCATAATGGTATGCTAATTCAATATTTTGTATATTCATAACGGTATGCGAATTCAATACTCTTATATTCATAATGGTATGCTAATTCAATATTCTTTTATTCATAATGGTATGCTAATTCAATATTTTGTATATTCATAACGGTATGCGAATTCAATATTTTGTATATTCATAACGGTATGCGAATTCAATATTTTGTATATTCATAACGGTATGCGAATTCAATATTTTGTATATTCATAACGGTATGCGAATTCAATATTTTTTATATTCATAACGGTATGCGAATTCAATATTTTTTATATTCATAACGGTATGCGAATTCAATATTTTTTATATTCATAACGGTATGCGAATTCAATATTTTTTATATTCATAACGGTATGCGAATTCAATATTTTTTATATTCATAACGGTATGCGAATTCAATATTTTTTATATTCATAACGGTATGCGAATTCAATATTTTTTATATTCATAACGGTATGCGAATTCAATATTTTTTATATTCATAACGGTATGCGAATTCAATATTTTTTATATTCATAACGGTATGCGAATTCAATATTTTTTATATTCATAACGGTATGCGAATTCAATATTTTTTTATATTTATAACGGTATGCGAATTCAATATTTTTTATATTCATAACGGTATGCGAATTCAATATTTTTTATATTCATAACGGTATGCGAATTCAATATTTTTTATATTCATAACGGTGTACGAATTCAATATTTTTTATATTCATAACGGTATGCGAATTCGATATTTTTTATATTTATAACGGTATGCGAATTCGATATTTTTTATATTCATAACGGTATGCTAATTCGATATTTTTTATATTCATAACGGTATTCTAATTCAATATCTTTATATTCATAACGGTATTCTAATTCAATATCTTTATATTCATAACGGTATTCTAATTCAATATCTTTATATTCATAACGGTATTCTAATTCAATATCTTTATATTCATAATCGTATGCTAATTCAATATCTTTATATTCATAATCGTATGCTAATTCAATATCTTTATATTCATAATCGTATGCTAATTCAATATCTTTATATTCATAATCGTATGCTAATTCAATATCTTTATATTCATAATCGTATGCTAATTCAATATCTTTATATTCATAATCGTATGCTAATTCAATATCTTTATATTCATAATCGTATGCTAATTCAATATCTTTATATTCATAATGGTATGCTAATTAAATATCTTTATATTCATAATGTTATTCTAATTCAATATCTTTATATTCATAATGGTATGCTAATTCAATATCTTTATATTCATAATGGTATTCTAATTCAATATCTTTATATTCATAATGGTATTCTAATTCAATATCTTTATATTCATAATGGTATGCGTCAAAGAGGAACGACACAAATGCATTCCTTTACAACTTTCAATTTTATTGCGTTGCAAAATTTAGATGTGAATTGCAAAGTGCATGTGCATTCATACTAATATTGATGGGATACTAATTGGATTATTGTTACTAAAGCATTTTGCAGTGGCAACATTGAGTGATTCACTGAAAAACTCTGCGTCTGGTAAACGGGCTGTTACTTTTATTTCATCCGGGAGGATCAAACATGCGTTTGCTAAATCATGCAGGAAGCGTTTTAATTGATCCCAAAATCGTGATTAACACTTTAGTGTTAACTCAGTGTTTTTATTTCTTCTTTGTTTGTTCTGATTCTTTATTCTTTGTAACAATTATATATATATATATATATATGTATATATTATACACCCAGTAATAGTGTGTATAATATATATACATACATATATATTATTCACACACACTATTACAATACACGTCCCAGGACAGATAAAATTTATTCTGGACAGATCAGTCTTCTACAACGACAACAAGCAGTCCCGGACTTTTCGTTGTGATCTGTACAACCAGACACTGGTCGGCAAGGAGAGATCGATTTACGATTGAGATTTTGAAAGTAAGTGAAGCAATCCTGAGAAGGGATTGGCGTCCTTCCCTATATCTCAGTGAAACAATGAAAAAGGAATCTTCAGATTGCCCTCAACTACGGTCAGCTCTGTTTAAATAAAACAGAATAAATAAAAGGTGATAAATTAATCTACAAATCAAAACGAAAAAACATCAGAAAATATTTAGAAAAGAAACAAAATTGATCATGAAATATCTCCACTGCATAAAATATTCAAAGATAACCCGCAGTTATCTGCCCTTTTCTGAAAAAGCCTTCACCTTTACAATGTTATTGTTAGAATGAAGACAGCAGAAATAAAGAGCAAGAATTTACTGAGCCAAAGATAATCCAAGGATTACCGTCTGTTAATCTCCAACTTTATAAATTTGATTTTATATCAAACTGAAAAAGAAAAGGAAACTGGATTAAGAAAAAAAAAATCTAAAAATATAATTTAGCAGTTTTTTTTTTCATGAAAAAAAAAAAAAAAATGTCTCTCCACACAGCAGATGTTGAATGATGAATTTTAGCAAGTGGATTACACAGAGGAAAGAAAAGAAAAAAAACATCTTTTTTATTCTGGAAACTTTAAAGCTTCTTTGTTTTTTTCTTTTACTATTCAAATTAAAAAATTGGTTTTTAATATCAATGCTAGCGCTAACGCGACAAATAACATATATATGAAAGAAGAGGGATAAACATGTACGAATGACAAATTTATTTTAAATTCCATTGTTCAATGCAAGATGTACTCGGTAAAAATATGTTTATTATTCTTTCTTTAAGCCAAGTCTTTTCAAAGATTAAAATCTTATCAGAGGAATTACATAGATAATTTGGCAGTGGAAAAGCCAAAATTCAAAATTTGAAGAAATATTAAGTAATGGAGAGTGAGAAAGTGCGTGTAAAAAGATATAGGGTCTGTCCAGTTGGTAAATGTCTGTTGATGAGGTGTCCAGTGAAAGGAGATTTACAGATGGAAAAGGGTTTTCGTGAAGGCAGCATAGGAAAAAGTTCAAGAATGAAATAAATCCAATAGAGAGATGTTTAGTTCAATCGTATATATATATATATATATATATATATATATATATATATATATATATATATATATAAAATATAGTCATCGACAGATGCATGTTTTTCTTGCCTCAACTAAGGAAATAACTTTCAAAGAAAATGACTTTTAAAGAAAATGTTGCATTTCAGGTTATTTAGTTTAATAACCTAGCCAGAAATCGGTTAATTTTGGAGCCAATTCCTAAATGCCGCCCAACACATGCCAGTACATAAAACGGACGTTGAACCGAATATGATGATTGGGGTAACCACTTATTAAGGCCATGTTATATTGTGAAAGATTGAAAAAAAATAGATAGTTGTAATATATCACGCTCATTTATTTATTTTTATTTTTCCCGTGTCTCATCACTCCGGTTCTCTGCATTGCCTTCAGCCTTCTTAATAGCTTTTAATTAGTTTTTTTTTTTAAGACAAAGTCCATGTTTAATTCTGTTTCACCATTTATTTATGGCAAATATCAATCCCTGTTCTTGAAAAAAAAACGTATTTTCAATCAATTTTAATGTTTAATGCTATAGACATTTTTTGATTAGTAACATTATAAAGTGAGTGGGAGGATTTGTTCTTTTTAAGAAAATTATCTTTAAAATGTAATTTAAAGAATCAACTTTTTAACATTTATATTATCTATGCAGGGTGTTTGGAAAATCGATCATATAACTTCTTGATTATGTTCTATATGTCTAAATAATGAAAAAGGTTCCATGCACATGTCTGGAAACGCTTGTTTTTCGAGTTATATGCAATCGAAACTGATGAACATTCTTTATTGTAAACATCCATCACATTCAATGTGTTTTGATAGTGCACGGTTATTTCTACATATGGGATAGATAAACACTGACTGGATTACAGAGAAAATAACCCGGGGCCTGGCATTTTCCTTCTATGCACTCGTTCCTTATCACATGCATACACGCACATGCAGACACATTGTACACACGAGTATATTCTTATGTAAACACACGTATATGCACAAATAAAACATACATATGCATAAGCATGCAGTCAGCCAGTAAACAAATGTACACAAACATATGTACATGCAGGTTCATAAACACACATACAAATGTACACCCACTTATGCACAAATGAAAATGCACACCTGTACAACCATTGCAAGTATGTTACAGTGTTGCTTTCCGTACTTTTATTGCAGCTGTCTGGCAACTAAAATCGTGTCAGAACTGCACCTCCCATGTCTGAATTCACATAGAGTATGTGACGAGACCCCAGATCAAGGGTCAGTGTGTACCTGTGAGAGGCTCTGTGACGACACAGGCCCTTGCGTGGGAAACAGAGGTATCCGTGAAGTCACTCGTTCTTCATGAGAAGTGAGTTTCGTCAATCTGTGATTGTTAAAATGTAATTTACAACAGATAAGGCAAATATTTCCCTAAGAAAATACAAGCGAGAGATATCCTTTCCCCCTCTCTATGAATGGTTACGAAAATAATTGTTAACTAACTACGATAAAGTAGTAATTTGCTCTCTCTCTCGACGTAGTGAATATCTCCCAGTTGATTTGATAACTAACGCTTAAAATAAAAACTGCAATTGAAAGTTAAAGGGATTGTTTCTCTTCGGAGTCCGACCCGATCATGGGGCTTTTGTTGCAGACGACGGACGGCGTGGTTCACGGCAGGAAGGAAGGAAGAAAAAATTCATCCACTAGATGGCACGACCATCTACATGGCGAGGGAGTAAACTAAAGGTATGCAAACAATATATGAACTATGTGATTTATGATGTTTTAAAAATGACGTGTATTAAATGTGAACAACCACGGCTCTTTCAGGGACGAGTATACGAAATGAGTACCGCCACAGCCCGTATCGGGAAGAGTATACGAAACGCATACTGCCACGGTCCAGGAGGAGTGGGCCATGCAACATATCTATACAAATGAATATCGTGTGAATTACTGATTGACGAAGCAGCGACAGCGAATGTTGTAATTACATATCGACTCTTGATTGAACAAAATCTCCAATCTTTCAGCCAATCAAAAAAGTAAGAATATTCACTCCGTATTGTTATAAGGGCTCAAAATATATATAAAAGAAAAAGTTCGAGAAGGTTCTAAAACTTACTAGAGGGTTCTGGAATGTTCCATTACTAGTTGGTGCTCTCTATGAAGAGGGTTTAGCACTAGCTAGTCAGTTGTCTTGCAGACTAAAGGAGATTTACTACAACTCCAGCATAATTCGTAGATTAACACAGCCGAAAGAATTTATTCAAAGAAACCAGAGGTGTCAGAAATCATAAGAAAATTATACCAAAGTTGACGTGTTTTATATGTGAAGTTTTCTTTGGTAAATTGGAACACAGAAACTTAGCACGCTTACTTTTCATAAGAGTAGACTGACCTTCTTCTCTTTCCCCCTCGTGGCACTTCTCTACTATATTATAATTTGAAATGATCTGTGTTTTTCGTCAAATTTCTTGTATTTGTTTCACGTTTAAAGTGAAAAACGTTAGAGTATTTTCGCGCATACTATTAAAACCTAAACACATAGCTTTCTTTGTTCTAGTACTTTTCGACCCTGTAGGTACTTATTAAAAGCTAATTTTTGCTCCTGTCCGACAGACGAACGAGAGACTTTCACAGACTACTAAACACAGTGCCAGCATATACACACACTGTTTAAACGAACGCATGTACACAGTTCATACACACACGTAAACGTACTTGGCAGCAGCCGAAATAAACAGTTTCACTAACAAATGGAAGGCATGCTAATACACACATGCATATCTTCATGTCTATTCATTTGCACACACATAAACGCACACAGTGCCAGCCGAAACTAACATCTGTACTTAATTTCTCAAAACCTCTTTCACGAAAATGTTCTCTAACTCGGAAATCGGTCTTTACCTAACTTTATTTTTGGTTGCATAAAAAGTTGTCTATCTTAAATTAATATATTTTTATTTAACATAAAGATAGAGGCAAAATGCCTTCAAAGAAACCATGTGTTAGATGCAGATATTTTTATTAAATTAAAAGAAAGATCAACATTTTTTTTCTTGACTTTTTTAAATCTAATATTTCACTTGATAAAACAAGCCTCGACAGATCTTAGACAAATAAAAAGTATAAACCTTTTTTTCGTAATAATCCTTTTTGGTCTTGTAGGAGTGTCTCGTCCGATGTTGTGTGGACTAACGGTGCAAATGTCTGTTTTAAATAGAACTTAAATCGCGCATGGTCGCTGGTGGTTATAAATTTGGGAAAGTTCATTTTTTTAAGCATCTTTTGAATTTTAACATAAAGATAGAGGCAAAATGCCTTCAAAGAAACCATGTGTTAGATGCAGATATTTTTATTAAGTCAAAATAAAGATCAATTTTTTTTTTCTCTTCATATTGACTTGATTTACTTAATATTTCGCTTGATTTATTTCAAATCCAACATGCCGGATAGATAATCACAACGTTAATATACATAACCAAAACAAAGCAATAGACTTCAACATTGATTACTGAGTGCAGTATCTTTCACAACTTAGATTGTGAAAAATTACATAATCTTTTTGTTTGACAAGCTATAACATTGAAAGCTTAATCGCTATCGAAACTACACGATGCTCGGAAAATTGCTGCTTTAATCAACAGTTGAATAGCTCGGCTATCATTAACTTTCCAATATGGATTTTTTGTAAAAGTGTTGGTTTATTTATATATGTTTCGGTTCAGCCACGCTGATGAGTCGTAAACGACGAAACATGTGTCCGTGAATAATTAAATTTTTGAAAATATATGTCGCTCCCCATCTGGAGGAATCACATTAGTGAAGGAAAAATTATTCTGAAATTGAATTGGTTTATAAAGTATCGCAAACAAAATAAACAAATAAATGACATTCATTTCTCTCTCTCTCATATATACACACATATATATATATATATATATATATATATGTATGTATGTATATATATGGAGACTGATTTATTGTATACGTATAATCGAAAAAAAGACTGCATTGCAGTTAATACATTACCTAAAAGTATTATTGCATAAATGACCACAATAGTCCTGATTCCATTTGAACACGGCTGTGATTGTATTTTATATATATATATATATATATAGGGTTGGCCAAAAAGTTCGTTCGTTTTTTAGTGTCATCTTTCCGACCTACTAACGATCGTTTTATATTCCTATTCTTCAAATCCTGTATTTGATGTAGTGAGTATGTTGACGTCAGTGTGTAATAAGCCTCCGAGCAGAGGAGTTCTTACATTATTGCTTGTATTTTAAACCTTGAAATGGAAGATCAGCAGAGCACTACTGACATCTGCTGCATTTTTACTGACCGGCCAAAGATGATCGACTGTGATCAAGTGAAAGACGTATTTAAACAAAATTGCCGTTTGACAACCAGACAAATCGCATACATTCTCAAGATTTCCAAATCGAGCATGGAAAATGAATTGCATAAATTCGGTTATGTTTCTAAACTTGATGTTTGGGTTCCTCACTAACCGACAGAAGCAAAAAAAACAAAAAAAAAACGAACGGACTTTTTGGCCAACCCAATATACATATATAGATGATGGCTATTCATTACCATGGATATATCAAATGTAAATGAACGAGGCAACCAGCTGTGATGATTAACGGTAGCGATGTTACAGACAGATAATTGGAGTAAAGGATTACGACACCGGATGAAGATTAAATATCACAAGGTTGGTCAGTAATATTTCTGCCACATGATCACCAATTTAAACTAAAATTGATTGCTTTCTATGCTTCCAGACATTTTATATTTCCTTCCAGACTATAAACTAAGATTACATTAAACAAAATGACAAACATACAGACTCTCTCTCTCACACACACACACACACCCACACACATACATACAATGAAAAACAATTTTAATACAAGTTTAAATATATCAAGATATAGAATTGCCTGTGAGATATATATATATATATATATATATATATATTGGTTGGATTCGAATGACCAAAAGAAAGAAAGCAATTATTCCACAATCATAGTTTTCATTTAGTTAGTATTCCTTATTTTGGCGAATGCCTATATGCTTTTCTATGCCACCGACTTCTATCAGCCCGGACCTCGGTCCTGCGCTCCCAGTAGTGGCTACTACTTCTTCTCATTAACCCATCATGTCACCCCAATATTTTCATGTACTTGCATGACTTTTTTTTCTTAAAATTATCATCCTGAGGAAGTCTTACAAACAAAGACGAAACGTTGATGAATACATAAAGAAACATCTTCTGGTTTTCCTATTTCATTTCCCATTACGTCGGATTACCCTCATCCTTCCTTTCTCATATATATATATATATAATTGTTTCACAATCATACCACGTGCATCAAGCCAACAATCAACAGAAAATCCTAGACTCGATTTTTGCCCTCTTTAGTAGGTGTTATCCCGACTCGGGATTTGAAGTCTGAATTATCTCCATGCGAAACGGCATCTCTACCACTACAGGAAAGCTGAACAACTACCGCAGCATATGCAACCCATGGTGAACGACCGATTGTGGAAAGTACCTGCTGTGAGCCATTGCTCTGAGTTTTGCTCATTGGATGACATTACCTTTTGTTAAAAACAGGTACTTAACCACAGTCGGTTGTTCACCATTGTTGCATATGTTGTGGTAGTTGTTCAGCCTTCTTGTGTGTGGTGCAGTGGTTTGCAGGCAAAGTTGCTGGTTTAGTGGCAAAGTTGCTGCTTCGCATCCAGATGAATCTGATTTTAAATGCTCGATTAAGATGTATTCAGAAGCTAGGATTTCTTGTTAATAACTGGCTTGGTGTGTGGGCTGCATTGTGTCAAATTGTGGAAAAACAATTATATATACAGTACCTGTTCTTAGCAAGGGGTGTCGTCATCCAATGAGAAAAAACTAAGGGCAATGGATCACAATTGGTAATTCACTGTGGTTTACATATGCTGTGGTAGTTGTTCAGCTTCCTTGTATGTGCTGCAGTGGTATAGATGCCGTTTCACATGCTGTGATGTCAGAAATATTGAAAAGAAAACAAAAAAGCAACAACAGGTCTTTGGGAGATTATTTTAGAATCAAAATCACTTCTCAGCAGAAAAATAACAGAAAGCAGAAAAAGGCATACACACCCAACAAAAACAGATAAATGAATTATCACACGTTTCAAAGAAAGTTGTTGCATAAATCAGTCCAGTGTTCGAATATTTCGGGAGACTTGTAGATATATTTATTTTAAGATAGCTACTTATAAATACAAACTTTTTTCTTGAATTTAGTTTAAATGAATTAAAATATATATATATATATATGAAAAGATTTTTAGTCGTACATAATTTAATTATTGGTTTCAAAAGTAATGTCAGAGTCCATGGCGATACCCATAACAGGCCAGCTGGACACACATCTGACTGCTTGAACTTCTTCATTCTACTGGTATTAACCTTCCATGGATAAAGCAGAATGTACGTCCTTTTTTGCTGACAAGGGTTGAAAAGTAGAGTCGGATGTGTTTTGTGCGGTTAGCGCTTTTTTAATAAAAGAAGTTGGTCACATCATTGAAAACATATATATATATATATATATAGTGTGTGTATGTGTGTACTAGCACTACTGATAACTGCTGCTTTAGTATCGAGCACTATTGTAGCCGATATATAGGAAACTTATTACCTAATAATAAATCTAAACTCATCCTTACAAAAGAATCTACTGACAATATCTTTGAAAAATGAGATCAAGTAAGGAAAAGACTCTGGTTTTGGGTTAGGGTTATATTGAATTCCTGATGAATCGTTAATTTGTGAATCAACATCATGTATTTGTCTTTAAGGCATGAAACAGCTGTAGAATCAATTAAAAAAATACTTCATCTGTAACTTAGGGATTTACGTTGTTGATTACATACAGGTGTAGTTAATTGTGTTATCTTTTTAATAAATAGCACCAATGCTTATTAAGCGATACTTTTTGTCTGACTTTAATTATAAAAAAAAACTATACACACCCACATATACATGTCTCCAGAATAAATAAAAAGAAAACACCTCTTTAAATATTTTTTCAATATTTATCCTCCTCGTGTAAGAGGTTGACCAACCAATATATATTGTGTCTTAGTATGATTATGTCTTGTCGTAGCAAAGGTTAAACATTCATTGGAAATTCTAAAATGCCTGGAAAAGAAATAGAAATGTCATATTTTGTGATTTGACTCGTTGTGAACTTTAAAAGACCAAAAATGAACATGGAAAAGATGTCTCCCTTTATTAAAGGTGAACATATAATAGTGACCCCTTGAAAACGTAATCTAATAAAATAGTTTGTAACATGGCCATACCCATAACAAGTCGGCTAGGAACACTCCTGACTGCTTGAAGTGGGGGCAGTCAGTCACCAGATAAACTTTTAGCTGGTAGCACTTCGTTGTCACTGGTCTAAGCAAATTTAATTCCGAAAATAAATTTTAACTCATCAAATTTATTTCAACTGAGGTTCTGTTATTTTATCATTATTTACATTTGGATTATAAGTTCGTGAGTATACTGTTAAAAGTCAGAATTTTTTTTTTTTTATTTACATGTAAACAGCGTTGTTCGTTGACAAAGTATGACTTACTTCTTTTTGAAGTTCAAAAAAAGTATTGTCTTTAAAAATATTTTAATAAATCGTACATTCATAATTTTTTTATATATTCTTAGGGAGTATGTTTTAAGGTTTTACTTACATGTTAACAGCTCTTAATTCACGAAATATCACTTTTACATTTTTTTAGTTTAAAATAATTTGCTGAATATTTCTCAAAATGGCCAAAAGGTTTTGTGTGATAGCCTGTCAAGGCAATTATAATGAGCAAAATAATGTCCGAGTATTTTGTCTCCCAAAAGATTAACATAAGAGAGAAATAGGTAATACCAAGAACTAACACTCCTAACAACTTGTTTGTGAAAGGCATTTCCCATCTGGTTATGAAACTGTGTTTGTTATGGGAAAAGCACGATCCAAAGATCCTGCATCAATATTTAATAATTTGCCATTAAGTGTGATACCAAGTCCTTTACCAAAACCAAGGACAACAAAAAAATGTTCAGCTTCTGTGCGAAGTGTACAAAATGATGAGTTTGTACATTTCTTAGATAATAATAGAATTGATAATTTTACAAATTTTTTGTGCTAATATGGACCGTCATGATTTGGTACCAGCAGTTACCTGCTACAAATCTAACTAACAGTCAATAGTTCATCCAGTCTTGTCATTTTCTTACTTGAAGTATTCCGATTTTTTAAAATTAAAAATTTCAAAATTAAAATACCTTAAAATACCAAAATCAGGAAAATTAGAAAAATTAAAATCAGAAAATTTAAACGTTTAAAGAAAGTGGTGAGAAAGAGGATGGTAGAAGGAACCCGAAGGAGAAAAGGGAAAAAAAGTAAAATGAACTGTGATCAGGTTCGTAGAAGAGAAGTCGGCAGTCGAAATATATAAGTGTCTGAAAATTAATTTAAGGGGGATTCTGGGTAGGTTTAAGTCACTCGGTCCATCCAATTAATAAGGGTGCTTGTTTATATATATCTATATTTATCTATCTATCTATATATCTATCTATATATATCTACCTATCTCTACATATATATCCATCTATCTCTCTCTATATATATATATATATATCTATATATATCTAAATATACCTATATCTATCTCTCTAAATATAGATTATATATATATATATATATATATATATATATATATATATATATATATATATATATAGAGAGAGAGAGAGAGAGAGAGAGAGAGAGAGAGGGAGAGGGAGAGGGGTATAAAGAGCGCGCAAAAATAGCTGGAGAGAGATAGAGAAGGAGATAGCGAAAAGGGAGAGATAGAGAAACGAAAGGGAAGAGTGGGAGATATATATATAGAGAGAAGAGGTGATAAGGAGAAAGAGAGAGAGGAGGTGATAAGGAGAGAGAGAGGAGGTGATAAGGAGAGAGAGAGAGAGAAGGTGATAAGGAGAGAAAGAGAGATAGAGGAGGTGATAAGGAGAGAGAGATAGAGGAGGTGATAAGGAGAGAGAGATAGAGGAGGTGATAAGGAGAGAGAGAGGAGGTGATAAGGAGAGAGAGAGAGAGGAGGTGATAAGGAGAGAGAGAGAGAGGTGATAAGGAGAGAGAGAGAGGAGGTATATATAGAGAGAGGAGGAGAGAGAGAGGAGGTGATAGAGAGAGGAGGTGATAGAGAGAGGAGGTGATAGAGAGAGGGGAGGTGATAGAGAGAGGGGAGGTGATAGAGAGAGGGGAGGTGATAGAGAGAGGGGAGGTGATAGAGAGATAGAGAGAGAGGAGGTGATAGAGAGATAGAGAGAGAGGAGGTGATAGAGAGAGAGAGAGAGAGGAGGTGATAGAGAGAGAGAGAGAGAGGAGGTGATAGAAAGAGAGAGAGAAGGTGATAGAGAGAGAGAGAAGGTGATAGAGAGAGAGGAGGTGATATATATATAGAGAGAGGAGGTGATAGAGAGAGAGAGGAGGTGATAGAGAGAGAGAGGAGGTGATAGAGAGAGAGAGGAGGTGATAGAGAGAGAGAGGAGGTGATAGAGAGAGAGAGGAGGTGATAGAGAGAGAGAGAGAGGAGGTGATAGAGAGAGAGAGAGAGGAGGTGATAGAGAGAGAGAGAAAGAGAGAGGAGGTGATAGAGAGAGAGAGAAAGAGAGAGGAGGTGATAGAGAGAGAGAGGAGGAGAGAGGAGGTGATAGAGAGAGAGAGGAGGAGAGAGGAGGTGATAGAGAGAGAGAGGAGGAGAGAGAGAGGGGAGATGATAGAGAGAGAAGAGGTGATAGAGAGAGAGAGGAGGAGAGAGGAGGTGATAGAGAGAGAGAGAGGAGAGAGGGGAGGTGATAGAGAGAGAAGAGGTGATAGAGAGAGAAGAGGTGATAGAGAGAGAAGAGGTGATAGAGAGAGAAGAGGTGATAGAGAGAGAAGAGGTGATAGAGAGAGAAGAGGTGATAGAGAGAGAAGAGGTGATAGAGAGAGAAGAGGTGATAGAGAGAGAAGAGGTGATAGAGAGAGAGAGAGAGGAGGTGATAGAGAGAGAGGGGAGGAGAGAGGAGGTGATAGAGAGAGAGAGGAGGAGAGAGAGGGGAGGTGATAGAGAGAGAAGAGGTGATAGAGAGAGAAGAGGTGATAGAGAGAGAAGAGGTGATAGAGAGAGAAGAGGTGATAGAGAGAGAAGAGGTGATAGAGAGAGAAGAGGTGATAGAGAGAGGAGGTGATAGAGAGAGGAGGTGATAGAGAGAGAGAGAGAGGAGGTGATAGAGAGAGAGAGAGAGAGGAGGTGATAGAGAGAGAGAGAGAGAGGAGGTGATAGAGAGAGAGAGAGAGAGAGGAGGTGATAGAGAGAGAGAGACTTCTGCTAGTTCAATATTATTTCACTATTGCAACATACAGTAACAAATGCACTTATAGTAATCCTGCGTCAGTAAACATAATTAGCCTTTTAACACAATGCCTATCATTTCCAGTTCATTTCTGTCACTGGTACGTACCGCAAACGAAGTATAAGAACCATGGGTAAATTTCTACGAAGGCCTTTGTTTTCGCACAATTGCCATTCAAATAATTGTTGTGTCTGTCAATAAGAGAACAATATATATGTCAAGTGCAAGCGCATAAACTGGCCGACCATTTAATTCACGACAAAGCTAAACAAACGGTTTTCAACAAACGCCACCTTCTGTTAAAAATGAATACTAAACTTTAATTACAATTATAGCAATCAAATTAGAAGGCGACTGACTTACTTGAAAAGATAAACAAAGGCGTTACTAAATTGTCAGGAAGACTTCTTTTAGTCGTGCAAGTGTCTTGCTAAATAATTAATGGCAGGAAATTAAAAATGACCAATTGTTGAGTCTGATAATATAAGAAAAACAAATATTAAGTAAAAACGTTTGAACACACCGTATTGTTAATGAGGTCAGAATTGCTCATGCTAAACTGATCGAGTGTGTACACCCTCTAACGTACCCCCTCCCCTCACAAGTAGCAACATCCTTTTCCTTCACTGTAGAGGTTTCTGGATGCTGGAAACCTTTTAATTCTAACAGGTTCTTTCCTCGAACCGGTTGTCTTTGGAATTCTTTTCCTGTTTCCTTAACTGTATCAACATGCAGAAATTTAAATGTAATGTGAACAAACATCTGCACAACCTCCCACTTAAAATGCCACCTTTTAATTTTGCCCCTAGTTTACGTCTCAGTGACAATATGCCTTGTTGGGGGTGAGGTAAAAAAAAAAAGCGGGTTAAAATACAACACTTTTTGTTACGAATGAATAACTGGTGGACGAGTACGATCCGAACGAACGCCAACACGCAAATGGCTCAAATTGCTACCCCCTGTTTCTCTGCTTCGTTGAAGTACGCTTTCCTTTTCACTCACTAAAGGCAAGGGGTCGTAAAAGAAACGTGTTAACTTAATATGTTCCAACTAATGAATATCGTTTCACGTCTATGTTAAATTGTTAAGCCAACACGAACTCGATAACCCCCATAAAAGCACGAGGAAATAAGCAGAGTTCACCAGACAGACTTAAGAATGAACACACAAGACGTATCCCAGGCCCTTTTAAAGAAGAGCAGGACACTTCAAAAGTACGTACAAGCTTTCCTTGCCTCGCGCGCACATACCCACACACAGTATCACATCGCCATTTATGCACATACAAGGTCTATGACGCACACACTAACAAATATAGACATACACACCTTTAGCCCTTGTGTTATACCTATTTACTGAACAATTTCTAACAAAGAACACGAGTTGAATAAACTTTACCAAAGAACATGTCTTCATTAAAACTAACTTTTAATATTCCATGTAAACTTATGAGTTTATAAATATTTTGTTTAAAAAAAATTCTTTCCTTCATTTCGGGCGCCGGTAGGCAAGCAGCAACAAAGGACATAACCTTTAATTAGCAATTATACTTGTAGGAGTGCGGACCTTAGCTTAGTAAGATATTGTATCTTAGAGAATATGCTAAGATCCACGCTTACATTTAAGTTGTGTTGACTCCATTTTGTAGAGACGCACGGACCACGTGGTGAGAATTAAATTGGGTTGCATATTTGTAAACTGCTTAAACAGTGAAAAACAAAGAAAAACATAAAATTGTTGAATAAAAGATAAGGCAATGCATATAGTTGAAGGAAGAATAAAACGTAGTTTAAAAGTAACACAATATTTACAAATTACAGAACATTAAGTGCTCATTACAAGTGTCCAGTTAGAGAAAGGATAAATGTTTATGCCTGTAATTTATGAATGCCGATGTGCATGTGTAGTTGTACGAATGTGTGTGGGTGCACGTCAGTTGAGATTTATCTGGTAGGCATTTGTATGTGAGCCTTTGTCAACAGTGTGTATATGCGTGCGTGAGTTTGTGGTTGCATGTGGTAGACAACATGTGTGCGACAGTGTGCGTGCGAGGGTAGAGTTGATACGTCGTTTAGACATTTGTATGTGTGTGTGCCTTTGTCAGCAGTTTGAGGTTGTGTACGTTGAAGAATGATAGGAGTGTAGGCCTTTGTGTGTGTGTGTTTAGTAGTCAGCCGACGCGCTGGCACCCCTCAGCCTAAAGGCGAGGAGTAGCCGAACTTGTCCTCTGTTAAGCGTCCATGAGGCAGAAGGAAAATAAAAAAAGAGAAAGTTTGGCGTTGCATGATGCTTTTTATGTTTGACCAGTAGTTTGCCCGATGTAGTTGTGAGCAACCCACGTGATCAACATTTGGGGCTTTTTTGCGCCTTTTTGTTAGACTGTCTCTGGGAGCTGGTTTTTATATCCTCAGTTTGAGCTTTTGTTGTTGAAGTGAATGTTGTATTGCTTTTTGTTTTTTTGTTTACGCCAATATGATAAAATGTTAGGATGTCAATCCTATATACTAAACAAATAACATTGCAAAAACATTTAAATAAAAACGTACTAAATTCCTATGAAAACTTTTACAATTGTCTTGGAAATAATGATTTTAAATTTAAAAGTGCTTACTTGTGCCTTATAATATAAATAATTTTACCCTGATTTCAACCGGATAGCAAACAGGACCCACAAAATACTAAAGTTTTTTTTAATGTTTTGCCGAAATATTGAAAGGAACAAATTATCGACTGAAGATAGCAAGCTCTCCCAGCTGGCAATAGACACAAAGCAACCACAATTAAGATACACTATAACATAGTTAACTGGTCAATTGGGGAGAGGAAAATTAATATTCTTAACTTCAACGTTTGACAGGTAAAGTAGAACATTAATGGAACATTCGAATATCTTGTATCTCATATATAGATCAAGTGTTAGCCCCAGGAAGGGGCCCCTTGATTTGAGAACTTCGACTGAAGTAAAATGAGATAAAAAAAAAAAAAGAGATGCGTACTAGACACCATCCTCGAGTGTCTAAGGTCTCTCTGTGCAGGACTTTGTCAGGAGAACCTGACATAAGGATACTTTCCCCTACAAGTTAACCCTGACAAAATATTCAAAATAACATAGTATTCGAAACCCAAGTATATCTACTCGATATCGCTACACACTGTCTTACACAAGTAATGGTACACCTTCTACAAATGATGTTACCTCTAGTAACAGCACTAATCTAGATACTCCACCAGACTAGATTAATTATTGTCCTGGAATACGGTCAGACCAAGCGACCACAATTAAGATAAACTATAATATAGTTAACTGGTCAATTAGAGAGAGGAAAAACGTTTGTGAGGTAGAGGAGATCTTGGTTGAACATTCGGATATCTATGTATCTCATAGAATTCAAGTGTTAGCCGTAGAAAGGGTCCCATTGATTTTTGAGAACTTACACCGAAGTAAAATGAAAATAAAAAGGGGAGACAACTGCCCTTTATATAATAGATAAGAATTAACAGTACTTACATGTGATGTCGCAGTTCATGCTTTCTTTTACATCCTTAAAAAAATAAGTTATAGCTAAATGCAGACGTATAAATATTTGCTTCACTATTTAAGCTGCGATTCAAAAAAAATTATCTACTCATTGGACTTTTGGCTAAGATCAAAGTGTAGTATCTGTTCCGATGGATACTGCACCCCATAGACTGGTATTGTCTTGGCCTTCAGGGCTTGATTTACGCCGGTCTATGGGTCGGTCCTGTGCAGTTCTAGGAGGTCCAGGCTTCGCCTCCCCTCTTTGGGAAGGAGTAAGTTTATTGCTTACTGCCTGAGGCGCCCCTACCGGGGAATGCCGACGGGGCTGCCCAGGCAATTTTTAAACCCCAATTTCCCGACCCGACCTTGGGTCACATCTTACTTGTGGGAGTAAGATAAAAACTGGCCTTGTGCCTAACTCCTTGAGAGGAGTACATCAATACTCAATCTTACTTGTTGCATAATTTCGAGGAATAAAAGCCAATACCTGCACTAGTACATAAGGATAAAAGAACACGCATAAATAGCGCTGATTCTTCAGATTCACTTTCCAATTAATGACAGACGTTAGATGCCAATCAAGTACACTTCTGATGATCGGTAATGCCGTGAAACTGCAGTTAACTGTTAAACTAAGTATATTATACTTTATTTTATTAATATAGCTCTATTCGGTACGATATAGGGCCTGAACTGTATAATGTTGCTTAATGTTATTTGAATAAAAAATTAGAATTAAATAAGTCCAACTTAAAAAAAAACGAATGTTGAAAAAATAACATCTTAGTAGTTTGATGAATTGAATAAAAAAACAAGCAGAGTAAAATGTTCAAATAAGTCAATTATCACCGAACTGTTTCCCTGCAGGCTACAACACGGTCGTCTTCAAATACAATATCAACAAATACTTGCCATAAACTCTCATCATAAGTAATAAACCTTGCTAATTTCATTCCCGATTTTTAATCCACTCACGTTTTTGATCATTCAACTGACAATCCATCCATCTCAATTATCTTTTTTTACCTTAATAAGTGGTGACTTAATATTAAGATCAAAGTATACTTGAAATTGAATAAATACTTTAAATTTTAAAAATACAAAAATTAAAAAAATGAATTATGACATATATTACTAGAAGAATACCCGTCCCAAAACGGGTAAAATTAATTCCCCACAAACAGAACATTTCTGCACCAATTTTATGTCCCCATTACGAAGATTAAAATCAATATATAATGATACTAAACTTTATGTCTAGAATCTGTATTCCAATTTTTTTATCAGAATCCATTACATGTTTTTGATTATAGAAAATGTCTAAAATTTAAGGAGTCTGAAGAAATTGAAATTCAAGGAATTTTGCTAAATTGGTATCCAATGACTATGGATTAATTTAATGCAAATCTGAAATATTTTAATTTTCGAATAAGAGGTTATGCTCATAATTTTCCCTCTAAAAATCCTTTAAAATACTCCATGAAAATTGAAATTTGGGGAATATTTATTACGTGATATCTAACAATTATTATAAAAATTTCAGGAAAACAAAATCAGAAATATCTGAATTTTTCCCTAAAGAATTTCTACCCACTTTTTACTCCATTTGTGTGTAACTAAATGAAACTAAATATAGCCCACATTTAGACTCTTTACGCCTAGGAGCTGTGTTTTAAAATTCATAATAATCGGTTTTTAGTTTAGGAGTGAATCATATATAGAGAAATATAAACATGTACACATTCCTAACTTTATATAAATAGAGATTAACCTTGTGTGCAACTTTCACATGTACACAGGTGCAGATAGAAATCAACGGACGAGAGATCAATAGATAAACTAATCAACCGACAGAGAAAATAGATATAAAAATCAGCTAAGTAAATCTGCAATCTATGTATGTTAAACACAACATAATATCCTTATAAGTGTGTGTGTGTGGTGTGTGGTGTGTGAGCCACCTGACATCCAATTCTAAAGTTTTGCTGAAAGATAGCTACTATACAATGCGACGCAATAAAGTCTGTAAATATCTCCACTGAACGATCTGTAAAAAGTTAAATATCCAGTGTCGCAGTAAATCCTGGAAACATACCAGAAAGAACAGTTGGAAATAAGTCAAACACCATCCACTATGACTATGCAATTCTCTACAGCCACATACCAAGAAAACAGAGCTGTGAAACCTGACAGTGATATGGGGCAAGAGGGAGAAAGTAGCAACCCTAGTTGAAGTCAGTGTCCCTAATGATGCTGGCTTAAACAGAGCTGAGAGAGATTTAACATAACGAAATACCAAGGTCTTATGTACGACATGAAAAGAAACTGGAATCTTAGGAAGATCTCCATCATTCCAGTAATTATAGGAGCAAGCAGACTTATAAAAAAAGAATTTCCAAAACTACCGGACGAATATACCCAGTGAACCAAGTGCAAGAGAGACCGGAACAATTGCATTTAAAAGGACGGTTAGAATCTTAAAACGATCTTTCGGTTGGTTGAAGTCTCTGAAATAATGTGAATGTCTGGCATCCAATAGGATACCCCATCCCCAACGAAAACAAAAAGATTTAAAAAATTGAAAAAAAATAAAAGTATATTGGATATCTTATATTGTGATGCTCTCTAGTTTTTTACATGTTAGGGCTTATTTTAACAAAGTTTTCCATACATTTTAACAGATTTCGTATGGATTTTTTTTTTTTTTTTACTAATTGGTTACTTGAGGATAAGAGTTAATGACATGAAAGGATTGTTAGTTTACGGATGAAGAATATTATAGGAGTATTTAAAATGATTAATACAATGAACTCGCTTTGATTAGTTAGTATGGTTTATGACAAGTAATTGTTGACATTGAACTTGAAGACGACCATATTGTTGGAAGCAGTCCTGTATTATTGTCTTTCCCCAGGTAGGAGGTTCTTTCAAAGAAGCTATGTCCACGGAAATTCCACCTAGAGCTAAGCATGTAAAAGTTAAAAAAAGTGTTGTTTTTTTCCATTACAGTAACAAGACTAGTTCTTGCTGCGACTGTCTTACAAGGAGGAACTAGATATATAAAGAAAGAAAGAATAAGTGAATATTCAGGTACTTACCATTAAGAAAAGTTTGGAAGATTCTTGCTTAGAAAATGTACTTTGAAGAATCCATGTTGGAAATGGTAACTCCTTTTGAAATGATTGAAGACCAAATAAATCCCAAGTAAATTATAGATTATGGATTATTTTATGGATCAACATGCAAGCCACATTACATTTATGATAACGACACGGACTGATAACATGGGTGTGCCAAGTTCGAATCCACTTCTTTCCACAGAAACACTTTCACTTAGACTGTTGTCAACCTTCACGTGGTCCCTCCTGTAAGTATTCGACGTCTTTCTAGAAATAATTCTCACTGGGGAAACCAATGCCACAAATAGAATCCTCTGATTAATACGAAATGAATTAAATTTATGATTTTAAAAAATTGTAACTGCAAAGTTAGCTAATCCAAATATCAGCTTACTTTGAATCGAGACTTGTTATGAAACACAACTACTGGCCGAGAAAACTTGGTCGAGAAAATACATCATCTATTTTCAAATCTTGTCTAAGTCCTATTTTATTTTTTTATTTTTTTAATTTCCTACCGCGGTTTACATACACTTGCTGTTTATCTTTTGGAGTTAGGCTTGCTTTAATCTGGATCTAGGCCACTTAATCCGTTAATCCATCCAGAAGCAATTCATACTAAGCTGATCATCAAGAAGGTAAAGGTCATCCACGTTTTGCAATTAGATCAAAAAGGTCACTGAGCTGAAATAATCTTCGGCCTTTTAAACTGTCGGTTTGTCGTTTGCTGAATCTGATGACAACAACCATGTTTTTAGTTATTTTTTCCAAAAAATACTAGATAAATAAGCAAATATAGGCTCCCTCTTGTTGCATATCATGACGAACGAACATATACCACACTGCTCCCCAAAGAAGGAGGTAATGCCCGGAAGGATAGTCTCATGACAACAGAACAGGTACCACACTACCACCAAGAGGAGGAAGTACTGCCTGAGAGGATGGTCTCATAACAGAACAGATACTACACTCCCCCACCAGAAGAGAAAATAATGCCTGGGAGGATGGTCTCATGAAAACAGAACAGATACCACACTACCCCCAAAAGGAGGAGGTAATGATTTTGATGATGGTCACATGAGAATAGAACAGATACGACACTACATTACCAAAAAGAGAAGATAATGCCCGAGGGAATGTTCTCATTAAAACAGAACAGATACTACACTACCCCCCCCAAAAGGGGGGGGGGGAGGTGATACCTGGGAGGATGGTCTCATAACAGAACAAATAGTACACTACACTATGAAAAGAGAAGATAATGCCTAGGAGCATGGTCTCATGACAACAGAACAGATACTACACTACCCCTCATTGAGCATTGAAAGATAGTACAATAGTACATTAATAGAAGTAATAGTATAGTTTCGGCTTTAGACAGATACCAAATCTCCATTAGTACTCGATAAGGAATGTCGATTTATAAAATTCACTTGAATTCTTAAAATAATTACTTTTTAATTTTAGGTCTTTAAAGAAATTGGACCTCTAACTATTGCTTTCCCCTTATTTTGGTCTTAATCCTCACATTCCTTGAGCGATGTTTCTGACAAAAGGGGGAAGAATTGCTATTTTCTGTGTTGGCTGTGTTAAATAGGTGGTATGTTTACATTTTCAATCTTCTCATAATATTCATTATTCAACTGTCAATCTAATTATCTAATTAAACCATATCCTCGAATGGCTTTTATAAGTGGTGACTCATTTGTTAAAAATTTTTTCTAAAGAAAACTGTAATTCTACAGCTGGAAATCCAAATCGGTCTGAATGTTGGATTGCGATTTACAGAATAGACCGGAAATGGCCGAACCGTCACCGAACAATCAATTAGTACCGAAATTAAATGAAACACTATCACTCTTTCCCCGACTTGAGGTTAGGGTCAATTACCCCCCCCCCCTCCCTTTCATCCTCCGCATTAAGATGGTTTGTTTCACGGCACATCAATCATTTATGGGTTATTTAATGCCGAATAACGTTGTCAAATATAATTCTATAGGTAGAATAATTACTTTATATCCCTAGAATACATTGCTGTAAGAATACATTTTATCTCAGAAAACATTTTTCCTGGAAGGAAATTTTACAGAGAGGGTACCATCACTACTCTTTGAAAACATTACTCATTGGCAATGGTAATCTTCTTCGTTCTCAACCCAATTGACCCTCAGCCACCGCCTTCTAGTATCTATTTAGGAAGAAAATAAAAAGAGGAAATAAAGTTTTGATTTTTAAAAGAATCAGATTGAATAATACAGTTGGGGATGAACTTTTAGATACTAGGGTATGACGTTACTAGCCGATTTATCGGATCAGTCTTCTCCAATCTCCCGTCTAGCCAAAGTAAGGGTCGATGTGGAGTGTTGAAAGTCACCCGACCATGGACTGTTCAGCCACCAGGATCCCATCGTAAGGCATCATGGGTCGCTCACCACCTACAGTCTACAGGGGGTCCAGTTTTCGGGGCGGGGGGGGGGAGAGTACTGTGGCAGATCAATAGATCGATGAGACGAACGGGCATTGAGGAAAAGTGCTAGCCTGTTTAGCTACCCCTTTTCTTTCTAGGTTCGTTCGGCTTACTCTCTCCTCTTCTCCTTTTTCTTTCTTTCTTTCTTCTTGAAGAGGGGTCACAGTACCGGTCAAAACTTTACAAATAAGTGATAACAGATGTGGCCGAAAGATGAACTTAGAAAAGTGTTCACACATGTTTATCAAGTGGATGTGAAATAGACTTTTAATAAAAAACAGGGAATTATCTGAAAAAGATCAGTTCTCTTGGCGAGACCAAACAACGCGCCTCGCTACCAATGAAGACCGCTACAATCCACTTGTAAGCACGCCTGCTGTCTCCCTGCCATAACAAGCTTAACCAAAAACACACACGCACACACGCATACTAAACTTTAAGGACAAAGTTAACACATCGTGTCGTTTCAAACCTTTTTTATCCTTCAAACTTTATTGTTAAATTTTACATTTTTGTAAAATTGTTTATATATAAAAGTTTTTATTCTTTTACTTTTCAGTTTCTTCTTTTTATTAGCAATATTATATTGTTAAAAGTTAGCACTCGCTAACTGGTGATCCTTGTAATCGAATCGGTCTCAATTTATCTACACAAAATCAATTGTTTAGTGTGGTGGCTTGGTAATCCCTAAAGACGCGACCGTCATCAAAAATACCAGACCCCAAACAGGGAACCACAGCCATCCCCACAGTACTACTCTGCATTAGTTGCAGTTGGCGAATTTGTTGCTCTGGCCGACAGAGCGGCTGCATTAAGAATGGGTTTAATGAATTTCTTGAAATCATTGAATGAATCAACTTTATTTATATGGGGATTAAAACTTTTTTTCTTTTAGGTGTTAAAAATACTTTTAACCCTAACCAAACGAGTTTATTTCTGTTTGTATCTGTTGTTTATTTTTGTCTTTTTGACAAAATACGATTAGTTCTTTGTGAAACTGAACAGCTGCATCACCGCAATTTAACTTATTTTGATTTTGCAGTCATATGCGTTAGTGTTGTCTGCCTTTTTACAGCTTTCAAATCGGAATCGGAAACATTCAGGACAATATGTATCCCCAGCCATAGAAGCACTAAAACAGCTTTGGGGCAAAAAAGATACATTTTTCTACTCTGAATTGTTTCTTTTCTTTTTCTAAATGGATATGCCAGCAGAAAAGATGGCGCTGTTGTTTCTGTGGACAATTCTCCAGAGAAATTCTCTTGATCAACTATTTGCACTGCCTACCTTCGAATGATTGCGGTTCTAAAAATAAATCTTAAACCAGTTTGCATATTTCCATGTATTATTTGAACTATTCGGACTACTGTTCTCATCTTAGTTGTTATTTTCAAAAAAGATAAAGGTGTTTAGTAACTATCAGTTCTAAGTGACAGTCTTCTTGAGGTTGAAGGTTCAATCCTCACTACAGGCGAAAAGAACTAATAAAATAAAAAATATTTAACATTTCTATCGTGGCCTTCGTAAAGAAAAGGCCGTTCCATTGGGTCTCGCTTTTCTGCTGACGTCACAATGGTTGGTGCTAAGCAGATTAACAAGACAATTTGGAGGGAACGGTGACGCACTATACATAGACATATGACGGTGGTAATTTCTCTTACATTATTTTATCTTTGATTTAGTAATTGTTTGGTATTTAAAAAATGATACTGATTGTTTTGTTCATGTCGTTTTCATGGTTGAAGTCTGATAGTGATTTGAAGAAAAAACTATACAAAAACTCGTTTAAGCTAAAATTCAAGATGGATGACAAATCTGTCTTGATTGGAAAATATAAGATTAAAAAAATACCTGTTTGTTTCCTTTAAAGTTTGAAATATTTTTTACACAATAACAAGTCTGTATAACATAAAACGTTTTGTTTGTCCTGATAAAAAAATGTAATTTAATTTTGAACGTATATAAAATTGAACTTTTATGTCAACCTGTCGACACCTTTTTTTTTGACAATTTGTTAGCAATAAAATATTATCGACTAGAAGTTCCGTTAAAACTTGTTTCTTTTTGCATGCAAAGAATGTTCAAAGTTTATTTTTTATGCCAAAAAGTTCTTTGTGTTTAATAACATTTTAAAACAGTTCAAAGATATGTGTTGCTAGAAAAAAGACAACAATTAAAACATTAAATTAAAGTTATTTTTTGAACACTTTAAAAAGAATTTGGGTATTTTTAACAATAGCCCTACAACGAAAACTCTGAAAAAACAAATATACAACAGATAAAAGTTACTGTATCATATAAAAGTTGATTTCAAAGTTACCTGTGACATTTATTAATCTGTTAAAAGTGCTGTTTTTTTATAAATCGATATTTTTATCACATGCAGACTGGTCGCCGTTTCTTCACATTTTCGCAGCCTCGTGTTTTTTTTTTACTCGGACTCATATTCAAAGCGCAATTTCATTTTTCAGCCAAGCAAAAGAAAAAAACAAAACTTCATTTTAAGCAAAAGAAATAAAATCATTTTCTTTTTATGTACACGTCATTATGCTTTTATTTACATATTATTTTCATTCGTCATACCGTAATGCTTTTTTTTCCTGTTGTTTCTGTAAAAAATTCCATACCGTAACCCTAACCCCAATTTTTCATATTTCAGTCCAGCAAAAGAACACCCCCCCCCCAAAAAAAAACGCCGCTTTGATTATGAGTCCCGGTAAAAAACAAACACACCACGTGACAACGAAACGCGAAGCAAACAAAGCTGTTGACGCCATCTTTTGTGAACAGAAAATTTTTTTTTTCATGTCTAATAAAAAGCCATTTATCCTACATAAACATACAAACAAATGGAATAGATAACTAGGAAAATCTCCAGTCTCGACGTACGTCGCATTTATTTGTTGCATATTTATTTTTTTGACCACGTTCTACAACTTTTACTTAACCCGACTCGCGAGTTGTAGGGCTATTGTAAAACATTCCCAAGAATTTTATTTCAGGACAAAACATACAATTTAAACAAAGCGAAATGTATATATTTATTTGCAAACAGTTTTTCACTGTTATTACTTAGAAAATTAATTATTCATTTATTTTTATCGTTTTCAATTTTTTTTATTATTTATTATTAGTTCTTAATTTGTTTATTTAATTATGCATTTTTGTTTGCTAAATTCATAGTTACAGTTCTTTAGCATTACAAATAAAAATACTATTTTTATATTTTTTCCCAAATAAATAATTTAAAGTGTAGTATCTGTTCTGATATTACACTTCATCTTTTCTGTTGTCGGTCATCGAAGGAGAACTTCTAGATTGAGAAACTCTTAATTTTTGTCCCAATTTGTGGGCTAGAATTCCACACCTTAAAAATCGACCTTATGTCTAACCCTTTCCTCGTGAAGAGGCAAGTAAATAAGAACACACATAATTACATGCATTGTAACCAACAATATTTTCTACATAACAAATAGGTTGATTTGAGAATTAGAATGAAAGTTTTGGGGGCATCCTAAATTGGGAGCTGTGCAGCAAGATGCTTGTTCACATTAGTTTTAAATTTTTGCATGTCGGTATAGTCGGGAAAACAGAGATCAGGGAGGGGGTTCCAAAAGGCCGGCAGCTCGAGGAAACAAGCTATTGGAGTAGAAGGCTCTCCGGCATCTAGGGACCTTCACAGTGAATGGATGGAATGTAGTTGATTGTCAGGTTGGTCGAGTGTATTTACGTCATGGCTGACTGAACGAGAACAATCTACCCCCATGCAGTAAATAAAGGGTTCAGTTCGAAATTCTGTATAGGAGTGCGAAAAGATGCACCTGAAGAAGGTTGCATCGGCCGAAACGTTTTGAAAATCAACCAAGATGAAATAGTAATGTGAATAATCCAAATAATGCAAATTATCAAACCATCATCTCAAAAATTCTGAAATAGTCTGATAGTTTTTTTGTTTTTTTTATATTTGTGAATATTAATTTATTAGAAGTTTTTTTAAAAAGAGTTCAGCATATTTATTTACATAGATAAAAATATATTTTTTTTTAAAACAAAATAAAAAAAAATATATTATACTGATCCATTCTGTGAAAAATCGAAGTATAAGATTAATAATTCAATAAATAATTAATAAATCCCTTATTCGTCACTTAGACATTGTTCAGCATTACTTTTTGAAATATTATGAAATGTAATTTGTATGTACCGCCTGCAAGGCACAGTAGCTAACAACTCTGCAATCATATCCAGTACCACGATCATCAGGAGGAACCATTTCAGTTTCGGCCCCTACTCCTCTACTGCATTTCTGAAGTGGTGGGACCCCTTTACCAAGAGGTCGTGTTTGTACTGGTGTAAGCAACTTTTCTGTCCCGGACTCATTTATTTTCAACAAGATCCAGTATGACACCTTCGTGGCTATGTGGTTAACGACGCGGACTAAGGACCTGGGTGTGCCGTGTTCGAATCCAGCTCGTTCCACAGAAACACTTTCACCAAAACCCACACCTGACCTTGTGTCTAACCTTCTCGAGGGGACGTAAATAAAATACTATCTCTACTGCTTCGTGTACGTTTCTTGTAAAATTCGTTACCTTTGTGTTTGCACAACAAAAACTATGTACCAATGTGTTGTATTAATTTTCGATCAACATAAAATTTAGATTAAAAAATAAATGAAAAAGTGGTAAAAAGGTAAAGGTCGCATAGCCTGGACGCGCACGAGTGTCGTTACCGACATCGCGCACTGCCCATGGCTGTAGCGGCGGTGATTTGTTAAGAATCACCGTGTCTAGGGCACAGCATATGGAAGGCGGAGCCCATCCCTCTCCTTCTGCTGCCTTGAACCTTCCCTGAGTTTTAGTCAGGTACCCATTTACTGCTGGGTGGACAGAGGGAGTTTTCAGACCCGAAAATTTGCATGCCGTGAGTGGGATCGAACCCGGGTCGTCCAGCCCAAATTGCTATAACCACTCGTCCACAGGCCCTCCCTGGATAGCCGTCAAATACAGAAGACAAACCCGATCAAAAACATATTTGGTTCAAAAATTATTTCCTTACATAGTCAAAGAACTTGGTGCAACTTCGGAAAAGCCTCAATAAGCAAAAACAAACCAATACATATCTGTATCATGTATGTAATCGGGATGGTACAAAGATATCGTACACCAAAAATTACGCTAATTGATCAAGTTTTATTTTTATCACCTGAAATCAAATTTTGTCATTTTTTTCCCACGCTCGCTTGCCACGACATGCTTGGCTTATAACGCTGGGCAGACTTATGTCCCTTGTTTTTCAAAGATGAGGACGTGACAAGCGAGCATGGAAAAAAATGACAAAATTTGATTGTGTGTGATAAAAATAATTCCTCAATTTGCATAATTTTTGGTGTACAATGTCTTTGTTTCGTCACGGTCACATGCATAATACCAGTATGTCTTTATTTTTTTTATTATTTGTTTTTCCTTATTGGGGCTTTTCCGAAGTTGCACCAAGAACTTTGTGATACAATGAAGGCCACGAGGATAGGAAGTGACTCATCGACAGAAACAAAAGAAAATGCGGGTGTGGTCAGTTTCCATTGTTCAGGACAGGTGACTTAGAAAAGAATACCGGACACGACATTAAGGAGTGACAACGTTTTACGACAGTTTGACAACAGTAAGGTAAGTTAGTTTTACGACAGTTTGACGACAGTAAGGTTTATGGCAAAAAGTTAACGAGTTTGGGTTTCGGAGAGAAGCCAAGCAGTTAGGGATCGAACCTCCACAGAGCGGATCGGACCGGAAAACGATGAGATGAGCTGACGACTTGAGCAACGACAATGGAGGTCTCGACAGTCCGCGACGGTGTCACACACACTCATAGTTCAAACTAAATTATACACAACGTATATGTGTTTGTGTTCTTTCTCGAAAGTTGTGTTTTTTTTATTTAACTTGTGGACCAGTGCTGTGCCCTCGACGATTCGTCAGTGGATAGACGACTCGGTTAGACGATGGAGACAAGAATGCCACGGACACAGAACGTTGGGGTTGACGGTCGTCGAGTGGGGCAACATGGGTCTACAACTTTATTAAAATGAATAAAAAGGACGTAATATTATTGAGCCAAACATTTTTCATTTGATTTTTCTCATCCATTTTCCCAGTTATTTCTTCTCTCCATCATCTTGAATTTGGTTTATATATGTTTTTCTACAATTTAAGAATTATAGCTGATAGTTTTATTCATAATAAAAGTACAAATAACATTTAGTTTCATCTTTATTTGAATAAATTTATTTGCTGAGCATTACCACTGTCAACCCAAGAAAATTTTTTGTCAGCCTTCCATGCACAGTTTGATGATGTATGAAATTGAAACCTGGCCAGTGAGGGTTGAGGATATGTCTTGCATGGAGTATAAATTATATGAAAATGATACGGATGTGTAATATGAGTCTTAAAGACCGACTTAGATCTGATGATCTCAGAGGAGGATTACATCTGGACAGTATATAGAGATGTTTGCAGAACAGGAGACTTTGTTGTTTGGTCATGTTAGAAGAATGGATGAGAGTTCTTAGGTCAGTAGATGTAGAAGAGTTGAGGTAGCAGGGTCAGTTGGCAGGGGAACGCCAGGGAAAGCAATGGAAGAATTGATAAAGATAGACCTGAGAAAAAGAGGGATAAATAAAGATCTGGAATGTGATGATGATGAGGCTAAGGAGATTGTGGGTTCATACCTTTCCCAACAATATGCAGGTGTAAATAACAATATTTATGAGAGGATAACCGTTCAGACAATCTACGGAAATTCTACGCAGTTAAGATATCATAAAAGGTGGCATAAGTAATAATATAGGAATGTATTGAAGACAGTATTACGACATAGATGATCCTTCTAAATATGACCCTCCTGACACTATATTCTAAATATGATCTTTGTAATACTATATCTGTTGTGGACCTGGGTAAAGCTGAATGAATGACACAGGAACACATGGTTTAAATGAACAAAGGTATATATTATATAATAGAACGAAAGATATTACAAGGAGATGTTGCTCTCAACCGCCATTGCTGGTTTGCCTGGGAAGAAGAGGACAAGTGTCACGTGCTTCCCGTATTTATAAGGTGGACGAGTCCATTAGTTCTCCGTAGGTAGGTACGGCACCATAACAATATCTATATCTAAAAAGTGAACATACGTGTGTCATGCTTTGCAGTATTAAAAGACAGAGAGGGGGCACTTAAGTTTGAGTCAGCAATGCCATTAATTTCGTCCTTTTTCTCATCAGTCACTTTCGTCGTTTTAAATTACTTTTGTCTTATCGATTCGTTTCCTTTCAATGATTTCAAGTAGTAAATAACAATTGGAGGCCCCCAGATGCTGGAGAGCTTTCTACTCCAATGGCTTCTTTCCTTGTGCTGCCGACCTTTGGAACTCCCTCCCTGCTTCCTGTTTCCCCGGCTGAACCGACATGCAGAAATTTAAAACTAATGTGAACAAGTATCTCTCTGCACAGCTCCCAATTGTTTGGGGTGAACTATGTTGAAAAAAAATAAATAAATAAACAATTAAATTGCAAATTGTGGCCGCTTAAATTTTGAGTAATAGTATTAATTTTGTCTTTCTTATCGATCAGTTTCGTTTCAATGATTTCAAGTAGAGAATAAAATTTAATTGCAAAGCGATAGCAAGCGAGCGAAACCAGCAAGTTTTAAATATGATCCTTAGATTTTGTTAGACTATATCCATCAGGCGAATCTTTAAAGATATGCGAGTAACATTCTCCTGCTTGCAAAAGATTCACATTAAGACATTTGTTGAAATAGAGCAATCATGGCACGAGGCTAAACTCAGCATTTATGAGATAATCATATTAAGATTTGTACTTATGCTCTCCGTTCCTCCCCCACCCCAAGGTGGTTAGAACGCTTACTTTATTTACCTTAATTAAAAGGTATTTTAAGCCAACATATGCAATTCTATTAATCCGTTTAATCCCATTAAGCAATGCCAAGTGCTTACAACCTGTTGGGCATGACATCTTGTTTAAAATAAATAATCTTTGCCTTGTCGGAGTAGGAACCTGCGACTGCAAGATTTTTTATTTTTATTTTTTATTATTATTAATAGCTTAAATATAAATATTGGATATATTTTAAGGTTGATAAGTCTCTTATATGAATAGACTGGTTTGAATGGGGTCAGACTAAGCCCCTTGAGGCACGTGCCAATTTGGGGCCACATCTATCTAATGCATAAACACACATGTATGCATACTAGACGACGTGTGCCCTGTCATAGATTCAACAGGTCACAGGTCTTATATATATATATATATATATATATATATATATATATATATATTATATATATAGTACATGTATTATATTTTTTTCTATAGATGTTAATCCATTGAAACTCCAGTGTTTATAAAAAGTGCTCAATAACAAGTAGAGCTGTTTTTTAGTATACATTTTTATTTATACAAACATTATTAGTTACATATGTGCATACATGTTTCAGTTGTACTCTCCCATAGAGAGTCAACTTCTTCAGACCAAAAGAAGTTGACTCTCTATGGGAGAGCATCTATTTTCTATGAATTATCTGAAGTCACGTGCAGGAAGCCGACAATGTTTTTGAGGCATTTATTTGCACACGGCTCTACTGTTTTGACTAATTTTCAACATTCATTTGGGCCTAAAAATCGAGATCATCTGCGACCTTAAAATACAATTTCTTGGGGCACACACGGTCTGTGAAACTCATAGAACATTATTCGACTTTTATTTGGACTATTTAAACATTTTGGGTCATTCGAATTTGATACAACATTCTGCCCATAATTCGAGGCATGTTTGATCTTTTTCAGGACTTAAATCGAGACATTTATACTTTTTATGTTTTTCAAAATTCTTCACTTTTGCATTTTCAAGATATTCACCTCTAATAATTAATATTCAATTATTATTGGTCGGGCCTTCTTACGATAAGAGCATTATCTTTGAAAAGCCATGGTTTAAAGGTTTTTTTGTATGCATATTCCCTTTTTGAACACTTGATGAATTAATAAATGTGTAAACTATACAAATTTCATCCACTTCATCATCCATATATAAATGCTCTATCCACTATATTCAGCTTTACCGTATCTTGATAGGATCTAATATAACTTTTGATCTTTATATTATCCATATATATATATATATATATATATATATATATATATATATATATATATACGGTCTTCTATTACTGACCATTTACTTAAAAACCTGCCATGCGCTATGAATTTTAGCATGGACTCCTTCACCATTCTCAGTCATGCTCATTCATTATACCATCTAAAAATCTTGGAGACGATCCACATTCGTCTTAAACGTCCCTCCCTTTGTAAACAAAGGGAGTGTCTACTGGGACTAGATGTGATCAGTCTAAGATTCACCCTCTATTGTACATATACCATAACGCTATTTTATATTCTGTACTCTCTTTTCACCCCCTTTTTTTTTTATCCCTCGATACAGCCTTTGTTAAGAGAGGGCGAAACCAGTCGGCTGGCGTTTTTCTTCTTTCTTGATTAACTTTTAATCATGAACGATAAAATTCGTCTTCTCTTCATGCTTGCGATAATAAAATTTTGTACTCCCCAAAAAATCATGATTATATATATATATATATATATATATATATATAAAGTTAATCCAACAAAAGATATAAGAGGCAACTAATATCTTTAATTAGTGAACATCTAGATAAAACTGACGCTCAATATACTGGATAGAGCATTAATAGCATTATATAAAGTGAAATAATAAAATAAGGTGCGAATCAAATTTTATTAGAATTTAATGTTCAGGACAAGTACTTTAAAGTCCTTAACTTATGAGTTTTCAAAGAAAATTCTTCTCAGAGAACCATTACCGCAATGACATTACTGCAGGTAATAAAATTAAACTTTGAAAATATATAAAAATATATATAAAAATACATAAAGTTATATAAAACATCAAATATATCAGGCCAAAACATATTTTTTGTTAAAGCTATACAGTTCATCCAAGTCATAAAATTTAAAACATATTCAGGAAACATATCAAGGAGGTTGATTAAAAAGTGATCCAAGTGGTGAGTGGTAGTCCAAAGATGAAAAAGTTTATCCAGGCAGGAAATCTGTTTGCAATCGATGCAGTAAATGACAGTGAAAAATGTATCCAAGGTGTATGCAAATTAATAAAACGATAGATAAAAACAAATCATATGAAAAGTTCAGAAAACTCACTTGGTGTTGAATATTATAATGTTCAAAATTCAGGGTTCTTATGAGCTGATCGGAGTAGTGCAAACCATAACTTCCTGGTTAAATGCAAGCTCCGCTAAATCCAATTCGAATAAAATTAAACTGACCTGATGTATTCGGCCATTTTTTCTTCCGGGTCCGATAAAATTACTCCAATGAAGAAAATTACATTCGAAGGTAATCACTCTCCCGCAAGCCAAGTAAACAGTGTAACTAATCCAAAAAGAACCTCTTCTCCTCGATAAGAAAGCCACACTAAAGTCGTTGAATATCTACTTATTCAAACAACGTTTTCAAAAAGGATGTTGAATGTCTACGTTAACAAGAAAAAACGTCATCATATATTGACAGATACGTGAAATCAACTATATGCACACTGGATGTTACTTGTCTGGGTCAAATCAGTTATGTGTATAACTGAAATTATAAGTCTGGGTCACAGAGACAGGATGTGTAAATTTAGGTCAAAGCCTCCAGATTCTAATAAAGTTTGATTCGCACCTTATTTTATTATTTCACTTTATATAATGCTATATATATATATATATATATATATTATATATAGATATATATATAGTCAGAAATCTTGAGTAAGGAAGTTCAATGGAATACAGACTAATAATAAAGTTAAAAATTCAAACCTGCAGCCGAGGTTCATCAGATGCAACCTAATGGCTGGCTACTTGTTCACTGAAGAATGAAAATGCCTACGCCGTCTTGGCACTATTATGGTAAAGTCGAGGGGGAAATGGTGAAGGAGGTTTTTACCATTTCTCTGACCCCGGCACTAACCCCCACTACGGCCCCGGGTGAAATGCTAACCACCCCTTATTCCCACTGACCACATTTGCAGAGAGTTGGGTCGACTTAGTTATCTTGGGACTTAGAACCCAAGAGAGTGTATTATTTGGTTAATTTGCCAACATGAGTAAATTGAAAAGAAATAATCTATAAGTAAACTATTGTGTTTATATGTAATTAGATTCTAAAATAAATTAAGTAAATACGAGAATGAAAATATATAGTGGCCAATCCATAACTTATTGTGACAATTTAGTTTAAACTCTGGCAATATTTCTATTTTGCACTCAGCTATGAGGGCATGGGGTGAGGATACGGATATCAACTATGTCTCTATGTTGATATAGGGGGAGAGAGAAGAGGGGGTGTCCAGTAAGGCCAGTCTTTGTATCAAAGCAGCAGGTATATATATATTTATATATATATATATATATATATATATATATACACTAGTCGTACTACTCTACTGAAATGAGGGACATACGAGTATAATACCCACACATGCTCATATATCAAGAAGCACACACACACACACATATATATATATATATATACAGGGTGTCTCAAAAAAATGTACTCACTCGTAGAATGACGAGAAAACTTATTTATGAACATAGAGTGAAATGAAATAGCATCGAATACATGAGACAGATGTAATTGAAGAATCATGTTCGCAAATGTTCAAACTGATGACCATTATTGTTCAAACAAAGCTGATAACGCGCACCAAGGGATTCGCAAACGTCGCGAAACATGTCATTAGGAATATTATTTTGAGACACCCTGTATATATATATACATACATACATACATATACACACTTACTGATACGCACATGCGTTCGATGTCTTATTGTGGGTTTTAGGGCATAAATGCTATCACTAATACAAGCAGCTGGCTTCAGCACAATGCAGAAACTCAGGACAGAGGAAATAAATGCCAGGTATGAAGGTTGGGGTGAGGGAACTTGGGAAGGATAGGACCTAACAGTTTACGGATGCATAGTATGTCTCCTCCCCCCAATTCTATATTAATCTTTATTAATGGTTGCAAATTGTAGATTTGCATATGATGAGTAATATGTATATATATATATATATATACTAAAAGACTTCATTTTTCCCGATGTTGAATGAGGAAACGCATGTTTTCATGCTCCTCAGCCCATAACACAATATAAATCATTTTTTTTAATTTTTATGTTTTACCTTTTTTTTTAAATTCAAGTTTGGGAGTGGGGCCCAATCATGTACTTAGAATTGATTGGGTGAGCGGAGTGTGAGTATAGCGACATTTATGGAAATAATTTTTTTTATAGACTTTAAATCCCCTCTTTTCTCGCCAATCGTTGAGGATTGCTGTGTGTTCCTGCTTCAAGCCCTCAACCTCATAATTTCTATCCTTTCATTTTAGTTTCTTTCATTTTCAAGTTATACATAAAACACAAGGATGTAAAACCTTTTTAAAGATATTTTTAGTAGTAGATAATGTAGTATCCCTTTTGATCAAAATAAAATCCATATCCTGCTCCACAAGTTTGGAAGTGACTCCTACTCCTTAAGAAAAGCAAACAAAAACAAAAAGGAGCCACTCTTTTCCCCACTCCATCTGCACCTTAAAATCACCTGTTGAAAAATTCAACATATTTCCAACATTATTTTCAAATAAGTTCCTATTTACTCCCCCCCCCATCCCTGATGGATAAAAAAAATGGGTCCTTCACTCATTGGCTGCATCAAAAAGGAGCACACTCTTTTCTGTAAAGCCCTATCCAAATACTCTGATATAGATCATATGTAAATATTAATCTTATTAGTGTAGATATAAAAACATTTCTATGGTCTGACGATTGCATTGAAATGAAACTAATAGTTACCAAGGTAATCTGATTCCATATAACCTATATATTGATATATTGTTACAGATTTTCATAGCAACTAAATTCTATTCATCGATTACCAAGGAGCTGTTCGATACAATAATTGATTTTACACGGATCTATATCGTTATCTACCAGCTGAATTGATATTATTGTGAAGCACAGACAGTTCTTATAAAGAACAAAGAACAATGGATAAAGAACAATGGATAAAGAACAATATGCTGCATCATTTGGTGACCTTTAAGTCTGTAGAATGTCCAATCATGTAGTGTGATTCCCATAATTATGTAACTTAAATAGACGCTTTAATATGGATGATATCGGTCTGTATAGAGATGATGGTCTAATGATAGTAAAAGAAATTACTAATGAAAAATATGAAAATTACAAGTAAAATTATTTAAAGAATGCAAATAAAAAGTATTAAAATTGAAGCAATATCCTGGGCTAATATTAATTCCTAGCAGTACCGACCCGGTGTTGCCCGGGATTCATTACGTTCAAACTTTAAAAAACATATTTCTTTAACTACGTCTTTTTTGTATACTAACAGTGAACCGGGTGTTTATTTAATAAGATCGGAGATGCAAATAAGAAAAGGGAATGAAGTGAATCTTGCTGTTTATGAAGAAAACAATGAGAAAACGTAATTGTAAGTAACTCTTGAATGAAATATAAGCAAGTAAAAGATGCTAAAATCAACAAGGGTGGAATAAGTAATTATTTTAATAGTTAATTTTTCTTTAAAGGTGATTATTTAAGACTTTCAACATATTACCGGACTTTTTAATCCGATCAACATAATTTTATTTGTTAGATTTAGATGTAACAGTTAATTTTAACTCAGAATCTATGAAAATAAGATTAATGTAATCTTTAATACACGGAACTGCTTCTCTGCAGACTACAATATCGTCTTATGTTTCGGAATTTTTTAGATGAGGGTTGATAATTTGTAGAATTTGGTATATTCGGACTACTGTTCTCATCTTGAGTGTTTTTATCACAACGTTTCGGCCGATGTAACATCCGACCTTCTTCAGGTGGACTTTGTCGAACTTGGGAATCTTTCTGTCAACCTCGGGAATCTGGACGAGAGCATGCTACCCCCATGGATTTAATAAAGGGTTCCGTTCGAAATTCCGTCCAGATTCCGAGTTCGACAGAAAGATTCCCGAGTTCGACAAAGTACACCTGAAGATGGTTGGAGGTTACATCGGCCGAAACGTTGTGATAAAAACACCCAAGATGAGAACAGTAGCCGAATATACCAAATTCTACATACAATATGGTCGTTTTCAAATCCAATGTTAACAAATACTTGTCATAAATCATCGTTCATACCATTGATTGTTCCTCATCTTTTGACTGACAATCATTCTACTTCGTTAACCCTTATCCACGATAAGAGATGACACAATAGTATGAAAAATACAAAATCAAATACCCCTACCCTTTATAATAAAGCACATACTCAATTCAGTTGAATGTAGAGTCAGCAATAACTCTTACAATTTTCCCTTAAAATTCGTCGTAAATTTAATTCTAACCTACAAAAGGGTGGGTACACCAAAACTGAAATTAGATTGAACAAAAAAGAAAACCCCTTAAACCAGCAGGTTAAAAATCAAAGGTATTTCTATAGGGAACCCATATCAGCCCGAATGTTTACAGTTGCGATTTACGAAATAGACCATCCTCGAACCAATCAGTACCGATATTAAATTAAACAATTTTTAAATTTTTACCTTCGTGTTAATATTTTTCTTGAAACCATTAAGGGAATCAACTTTAATTCTTGAATTTTTTTTTTAAGGGAGTTTTTTCAACTTCAGTTTTTTGGGGGGTTTTAGGGGCTAATTTTTTTTTCCAACCATGAGTAAAAGGGTGCATTTCTATTTGCATTTGTTGCAATTTTGGGGGTTTGGCATGAGACTGATTAGTACTGTCTGCTTTTTTACATGCTTTTGTCAGAAACATTCGGGCCGATATGGGTCCCCTTCTATCAATAGCACCAGATCAAATTTGTAAGAATTGCTTAAACCTTATTTAAAAGAATGATTATCTTTGAGATCTTAAAAATACAACTTTTAATTTTCAAAATATAAAGAACTATTAATAACATAACATGAGGTGAATATTTGGTACAACTCAAGGTCGACATCCAAGTGAAATATGCCAGCTAAAAATAAAATACGTGGAAAACGTTGATATATACTTGTGATAAAAAAGTTTATTATACCAAAAATTTCAGAAAATAATCCAGTAGAAGTGTAATTAAAATTTTTTTTTCAAAACTACGATAATATGTGTGAATTTATTTTTGATTGATGCCATTTTTAATCTTCTGTCAGGGGAGACAACCATTGTCATTGCGAAATTGCTTTTGCTTTTCGGGGCAAAAAAGACAAACCCTAACCCTACAGTAACACTAAGTTTATGTTATCTTATTAAAAAAAAAAAACGTTTGAATTATCTCCCTTAAGTTCCTGATAATGACTGAAAATGGAGGCAAATGACGCAGACGATTAAAAGTTCAATTTCTTAATGAATAAATACAACTACTGGATTATTTTCCGTAACTGTATGCTAATATTTTTCCATCACAAGTAAATATTTCCTAAAGTTTTCTTATTATTTTAACTTTAAATAATATAATTTCTCGGGGGTCGAGCTGGAAAAGCGCCAAATATTTTTCAGCGAAATATTTGGTCCCTTTACAGCGCTTCCGCTTTTAGCGTGCATCTATGCACGCCACTAAACATGCAGCATTCTGCGTGTTTACGAGGACAAGACGACCCGGTTCTTTCACATTGCTGTACCGGTAAATTATTATTCCTCTTACATTAACTGATGGATTACGAGAATAGTGTGTTTGATTCTGATTAAGTCCTTCAGGTTTACTGATGCGTACAATATTAAACTAAACTTAACAGGATGCTTGTTACACATGAATTAATTGGTGTTGTGTCCTCATTACCAGATACTGAGTTGATGACAGCCAATTTCAATGCTCGTCAATTCTAATTGCAAATTGCTATCAAAACAAGATGGCTTCTATGAAAATCTGAATACTTTGCCATAATACTTGTAGTTTCCTCAGTAATTTTATAGAATCACTCCCGTGTCCAATAACCCTAAAGCATAACTTTAAACCAGAATCCTAACGGCCCAAAATACATAGAAAACAAAAGCAACTGGTTAGAGATGGGAGTGAATCTATAAAAATACTGTTTCTTCCAACAAAAATTCAAAATGAATGATTCCTACAATCCATGTTCTTCAGAACTACAACTGTTATAGCTAAAGTTAAGTGGTCGTGTAATTATTTAAAATCATCTTTTTTCGTAGTGTAAGAAATAAATATTATTGATGAAAGAGCTTTTAGTTTTATGCTCCGTGGTTTACAAGGAAAAGAAAACAGACTAATTTACCTTACCTCGTGAATGAAAATAGTCTTCTTTTACTAAGATTTTATTAAGTGGCTTTGGGAAGTGACAAATTATGGAAAGGTAAAGAATGCATAAAACCCAAAGAAAGAGACAAGTGAGGACAATGTTTTTTTTCTGCTTTTAGCGAAGGAAATAGTGAAGAAGTAGAAGATTGACGATAGTTTAGAAAATTGTGACGGGGAGGTAGAAAATACGTAAAATATAACTTACAATACTTTACTTATTTCGGACCACAGTCCTATAATGATTGTTGTAAACCTCTGTAAGCATTTATAAAAATCGGACCTTTATAATTATTGATGGCCCAAATAACCTATAAGTAGGAATGGACAATGACAGTGAAAGGTGGGTGCTTCTATAGAATTTGAACCTAACCGCTTTTTTGCTGAAGTAAACCTAAAACTGAGTTTAATTCAATTCAATTTGGTAAAAAATAAAACAAACATGCTCCAGTTGCCATGAAGGGAAAGAGTAGTAGACATTTACACGAAGAGGATACAGTAGTCCAGCAACTGTCCAAATTCACCTTAAATTTTTACATTGTTGGCACATTTATTACTTTTCTTTTAATTTTTTTTTTTTTATAGAAATTGCTCCAGACAAGGCATGAAGCCACTTGATGTAAGGAGCTAAAAAAAAAATGACTACTTCAAGGTCAAAAACTAGCCAACGATAAGTGTTAGATGGATAGATTCTGACTCAGAAAACAGCAATTCTTCCCTCTTTGTCAGAAACATCGCTCATGAAATGTGATGACTAAAGGACGAAATTAGGGAAGCCAGAGTTACGAGGCTGCCAAAAGTAAACCCAGGGTCCACTTTCTACTCTCATTTGAGAGTCTATTCCTAAGTCCATGGATCCTGATTAAGAAGGCGTCCCTCCTCCGATTCAATCGAAATCGGCGGTGAAATAGTTTGTTGTGGTGTCCGCGTAGACCTCTTTCTGGTGCAAAAGTGAATAATAGGTCCTGAGGTATATCGTAATGACCATTGAGGAGATTGTAGGCCAAAATGAGATCACAGTGTAATCGTTGGCGCTCAAGGGAGAATAGGTCAAGTTTAGGGTTATGGTTCAAAAAAGAAAAACAATTCGGTTCAAATTCTGTAGAAGTACTGAAAGGTGACCAAAAACTAAATGCCCCTGATAGAAAAAAATCCACCAGAATCAGAATTATCCGATTTTATGTATAATTTGGATTATTCTGACAACTGTTCTTATCTTGAGTGTTATTCTCACAACGTTTCGGCCGATGTAACCTCCGACCTTCTTCAGGTGTATCTTGAACTCGGGAATCTGCCCGGAACCCTTTATTTGATCGACAGGGGTAGCACGCATGCGTTCTGTCAGCCATGATCGGGTAGAAGTCTTCAGTAATTCACAATTCGTAGTATCGCCTGCACTGAAGATTGAACCTTCAGAAGACTGCACCTAGAACTGCATTTTACTTAGCACTTTATCCGTTACGCCACAGGTCATTGCGATGTTAATGCCATTTTCCATATTAATAAAGGAATCTTTTTCGTTTAACGTGTCTCTTCTATATCAAATATTGGTCACACGTTGGCCATAGTGGCATGAAGTGATTTTCTTCATGAAACTATCGTTTACATTGGTTTTGATGTGTCATTGCTTTAGGTCATCTTTGAGTCATTCCAAATCCTTCTCGGTCTGCTTTTTCCTACCTCACCTTCAATTGGTATATGTGTACATCTGTTTATCCAATCAGAGCTTCGTTTAACATATCCATACCACCGTGGATGGTTGCAACTCAGAGCTGACTCCAGTCTGGGCACCTTCAATCTCGATAGCAAAGAGTCAGAACTAACTATCGTCAAGGCGCACACAACAAATTCACCAAACCATGTTAATATAAAATATGTCATTAAAAACAAATTGGCTATAGTCATTTTTATTTGATAATGCTTTTCCTCTACAGGGTCACCAGGTTTGGTTATGGTAAAGATTAGGTACTGATACGGTAAAGATTAGGTACTGATATGGTAAAGATTAGGTACTGATACGGTAAAGATTAGGTACTGATACGGTAAAGATCAGGTACTGATACGGTAAAGATCAGGTACTGATACGGTAAAGATTAGGTACTGATACGGTAAAGATTAGGTACTGATACGGTAAAGATTAGGTACTGATACGGTAAAGATTAGGTACTGATACGGTAAAGATTAGGTACTGAAATGGTAAAGATTAGGTACTGAAATGGTAAAGATTAGGTACTGAAATGGTAAAGATTAGGTACTGAAATGGTAAAGATTAGGTACTGAAATGGTAAAGATTAGGTTCCGGTTGCTGCTTTGCAGACGGGAAGACGGTGCCAATGCAGAGAGTGTTCCCCATTTTAATTCATATAAGAAAATCAAACGTTTTTAATTCAATTTTCACGGTATCTTTTGTTTATTAAATTATTAGGTGAAAGTACAGAATAGTTTACAAAGCCATCTTCCCAATGTTAAGAATGGCTTTCTAAATACCATTTCAGCACGGTCAGTAAACTGCAGAAGTACCGTTTTTTTGTTTGTTTTACAAACTCTTTTTTACAAAAACAATTTATAATAAATTATATTAAAACTAGTTCACGAGTTTCACCATGACTTCACGTTATCTGAGAGGAAGATGATCAGAAGGGAGAGTTTCTGCATTTGACAGTCTTCTGATAATTCTTATTTTTGGTGGATCTTTTTCAATCAGGGGGTATTTATCTTTTGCGTACATTTCACTTTCGTTTCCCGTCCCTACCTATAATTTATCAATCTCTTCTAATATTAAACTATCAATGGCGTATAGGTGTAAAATATAAAGTTGCTTTTATAGGAGGAGACCCATATTGACTCAAACATTTCAGATTATGATTTACTGAACGTACCGGAAATGGCCGAAGCTGTTTACGATTTGAAAGTCGCGAAAATAATGTAAGGCAGCCACTAAAGCATACGAATACATAAGTGTTAAATTAAGGTTAAAAAAATTGCTCCCCTCCCCTCAAAGCCATTAAATCCATTTTTAACACGGAGGGGCCGGAGTTAATTGACCCTCACCTGAAGTTAGGGGAAAAAATAAAACAGCGGTTTCATTTAATTGCTTGTTCGGTGACGACCTGATCATTTCGGGTCTGTTTTGTAAATCGCAATCTGAAACATTCGGATCGATATGGATCTCCTCGCATATGCACCAATATAAAATATAGATTTATATAAATGATACTAAAACAAGAATGTGTAAAAATGTTTACTAAAAACTTATTTTTAAAGTGAATATTGTGAAGAAGCCAACAGAAGAAATTAAAGACAATGCAAAAAAAAAATAATTGAAAAAGCCAAGAAAAAGAAAATTGAGAAGACAGATACGCCATAGTCACTGATGTTCCACTTTCAGAAAAAGTTCATGCAGTTTGGTAATCAGCTTATCAATGGCATCATCTGTATTCAAGTTTTCGATTTACAATTTCAATGCTGCCTCTGTGGTTTTGCTCTCTAAAGATGAGGCAAATGTCGGTACTTGTTTTTTTTTGACTCAACTCTGGAACAAATTTCTCACAATTTAATTCATTTTATTAATCTTTCGTATGATTATTTTGGTGAGTTCTTGAAACAAGCCATTTAAATAAAAAAGATGGCTTACCTACTGCTGATCGAGGCATAAAATATAAATATTCTAAACATATGTACTTGTGCAAAACAGACATAAAATAATTTGTACTGTTTCAGAAAAGACAACCAAAAATTTACAGGCGTGACGTATGTACTACGAATGTGAACGGAGAAAGACTAAGCAAGTTGTGCCATTTCGACTGTTACCGAAGCCCCCCCCCCCAACCATGTTAAGAATGGCTTCAAAACTGCCTGTAAATTTATGTTTTCGTTATCCGAAACAGTACCTTATTTTTATAACCAGACGACTTTAATGAAGTAAAATTTTAAAATAACACTAGAAACATTGTTCATTTTTAAATGGTGGATACCAGACGACCTTTCTAAGCAATTAGAACGAAAGAAAGGAAGCCATTTTTTGTTGTCGGAAATAGATCATTTTATTTCATTAAAATCGTCCGGTCTTGAAAAAAACTTGACTTGCTTCGTATTTTCCCATTCGATTTCGTAGCATTCGTTGTACATACATTCCGGCAGTAAATTTTTGGTTACCTTTTCCGAAACAGTACCCAAAAATTTAATAGATTCCAGTTTTGACAAAATCTGGACTTGGCCGAGATTTGCAGACGATAAATTTTCAGACGATAAAAAAATACAAAAAAAAAAGAAAGGCGGTACTACTTCAGTTTATGGACTGTGCTTAAAAATATTTAGAAACCCATTCTTTACATGGGGAGGGGGGCCTTTGTTAACTATTCTGTACTTTGACCTAACAATTTAATAAACAAAAGATACCGTAAAAATTGAATTTAACTTTAAAATCCAATCTAAGGAATAGCACGGTCCGTAAACTGCAGAAGTACCAAAATGATATGAAAACAAAGGCGGTTACAGAAAGAAAATTCTGCACAAGTACCTATATGTGATGAATAAGTAGCTTCCTACTAGTTCTTTGCCTTTTTTCTAATATTTCGTAAATATGCTTACTTTTAATTTATCAACCCCCATCCTTCCTTTGCAGTACGAAGCAGTGTATGATTAAAAAGAAAAGCCGCAAGAGAAAAATAAAATAGTACACTGCTTTGGCCATTTCTGGGACTGACTCGACATTTTCCATCGATACTCGGGACTGACCAGGTAAGTACTGAAATCCTCTGGATACCCATTCCTTATAATTACTTCAGAAATATTGCCCTACTGGGCAATCAAAAAAATAAAATAAATTGTTTGCAAAATATAATTAAGTTTGTCCTGTTCGCCAAGTATGCAGGTATGTTAAGACTTGGAAATGTCCGTAAGTATTGAAATTCTTTAGATGTTTATTCTGCACATGTACCTAACATTATTTATACAGTAAATCTTATGGATACATTATATAGAGATAACATATGCATCATGACAGTTTGGAGTGGTGTGGTGTAATTATTACAGACACAGACTTTAGGCTTGGTATGCTGGGTTCGAGTTCCATCAGGCCACTGCATGATTTCCACTTATACCCTTGGGAAAGGTATGAATCCATAAATCCTTCCTCCAGCAGCAAAGAAGGTGGGCTCCCTCTACCGTGCTAGTAAACTCCTCACACCTGACATTATTCTGTATCTCTACAAAGCCACCATCATCCACTAGTCTCTCCCGCCTAGAACAGGTAAAAAAAAAAGAGTCGTAAACCTAATAGGTCCCTCACTGTCAACCAAGCTCCAGCCCCTGTCCCATTGCTGCAATGTAGCATCCTTGTGCTTGTTTTACAAATACTTCAATGGATTGTGTTCCGATGAACTGGCTACTCTGGTGCCCCGCGACATAAATTCACTAAACCAATTCGACAATCAGCTAAATCCCATCCATTCACTGTAGATGTCCCAAGATGCCGGAGAGCCTTTTACTCCAATAGCTTCTTTTCTCGTGCTGCTGGCCTCTGGAACTCCCTCCCTGCTCCCTGTTTCCCCGACAGTATCGACATGCAGAGGTTTAAAACTAATTTAAACAGACATCTCGCTACATTGTTCCCAACTCAGAGTGACATCCAAAACCCACACCCAAATTCTCAGTAACCCTTTACGACTACAGTGGCGGCCTGCCATGTTTGGGGTGAAATATTTATTTTTTTTAATTTAAAAAATAGTAGGGTACACTAGTCGAACAAAAGGAGAACTCTGAAATCACAAGTTTTTCTATGCTCATTCCGGAATGTTTGCAGTCGTTCTAGACTTTTCCTTGCTACTGAACTGAAACAATTCCTGTTCAGTAGAGGTATGGTTGGGATTGTGCAACCCTTGCTTTGCTATAGACTCACCATGCAGGCACCCTTTCAGCGGTTATCCATTTTCTCTTGATTGAAAGGCCTTTTATAAGAGTTTAATTACAGGTTATTGTTAAAGAGTATTAATCTATATACTATTAAAAAGTTATGGGCATTTTTGGAGTTTGTTCATATGTGAAGAGAAACGTGATTGTTCAACAAAAAGGAAGTAGTTTTTACGATGCCAGTATTAGAGTTCTAATTTCATTTAAATCTAAAGGAGTTTTTAAAGATGAATACGAGTTTTATAAATTTAATGAAATTAACATAAACATTACAATTAAGGGCACTAGTGCTGTTTAACAATTCGAGCAATTTTTTTTTTTTCTGGAGAATTACATACGCGACAAGGGCAGACAATCCCGAAATTTATTAACACATGACCGTTTTCATTTATTTCAGAATGTTGATTTTTTAAAGAAATTGTCCGTTTCAAAACCAAAAATCGCCCCAACGAGTTCATTTATTGAAAATAAACTTTTCGTTTACAAAAAGAAAACACAAATCATTCTCACATAAATGACTGCATTATTCCATTTCGAAATTTAAATTTAAAAAATTTATTTTAATAAATGTTCTATTAATTATTGTGTTACTTTAATGCTTCATGCTTGATTTACTTCAATAAATTCCGGGATTGTCTGCCATTGTCGCAAATGTAATTTAATCAGAAATGAAAACAAATTCGCTCAAATCGCTAAACTGCACTAGCGCCCAATTAATTTTTTTAAACCAAGTAACGTTTTTTGTTAATCCATAAAAGAAAATAAACGGTACTGTTTTGTAATCGTCAACCATAGATTTTACTGGCAGAGTTTTAGAATCCAGACGTAAGTCACGCAAAAAGTTCCCTCAGTCACTTTTGTATAAATAAAAAAAATAAATCAAGTTTCGCCAACGTCCCAAATTTATGGGACTTTACGGTGTAAACAGAATAGTTAACAATTCCCCTCATGTTAATTGGCCTCCAAATTATTTAGTTATCATTTAGACCCCCCTGTTCTTAAGAGGGTGTGGAAAAAATATAAAATATGTGTGAAATATTTCAAACAAAGTATTTTTCTGGCAAGAAGAAAAGGTTGCTAAAAAGACATGCTCTTTAACGACCCACCCAATAGGGTCTGGTAATAATATGTTCTATGTCGAGAACGGAGTTCACAGCTGGAGCAAAAGTGCACGGTCCGCCATCTTCCAAGCTAAAGGACCACCACAAGAGAATGCAGAACCTAAATTTGTAGGGTAGTAACAACCTGTGTCACCCTATTCCCGACTCGTCCACTTTGCTCCTGCTGGTAATATTCCACCTCCCACCTCCGAATGCATCAACTCCCATCAGTAGGCACAACCATTCACTTTTTTTTCACAGTACGTAGCTTTCATAATAGCAAAGTATAAGAGTACTGAAAAATGTCTGAAGAGCTAAAAGCGATAATGACTAACATCACTAAATGCTACACACTCCTAATTATGTTGAGGTTCCTTTGGAGTTTTCAATAGTTCTTGTCGCGACGTAAATAGCGGGGGGGGGGCAATTTAGGCAACTCAAAGCTTTAAACAGAACTCAATGTGAAGGGAAAAAGACAAAACTTTGAACTTCTGAAGCATTTCCTTCATTGCTTCCCGCTTATTGAAGTTGCAACGAATTGCCTTCGTTGCTTACACGCAACGTCTTTCGTCCTTGTAATGGTAACAGTAACGCTTTAACTATCTGCAACCTTCCGTACTCATCAGTGTCTATCTTCGTAGAAACATAAATCCCTGCATCACTCATGGTTCAGTGGACTTTATCTTGTTGGGAGGAAAAATAACTAATATGTATGATATATAAAATTATCGAACATAAAAGTATCTCGCTGTACCCTGAAGGAGGCCGAGGCAGTAGTCAGAAGGGGAAAGGTTTGCTAAAAGAACTGCTCCTTCAGCGACCCACCCAACAGGTCTGGTAAAAAAAAAATTGAGTCTCTGGTTTAGGCAAAGTCGTACTATTGATGCCGACTCGTAACAGAGTCTGCCTATGTCGTGCAAATGGCCACCCACTTGCAAGATTGTCTGTCAATCTCCTTGGTGGTTGACATGTGAATCCGAATGAAGTGTCGATGTTCCTTCAGCATTGTAAAAGTCTGTCCATATCCACTACTGTAAGTGGAAAAAACTGTAGTTGAAATATCTCACTCGTAAGAGAGTCTGTCGATATACCACTATAAGTGGAAAAACTGAATTTGAAATGTCCAATTCGTAAGAGTGTCTGAATCGGGAATGGCGGCAGTTGCCGCTGCCACCGTTCACACTGTTGGCCACTGCCAATGTTTGCACTCTGTTGGCACTGTTCGCTCTGAATGAGAAAAGGCAGAACCTAGATATAGGTTTTTGTACTACCTCTCCTCCCGTAACCAAAAAAATGGCTTCGTCCAACTTTGCTCCGTTGGGTATCATATTCCCCCCTCCTGAAGACCTCACCCACTCAATAGGCTCGACCGTCTATATTTTATTTTACAATCTTAAAAATAGCTTCACCTAGGTAAATTAGTGAGCTCATAAACTCAGCCGGCAAAACAATTACAGATTTCCTATCACCGACCGGCACACATAATTCCATAAAAAGCTCACATCCCATGTTAAGAATGGGTTTCTAAATAATAACGTTATTTCATCCCAGTCCGTAAACGGCATAAGTACCGAAAAGAAAAGTTTGGGACTTTTAGTTATCAGACCGAACGGCTTATAAATTTAGTGTTGCAAGCATAATGGATATATGACCAAGCAGTAAAAATATCGGCACTTCTGTATTTCAACCGTCACTTGGACTTAATAATTGAAGAGTTTCATTTATTCCACAGAGTCAAGCAGAAGTTCCAGACTGAATTTTTTTTTCTCCCAAAATGGATCTGAGCAACCTCAATCTGCGCGATATTGGTAGTTTAACAAGCGAGCCTCAGAAAATAGATTTTTTGCAGGCACACAAACTTACTGTTGACTATTTTGATAAAATTTTCATTTATACAATAAAAAAAATCACTGAATAAAATCACTGACTATTCATTTTAATGATAAATTTGTTTTAAAAATCACTGTTGACTATTTTGAGAGTTTTAATTCATACAATAAAAAAACATTTTTATTTTTATAAATTTTTAAATTATTAAATAAAATATTTTCATATTGAATAACGATACACTGTTCAGTGTTATTCTTGTTAATATTGTCATTTTGAATAACAACATCTAATTCGGTTACTTCCGGTTGGTTGTCTGCCCCTGCCTTCAAAAGAGGAAAGCAAATTAAGTCCAAGTGACCGTTGAAATGCAGAAGTGCCAAAATATCCATACATCCGGGACGACTAAACTATGGAAGTAATAAATTAATATAATGGAGAGCTACTAAGCTACAGAGTTTTTAAAACTTTAAGACACAGGATCACCTATGTTAACAGTAATAAAGAGTGAAGTCAGGTGTCTATAAGAAAGTGGAAATCATTAAATATATTAGAAAATACATCACTAAATTGGCTATTATATTTTTTTAAAAAGATTTACTTCATTGAATTATGACTTCTCCGCCAGGTTTAGTTATAATCTAAAAAGTTCAGAAAACTAGGTTTTGGAATAAAGTCGATAAAAGAAACATCGGGGAAAAAAAAAAAAAAAAAAAGAAAAAAAAACCGAACGTGAAAATTAAATCTAATTCGTGCCTAATAGGTTCCGAAAACATGACATCATATTTAATCTTACTGAGGAAGATTTGTTTTACCATCACTGTGTACTGTGTACACAATTTAAAATAGCCAATTTAAGTAAACCAGTTAGAACCGTCATTTCTCGTAAAAATGAAATCGTCTGTTTGTCGGTAGGAATTGTAAATCGCATACAAAAGCTCAAAATAGAAAATTGACCGAGTTTTAGTCAAAGTTTTTAAGTCGTCAGTTTAGTGATCTACTCCAGTGTCTGTTTTACTTCGCAGAAAAATAATTCACAATAGCAGGAACAGATTGAAGGTTTTCAAGTGAAAGAATAATCCTCATGAAAGGGGGGGGGGGGCAGCCGTGTGCTCGACAGAAGAAAATAGGAATATAGTAACAGTAAAATTCTCTTAGAGATTCTCTTTTAGGTGTTTTCGTCCGTCCGCTCGCCCTGATGACATTACATGCTATCAAAAACCTCCCCCCCACCCTCGCATGCGGCTGAGACTTATCGCCCCCTTTGAAAAGGTAACAGTTGCGTTCCAGGTCTTCAAATTAATCTTTCTGCTGCCATACATGGCGACAAAATATGGAGACCGTTCTATAAAAGTTAGATTTTGAGAATAACGTTGGTCGAGTGCCGTTTTGCTTCACGGTGGTGGGAGGAATAAGTGACAATAGCAGGAACAAGTTAAAGTTCTTCAACTCTAAAGGCAGTGTGAAACGAGATAAAAAGAAAATTGTCAACAAAAAAACAAAGGGGGTGCTTATGCAGTTAGTGGACCGGACTATCTTTTTTTTAGATAGGATTTTCAAGTTAAATTCAATTTTTACGGTATCTTTTGTTTATTAAATTGTTAGATAAAAGTACAGAATAGTTAATCAATCCCTACTTCTCAATGATAAAAATGGGTTTCTAAATCATAACGTTAATATTTCAGTCCGGTCTGTAAACTGCATAAGTACCAAAGAAAGTACGCGTTAACTTACTATTTCAGTTTCTTAGTAAGTGTGTATTTAGACCTGAATATTCTCAGAAAAAAAGAGAATACCAAAACGAAACAACAAATAAATGAAAGTTTTCGAACTTTAAAATTGGTCACAGTACCTTTGTATCTTGGTCGAGTTTTATGAAGAGTTTCCTTTTTTTATGTGATAACCATGATTTTTTTTTTTTTTTGGAGGGGGGTTCGTTTTGCTCTGTTACATTGTGAAACATGAGCTGGTTAAGAACTAGCTCGGTCAAGATGGTGGTTATTTATAGTTGTCAAGGGCACATAACTCTAGATCAAGGGAGATAATCAGAAGAGTTGGAGAAACGTAGATGATAGATTATTAGAGCCTTCTATAAATAAAAAGTTTGATTTTTATAAATGAATGCTTCATACAATTTGAGATACTTCTATAAGAGGGGACAAATATCAGCCCAAATGTTTCCGATAGCGATTTACGGAACAAACCGGAAATGGCCACAGCAATTTATGATTTTAAAGCCGAAAAAAAATGTAAAAAGGCAAACGATACTGAAGTATATGATTGCAATTGTTTAATGTCTTGAATAACTTATCATATTCTTACCGCCCCAAAACAGCTTCATAGCAAAATCCCAAAATTACAACAAATGTACTCTTTTCGTTAAGGTTAGGGTTAAAAACATTTAGCTCCTTAAAATATCAATAAAATTGAAAAACTTCCTAAAAAAAAAAAGAAAGAAAATAAAGTTGATTCACTTAATGATTTAGGAAAATTATTAAACCCATTCTTAACATTGAGGGGGGGGGGGTAATTAATCCGAACCTTAACATAGAGAAAAAATGAAAAAGTTGTTTCATAAATCTGAGAATATTTATGCCGAACTCAGGAATCTATGCGGGATTTTGAATTGAACTCCATTTAATCCATGGAGTTTCTTGTTCTCATTCTGTCAGCCTTGACAAGGTAGAATTGTTAATTAATAATTATATTATTTTTAGTTATTATGACCTGCAGTAGGGATTGAACCTTCAGACTCTATAAAATTGTCACTTAGAACTGATTGCTAATTAACACCCTTATCCTTTGCGCCACAAGTCCATGTAGACAATTCTGGTATGAACCCTAAACCTAATCTTGTTTTACTATTCTCTATATATATATAGAGAGAGAGAGAGCCTTATCCTATGAAATTTTTCATACAAGACCTTTAAATATGATAGACAGACTGTGGTGAGTTTTGGGGTGGTTTTCTTTGATGTTTGATCCAGATTTCTAGGAGCTGATGTTATACTCTGTGGAATGGTTATTTTGGTGGAGGGTTTCTCTTACCTTTTCATCTTCTCTTGATATGTATTTGTGTTACTACATATTGCCTTTTCTCGATGTTGTAGGCAAAGGAGATTCTTTTCTTGACATGGTGTGGAACTCTCTTCCTGCTGAATGTTTTCCTCCTACCTATAGCCTTGGTCTTTTTAAGACTAAGGTTAATAGGCATCTCCTGTTTTCACTCTTTACATCAAGTGGCTTCATGCCTTGTCTGGAGCGATTTCCATAAAAAAAGGCCCAGCAAATGCTAAAATATCTTCCTGATGAGGTCAGAATATGAATGTGTCAAGGGGAAAAACTCAGCGATGCTCAGAACCGGTGCACCATCAGAATTGGTTTACTATAAACAGATGACTTAAACCCCTGTTATCAACACATCTAGGAAGGACAATCTGTTATTTTAATTCTCCACGATGAACTGTATAGATGGACGAATGGTCCAGTAATGCTTAAATATCCTTATGATGAGGTCAGAGTATAAACGCAGTATCCACATATCACAGCCACAGGAGAGCAGAAAGTGGGTCTTGGGTTTACTTTCTGCAGTCTTGTAACTCTCGCTTCCCTTATTTTATTATTTAGGCCTCACATTCCATGAGCTATGTTTGTGACAAAGAGGGAAGAATTGCTGTTTTCTGGGTAGGAATGTATACATCTAACACACCGTTGGCTAGTTTTTGACCTTGATGAAGTCATATATTTTTTAGCTCCTTACATCAAATGGCTTCATGCCTTTTCAGGAGCGATTTCCATAAAAAAAAAAAACATTTATGACTTTAGTGATATGAGTCCTAATGCCAATTTTTCGAAGCACTGATTTCTCAGAGGTAGTCAACTGGCACTTACTTTTGTTGATAATGTCTCTTATTCGTGAATGATGGGCTTGGGCACTTATATCCCTAGCTTTCAAATTTTCTTATTTGGCGTGATGTGACCTCCTGAAATTGTTGTTATCCAGGTATTGTTGGATGCGGGTTCTGTCATTAATCAGTGATATACATTCTAGGAAAGTGAAAGCTTGTTTGAGATTTCGGTCTGTAATTGATGTTTCTCCTACTAGTTATTGTGGATTATATCTAAGATGAACTCATTCCCTGTTACCTTTTGTGTTCTCTGTTACCTGTTGTGTTCTCTGTTACCATTTGTGTTCTCTGTTACCTGTTGTGTTCTCTGTTACCTTTTGTGTTCTCTGTTACCATTTGTGTTCTCTGTTACCATTTGTGTTCTTTGTTACCTGTTGTGTTCCCTGTTACCTGTTGTGTTCTCTGTTACCATTTGTGTTTTTTGTTACCATTTGTGTTCTCTGTTACCATTTGTGTTCTCTGTTACCATTTGTGTTCTCTGTTACCTTTTGTGTTCCCTGTTACCATTTGTGTTCCCTGTTACCAGTTGTGTTCCCTGTTACCTTTTGTGTTCTCTGTTACCATTTGTGTTCTTTGTTACCTGTTGTGTTCCTTGTAACTTTTTGCGTTCACCTGGAATTGACTGGTAGTTTCACGGTAAAGCCCGGTGCAACTAGCTTTAGATAATGGCATCTGTATAAGAATGTGAGGTGGTTGGTGCTTCCGAAACATAATATCTAATCAGTATGGACCCGAAATAATACAACACTGGAAACAAATTGAAAAGTAATATAAAAAACTAGCAACCTCACAGTATGGTAGGGACAGGCAAGCACTTTCAATTTTTCCATCCCACCTATGGGTAAAATAATTTTATTCAATTAATCTCATAGAATGAATCGTTGAAAATAGATATTGTGATTAGGCATTAAATAACCTCAGAAGAGGTTTGATATGCCTTTAGTATAAAGTATATTTGGATGGCGAAAGTATTAAGATTGTCGAGAAGTTTTGTTACCCTTGTGATACAATTGGAGCACAGGGTGGAGAAGGTGCTAGTGTTATTGCAAGAATTAGATGTGGACTGAGTAAGTTAAGGAAACTTCTGTCATTACTAACCATCAGAGAGTTACCACTATCGATCAAGGGAAGAATATATCAGTCATGTGTATGCAGTGTGATGATGTATGGAGGTAAAACCTTGCCAGTGAGGGTTGTAGACATGCGTTGAATGTAGAGAAATGATATAAGAATGGTATGATGGATGTGTAATGTGATTCTTTAAGACACGCTGAGTTCTGATGACCTAAGAGGAAGATTAAATCTGGACAGTATAGGGAGGTGTGTGCAGAAGAGTAGACTTTGATGGTATAGCCATGTTGTAAGAATAGATAATAGTTCTTGAGTTAGTAGATGTAGAACAGTTGAGGTAGCAGGTTCAGTTCACAGATTAAGGTAAAAAAAAACATGAGAGGAACTGATAAAAATGGACTCGGCCAGAGATAAGTTAGTTTGGAAGTTAATTTCTTAAAGCCGTCCAATGCATGCCAGCCAGCATGTAAAATGGAGGTTAAACCGAATATGACGATAATGCTGTGAAACAGACAACCCAGCAAATCTTACACCAAAAAAAGAGTTTGATAATTCTGTTTTATTCACTGGAAATCTCTGGAAGAATTTGAATTCAAAATATGATATTCTTTTCTTGGTAGACAATTTCATAATTCTTCTTAATCATTCATGTCTACAAACACAATGTTGTACTGAAACATAAATGATTATGATAAACGGAACGCAAAGCCTTCAAGCTAAGATAATGTATTTCAAATTATTTCCTGCTTTTTCTTTTGCTTCAGCTATCATTCGCTTCATTTCTCAAACAAAATGGTAAAATATAAAAAGAATACTAGAAAATAAACTCAGTCATTAAAGAAATGCAGAGAATAAGAATATACATATATATATATAGTAATCCAGGTAAAGTAAACATTCACAGGATAGTATTCTAAAGAATTTCAACCGGGCTTATAAAAAGTGCTCAATATCAAATAGAGCTTTTATGTATATAATTATTTTTATTCATACAGACATATACAAAATCTGCGATAACATCGACATGCGAGTGTCGCAGATTTTGTACATGTCTGTATGAATAAAAATAATCACATATATATATATATATATATATATATATATATATATATAAACATTTAGAATGGTTTAAGAATATTGGTTTTAAGTTCATTTTATCAATATATATATAGTAATCTAAGTAAAGTAGACATCCACAGAATAAACATTCACAGAATTTCAACTGGGCTTATAAAAAGTGCTCAATAGAAAATAGAGCTATTTATATAATTATTTTTATTCATACAGACATGTACAAAAAATCGCTACATTAGCGTGTCGATGTTATCGATCGATAGTTATTAGAAACTAAGATCTCATCATGCAAAAAAAAGTTTTTTTCTTTATTTGAACATCTGAGTAAAAGATCAGACTTTTTTTCCACTTGATAAGATCTTAGTTTCTAATAACTACTGATCGATAATGCTGACATGCCAACAGATGACCACAGAAGCTGAAGAGAGCCGGATGGCTAAGTCCTTCTGTGCTTGAAACCGACGGTACGAATGTTGTACTAATTTTTCTGTACGAAATAAATAAATATTACGCTCTTAATTTTTAATTTTCATTTAATCGAGCACTCTGTAATATAGCAGAAAAATCCCAACAAAGAAGATATTACAAAGAAGTTATATATATATATATATATATATATAATTTTTCATTTATTTGTTTATTTTTGTTTGTGATACTTTGAAGGAATTCAACTATTTATATGGAAAAGCATTTTATCTAAATGCTAGGTAGGAATCATTTTTCCTTTCACCAATGTGATGAACCCATATGGTGAGCGTCATATATTTTTTATTTTAATATAATTATCCATGGGTACGTGTTTCATCGTCTTATGACTCATCAGTGTGGCTGAACCTAGTGAGATTCAAAACCGAAACTCCAGAGATTGAAGCTCAGTGGTAGAGCACCGGCTTCAGTCTCTGGGGTCCCGGTTTCGAATCTTGCTAGATTCAGCCCGGTTGATTAGTCATAAAACGATGAAACACGTGTCTATTGATGATTATATTATAAAATATGTTCTGTGGTCTAGTGATTAGAACTGTCGACTATTGACTAGATAGTTGTAGTTTCAATTGTGGCTTGGGATCGATACTAACCTAACCACACTGAAGAACTATGATACAGCGAAACCGTCTGTTTGTAGATGACTATATAAGTCCCCCCCCCTCGGGTTAAGCACTGTCGTTAATGATATTGCCTGGTACTATTTAGCATAATGCAAGTCTCTTTGTAAATAAACAAATAGAGCCCTGTCTAGTGGCGGTCAAAGTTTATATAAAAACATTGAAATATCATTTACCAACAGCGCCTGTCCCATAGTTTAGTGGTTAGAACTGGCAGCTATCAACTAGTTGGTTGTAGAATCGATTCCTAACTTGGGATGGGCGCTAGTCGAGCCGTACTGAAGAGCTGTGATACAACGAAACAGTCTGTGTCTAGATGACTATATATATATATATATATATATATATATTATATTATATTATATAACCGCAGGTCAAAATAAAATGATACCATGGCAATGTTAGTGTGTATAGAAATAAAGTTAGCAAATCTAGATAAAATCTAAAAGTGTATTCTAATGTAAAATTCACCGAGAAAGTTAATAGCGTATTCCCGAATCTCTAAATTTAATCTTAAGGAGGCTATGGGGCAGATTTTGTCGGGGGAAGAGAGGGGGGAAGGTGATTATTTCAGCTATTTTCAGCTTAATTTCAATTTAATTATGTATTAATTTAAATAGAAAACAATTATATTATTTAGACTTTTTTAAAAACAGTAATTTCCTCAAATTCAACCGGAAATGACATCATAGGGAGAATGCGGCATGGAGGGAGGGATTCAAAATTCTAATGCGATAATTCTAGGAAGAAGGAGGAGGGCGACTAACCCAGGCTTTACTTAGCCAACTCATAATTCAAAACATAGAAATGAGTCAGCATTTTTTAGATTTTACATTTTAGTGGACACTGCTCGCCAGTGTCCGCTATCAACCAGTGCCCGCCACTGTCAGCCCTATAAAGAAATAGCAAGCTCATAATTCAAAACATGAAATGAGTCAGCATTGTTTTAGATTTTAAATTTTAGTAGACACTGCCCGCCAGTGACTGCCACTGTCCGCCATGGCAGCCTTATAAAAAAATCGCCAACTCATACTTCAAAACAGGAAATGAGTCAGTATTTTTTAAATTTTACATTTTAGTGGACACTGCCCGCCAGTGTCCGTCACTGTCAGCCCTATAAAGAAATCGCCAACTCATAATTTAAAACAGGAAATGAGTAAGCATTTTTTGATTTTACATTTTAGTGGACACTGCCCGCCAGTGCCCACCACTGTCTGCCATTGTCATGTAAATATATATATATATATATACTGTCATGTATAAAAAAATCCCTTCACCTGTACATAGAACAAGCTATACAAATCTTACTAATGAGCTATGAGATTGTAATATACTTTTTAATGTGTGCATTACCTCCACTATTATAAATATTAAGTGATAAGAGTGTTTAAGAGTATAAAGGCAAGTGATGTGAGAACAGTGATCAAAGTGATAACTTAATCTGCCAACCAATTAAGCGTACAAAAATTGCTTTTTGATTCTGAACCCGGGCATCGCCGGGTAGCCCTGCTAATATATATATATATATATATATATATATATATATATATATATATATATATATATATATATATGTGTGTGTGTGTGGGTGTGTGTGTGTGTGTGTACAGAAAAAAAGCATTATAAAAAACAGCTCTTGAATATAGATTATTTGCAATCATGTGCTGAGAAATGAATGAGATTTTGTTCTGTGTCAGACCACAGTTAACTCCCCTGATAAACACTTGATAATGGCGGCTGCAAATATGGAAATCAATAAAATCCGGTCTGACGAGTCGAAACGAACAAAAGGATGAAAAAAAATAAAAATAAATTATATAACATAAAGTAATACAAAAATAAAAATGGTTAAAATAAATTGTTTTATTATTCTCTTAATCTAAAATGAACATTTATAATAGAAAATCGAAATATGAATTTTATTTTTGCTGTTGTCGTAGAGGTCCTCAAAGTCAAGCCCATTGGATACATTGATTCTTATTAAGAAAAAAGAAATTGACTTGATGAGGAGGAGGTAGATTTTTAAAAATCTTTTAACAAAGAGTAGATATTAAATGTTTCCATGTATAAATTCCTGTGACAGAAAAGGGTGGAGAACCAATATCTTGAGAACGGCAATACAGAGTGTTTGCAAAATCGACGGCATATCTTTGGGAGTATGTTATATATATGTAAACGAGCCTCTTTGTGCGAAGTTTCTTTTGTAAAAAAAACTCCATTGATTGTCTAATTTCCTTTGTGGTTCATTTCCTTTTTCTGCATGATTTTTGTTTGTGCCTATCATATTTATTTATCCGTATTATTTATCTGTATTTAGCCTGTTGTATTCTGTTACTTGAAATAAGAAGGGCTGACATTCGCAGGATGCCGACCGGGTCCCCCATGTTGGTTATTAAAGGACCCCCTGCCACTTATAACGTCCGGATGTTTATTCTGAGTACTACAGCTTTTATATTTTTTTGGTGTAATTTTTTCATGATTTTTTTGGTGCATGCAGCAACATAAGGATCAGGCTTATTTTCCCCATGATCCCGTCACAGGAATAGTGTTTATCTATCCCGTATGTTAAAATAACAGTACACCATCACACAGATTTTACGTGTTAGATGTTTATAATAAAGAATTTTGATCAGTATTTGTTTCAATCGTCTATAACTCTGAAACCAAGCGTTTCCGAACCTATGTTTATGGTGTGGTATTACTGTTGTGCTTTAAAAAAATGACAACACATTGATATATGTGCATCTCTTCTTGTCAACATCATTTTTCATTATGACAATCTATTATGTTATGTCGCTTCTTCCAATGCAGGTGGTTGGTGTTAGGCACATTATTTTTATTCAAATGACTTTTGGTCATTCGATAATTGTCTTTTCTGTTGACAAGCGCCAGGTGCATCTCTTCTTATTCAACATGACTTTTCATACATCCAACATTTATCTTATGACAATCGATTATGTTATGTCGCTTCTTCCTATGCAGATGGTTAATGTTAGGCACATTATTTTTATTTAAATGACCTTTTCGTCATCCGATAATTATCGTATCTTTTGACAATCGTCAGGTGCATTTCTTCTTGTCAACATGACTTTTCCGTACACACGGCCTGGATATTTAACAATGGTAACCTGTTCAATATTTACACATATAGAACATAATCCCAAAGTTATGAAATCGATTTTCCAAACATCCTGTATATTTCTCTCCTTTTTAATTTAATTCCTGCCATCACTCTCGGCTCCTTTTTCCCTTTCTTTCTTTCAGTCCTTACCTGCTTTCTTTTTATCCTGCTCCTTTCTCTACTTTTTTTTATTTCCTTTCTTTTTTCTTTCACTCCTTACTGGAACCCTGGAAGTCACAAAGCTTCTGTCTCGTCAACAGGGACCAAAAATAAAACAGTGCGTGGAACCTTTGTTCCAGCAGCAACAAGAACAACAACAGAAAAATTATCTCTGTAAGATATTCAATGTTTTTTGGTTGAAATACTTAATGCTGATTGGTCAATTCTTTCAAAATACTCAATCTCGATCGGTTGCCAATAGCAGACTTCAACCAATCAGAAAAGGTTTGCAGATGGAGCCGAACACCTGCTCACATTGACTATATAAGCGAGAACACAAAAGTTGTTGCCAGTAGAGTCAGTGAAAGACTCAATTTGCAACAGGAACCTTTATCAATCACAATACTACTACACAGACTTCTCACAGGCAAACAAACCCTGGCCATAGCCCCTCAGCTACTGACATCTCGGCAAGAACGAAGGAGACAGTCTCTGAAAAGGGGCCCTTGATTTCTGATAACTTACTTATTGCATTAAATAAAAACAATATATATATATCTTACCAATTTCACAAAAAAATTAATTCTTTATTTGCAGCATACGATTGTTTCGGCCTACCACTAAGATATATAATAATGTTTCAAGTGTTAAGAGCATCTATTTCTTGGGGAAGCTATCTTCAGGGCTCGTATATGTTTAAAATTTTTTAATGTTGTTACACTATATATAAACGAACTTGTATATATTTTTCATTTTTTGGTTTTCATTTTGGTGTTTAAGCTAAAACCTCATAGTAAATTTTGTGATGAGATATTTTGCAAGGTAAAATGTAACTGCCATATTTAAGGAGAGCAAAGTAAATATTCCAGAATTAGTATTTATGTTCGTAACTAGGCGTTTCATTTATCCAATAATCAATAATTCGGTAATAATGTGGTCAACTCATAATATGCACGGGTGTATCAGAGAGCATCTACTTTTGTGTTGATGTTGTACTTTAGATTTCTTCAGATTGATCTCATTATTTTGATAGTTTTCGTTTCTTTCCTGATGAGTTATTGCTTATTCTATTCTCAGTTGATCAAATGCCTATCTAAATCAATCGAGAATAAAATTATATTACAAATGTGAAAATATAATATAATATACAAAATACAAAAATACACAAAATTAACATCGATGGAAATATGCATCATGTCTAAAAAAGGTACATCCAGCACATTATGAATGTTTAGCAAGTATCGCAGAAAGTCTTCCAGAAATTTGAATAGTAAAAAAAAATTCTCTTTGGAAAATATGGGTGTTCAGATTCGCTGTTCAAGTTCATTGGTAAAAAACGCTCGACTCACCAGACGTAATATAAGTGTATAAATCTCTGAAAAACTGAAAAAATTCGCAAATCCAATAACGCATCTTCCTAAGGCAGATCAAGAAATGGCCTCAAATGATAAAATTCTGAATAGGAAAAGCTTCAAGTAATTATATGAGTATAAAAAAGAGGAAGAAGAATGTAGTATTAGAGAGAAGAACAAAGAAAGGAAAGGAAAGAAAAGAAAGAAGTAAAGAGAAATAGGCATAACGAAAGGAAGGAATAAAGAAGAAAAGGGTGTGCGTTCGTGGGAGATCATATCGTGTTCATCTTTATCAGTTGTTAAATAGGAGATATGTCAATTAATAATGATAATTCATTCTTTTTTCTATTATATCTCCGAAAATGTTTTCTTTGTGCCCGAATTGTTTTCGAAATGTTTAAATTGCCCTGAAATTTCAGGGCAATTTAAACATTTCTTCCGGCGTTCGGTCTATTTAAATTTAAAAGAAAATAATTATTTGGTTACAAATAAACAAACACACATTTTAAAACATTCCTTTAACTATAAAAGTCAAACAAAAATATAAATTAAGATGCACACTTTTTCTTTAAAAATAAACAAGTTCGAGAGTAAATCTGGACAGTGTAAGGAGTATTGATTTACTCCTCTCCATGAGTTAGGCACAAGGCCAGTTTTTATCTTACTCCCACAAGTAAGATGTGACCCAAGGTCGGGTCAGGAAAGTGGGGTTTACAAATTGCCTGGGCAGCCCCGTCGGCATTCCCCGGTAGGGGCGCCTCAGGCAGTAAGCAATAAACTTACTCCTCCCCAAAGAGGGGAGGCGAAGCCTGGGAGTGTGGACCTCCTAGAACTGCACAGGACAGACCCATAGACCGGCGTAAATCAAGCCCCGAAGGCCAAGACAATACCAGTCTATGGGGTGCAGTATCCATCGGAACTGATACTACACTTTGATCTTAGCCAAAAGGCCAAGAACAAAATGATATGTTCATGTTGAAAGAATTGATGAGAGTTCTTGGGTTAGTAGGTGTATAAGAGTTGAGGTAACAGGTTCAGTTCAGAGGCGAAGGCCAATGAAAACATGGGAGAAAGTGATAAAGATGGACTTGAAAGAAAGAAGGACATAAAGGTCTGGCAGAGATAGGTTAGTTTGGAAGTAAATTTCTTAAAGCCGTCCAACACATGCCAGCATGTAAAACGGATGTTAATCCGGATACGATGATGAGTAATGATGAAAACGTTTCACAATTTACTATATTTTACTGAACAAGGAAAATTGATGATGATGATGATGATATAGACTCTTACTTAATCAGATTCAAAATTGATCTCACATGCGTATGTGTAAAAAAATGTTTTTCTTTATTTTATTTACTTATTTAAAAAGACAATTCATACTTGAAAGTTGTTTCTTATAGAAATTTTTAAAAAATTGAATAAAAATATGAATATGGGGTTTACGGATGCGAGCAGGAGTTTTTTGGTGTCATCAATTTTCTTGGGTAATGCTGACACACAAGTCCCTCTAGTATATAATAATGCCTTAAAATTCGTGGCTATAAAGACACTAAAATAACCTCTAAGAAATCTGTAGTAAATGCTAGAGTCTGGCAAGATAGGGTGAAAAGATCTGTCTCTCTGTCTGTACCCGTATGCCTCTTTTTAGCTCTCTATCTTAGGAGAACTCAAATAGTATATGTATGCATCATTTATATATGTAAAATAAAGAAAGCAGATCAACTTTCTTTTCAACACCAACTTCCAGTATGTCCCCAGTGACTCAAAGCATACAGATTGAGAAACACCATTATAACATTTTAGACTTGAATTCAATCAATATTTCATTAAACACAAGACAAATTGGTTTATAATTTAATTTTCACGTCTTTCTGAACAATTTCGATAATTAGGAATAAGTGTTGAAGAAATATAAACTTGAAGTCAATATTTGATTCAAGTCAAGTTGATTATTTTAATAGTTTCAGGTTTATTTTGAACGAAATGGATCCGTCTGTTATTTTTTTACTATTGGGTGACCACCTATCGAGGCCAAGAGCCATTACATGATTATTATTTCACCCATAAGTTGTTTTTTTTAATAGTAACGAGTAACCTTTCATCAAGGCCCAAAGGCCATTCGAGGACAAGGGTTAATGAGATTGTCAGTTGGACAAGGAACAACACCCTGAGAGGTCTGGAAACGATGGGTGGAATGGGCAGGATTTGATTATTTAAAGGGAAAGTTCGACAAGAATTTAACATTTGACTTGAAAACGACTATGTTGTAGTCAGCCGGGGAGTAGCCTCGTTGTATTGTGTTCCACAGACGGAAAGTTCTTGGTTTGGTTTGGTTTATGGCATATCAACCATCTGTGGGTTATTTTATGCCGAATAAAGTTTCCAAATATAATTCTATAGGTAGGATGATTATTTATATTTCTAGAATAAATTACTCTTTTAAGACATTACTCTTTGAAAATATTACTCTTTGGAAAATATTACTGTTTGAGAATAACCACACCCAAACGACCATAATTTAGTCAGCTGGAAAGCAGCCCCGTCGTATTGTGTTCCACAGACAGAAAGTTCTTGGAAAGAAACTTTGTTCATGGAACTCCATTTAGTTTTAGGTACAGAGGGAGAAAGAAAAATTATTTACAGTGGTTGTGAGTTTTTGTTGTGAATGTTTTACAGATGGGGGAGGACCAGATATTAGAGCTCAGTAAAATAAGTAGAGAAAGACTAGCAACATCTCTTTTGCAATAAAGGGGCTGGAAGGAAGAGAAGAGATCATCCCCACTAGATTTCAAAGTCGGTTTGGTATTCTATCAAAGCAAGAAAGAGTTCTCTTAGCGGCCCCTCCCCAGATGTGGCAACAGTACTCCATCTTAGGACGTATCTGACTCTTGTATATGCAGGTAGAGGATTTCATCAGGAGTGCGATACCTTTTGTTCATCATAGATTTATTAATAACTAGTTGTTCATATCCGGCATATCATATCATAAGCCCTGGAGTTAATATTGCTTTAATAATATATGAGAAATAGCAAAGTATTCTAAAGCCAGAAATTAAAATGGTTGACTTGTTTTATAACGGAAAAACATTATAATTCAGTAAAATGGCTGAGTTGTTTTCTAAGAAATCGAAATTCATTATAAAAAAAATACTCCCTCCTTTGACCGAGGACGGAAAAGATTCTACATTTTGATCCCAGCCCGAAATTAAAATTGCTGGGTTGTTTTCTAAGAAACCGAAATGCATAATAGCGGATTTAAATTATATCAGTAAAAAAATTTTTTGTAAATAAATTATTGTTTCTAAATACGATTTTTATCTCTCAAAGTAATTCATTAAAATGGCTGATTTGTTCTCTGACAGGAAACAGAAAAATACTATACTACACTTAGATCCTAGCCCAATAGGCCGGGTAACAACAGAAGGAAAATCACTATCGTAAGCAATATGCAGTTTTTACGTGCTAAGAAATAAAGTGAAAGTTTGTATGTATCTTTATAAGAAAAAAAGTTTGGGACCCTATTCTGTGCAAATATATTTTTTTAAATCTTCGCATAGTATTTTTTGTTTGTTATTTTATTTGTTTCTAATCAAATTAACACAATCACTACGAAATGCATTATGGTGGATTTAATTGTATCATTAAAATCTTATTCAGAAAAAATATTTTTTTATGAATAAGATTTTTATTTCTTAAAGTAATTCATTAAATTGGTTTATTTATTTTTCAAGAAACCGCAATGCATTATAAAAAAAAAACAACATTGGCTCTACCTCTGACCGGGAACGGAAAGATACTACACTTTGATCTGAGCCTAAAAGGCCGGGTATAAACAGGATGAGAATCACTATGTTCAGCAATAGGCATGTTTCGACGTGCTAAGAAATACAGTGAAAGATTACATGTATCTCTCCCAGAAAAATAAATTGGAACCCTATTCTGGGCAAATGTAATTTTGGTTTGTTGCTTTTTTTTAATCTTCATATAATATTTTTATTTTACTTGTTCCTAATCAAAGAGTCTGTTCTGTATGACGAGATACAGGGGTCGAACAAAATAATGAAAACATTCGAAAGCAGTGGTTCTCTGATTGCAGCCTTAGCTTTCGGCAAACAGTTTTTGTTAAAACGGGATTATTCAGATGATTGTTAAGCTCTGCTGTAATTTTGGGTACCGTGGTTTTGTGCTCTTTCTTCACAATCCTAACAATCTCCTTCACGATCTCTCTCAAACAGCTTCAGTTTTCTTCAAGAATTTTGTTTAGATGAGGATGTTTTCCCTTCTTTTTCATAGGCTGTCATCACCTTCGAGACAGATACAACCACCATCTGAGCCACTTCCGTTACAGTAGCATCTGCCATACGAGCACCAACAATCTGCCTTCTTTGGAAAAAAATCTTTTGATATACTTTTGTCTCATGAAAGCCTTTTTCTTGTTGCGGTCACAGACTTGATTTCTGCTAGAAACTCGTTCATATATACATCCGATCGGAAAGCAATTTGCTCTGCATTGTCTATCCGAGCGTGAACTGAAGCAATTGTTCCATAAGCACTTCCAGTTGTCTGTTTGATGAAATACAAGTCAGGAGATTCCTTCACACTACCAACTTGCTTATCGGTCGCATTTTTAGTCAGCGGACACAAAAGCCTAACAGCAAGACGGGCTTGGGTACCATAGCCAATAAAGCTTCATTGGTGCCAGAAACATCGCTAAACTCCCATTCTTCCGGTACTCTGATACTCCAATCACCAAGCACTCCGACTCTTCGCGTTTCTGAAACCGCCGCTTTTCAAGTCTGGCTTGCACTGCGGAACCTTCTCCTTTTTAACAATTATCAAGTCGCTTTCTTTCTTTCTCGACATCCCACCCACAATGGACTCGTCCACGATTCATTTTTGCAACTCTTCATCATCTTACACTACTACGAACAAAGACTTTCCTTTTTGCATGGACAGAGCTTCTTTATAAGGGCTTCCCGTCTGTGGAACACATTACCGTGGGCCTGCTTCCCTGATGATTACAATATAGTCATTTTCAAATCCAATGTTGACAAATTCCTGTCATGGACCACACCATAAGCAATCGAATGCAGCTCATACCATTGACCAATGTTAATACTCACATAGTGTTCCTCATCTTTTGACTGTCATTTCGTCTCATTAACTATTATTCTCAAGTAGCACTTGGCTTTAATAAGTGGTGACCTCAATAGTATAAAAAATATTTACAATCGAGCTGTTGTATTATGGTGGCTTTTTTTAAGGCCACCATAATACAACAGCTCGATTGTGAATATTTTTCAAGAAAAAACTCACCCAATCTTTTCTAAACAACGGAAATTGGAAGTAAACTGACAAGAGATCAAAAGTTTTACAGTGACAAGCTTAGGAACATGTAAACAAATACCCAAAACGTGATCGATTAGGATACTTAGAGCTGGGAAGAAATTTTAAGAAGCTCAACGAGACGGACATGTGAAATTTAGTCTTAAAAACAGTCAGTAGTGACCGAAGCTCGCTGTCTGTCTGTCTCTCTCTCTCTCAGAATTTTTGGGAAGTTCAACGAGACGGATGTGTGAAATTAAAATTTAGTCTTACAAATAGTCAGTAGTGACCTAAGCTCGCTCTCTCTCTCCCCCTCTCTCTCTCTCTCTTCCCCTTTCTCTGTCAGAAACGAAAGTGAAACATCACGTGATTGATTAGTATACTTAGAGCTGGAAAGAATTTTTTGGAAGATCAACGATACGAAAGTGTGGAATTTAGTCTTAAAAATAGTCAGCAGCGACCTAAGCTCTCTCTCTCTCTCTCTCTCTCTCTCTCTCTCTCTCTCTCTCTCTCTCTGCCCTAAACATGTACCTAAGGTAAAATAAAGATCTATATATTTTGTCTTCGAGTTATTTAATTTGAGAACCAACAATCCGGCCATGGACAGACTGCTCCAAGGAGAATCGCCGTCAAATGTTTCCTGTCCATCAGAACAGGACCAGCAACCAGCCAAAAGAAGTCTTCATCTATTCTTCTCATCAACTCACTCGACCGTCTCAAGTATGTCTTCACATGAAACCGACACGTAAGTGAGACGGTATACAACATAGCTTATGCATTGCAGATACAATTTAACTATTCAGAAAAACAATTATGAGTTACATAACAGTTTTTTTCGAACTCGTAACTGAAGTAGATTTACCATGCGAGTGTCAATCTTGTTTGTTTGTTTGTTTGATCTCATGTAGACGTTTGGTAAATAAAGATAGTTACTTAAGCGGAAAGTGTTCACCAGCGTTGACAGCAGATGTCAGGGTAAATATCTATTACTAATGAAGATTTAGTATCTGTCGGTCTGAAGCTGAAACTATACTATTACTTCTATTAATTATACTATTACTTCTATTAACTATACTATTACTTCTATTGTACTATCTTTTAATGCTCAATTCAATTTACTATACTATTTAAGACTAATGTATTATCACTCAATTCATCGGGGGATGGGCAGTATCTTTTCTGTTTTGATGATATCATCCTCCCAGGCATTACCTTCTTTTTTATGGGTGGAGGGAAGGGAGTAGTGTAGTATCTGTTTTGTTGTCATGATACAATCCTCCCATACATTACCTATCATTTTAAAGTGGTTTATGTAATGAAGCGTATAAAAAGGGCTGACATAGTCAAACTAAGTAATAAACTGTGGGTTATAGGCTGCAAGATGTAACACTATATAATGAAATGGCATAAAAAGGGCTGACATAGAGGCAAACTAAGTGATAGACTCAATTATAGGCAACAAAATGTAATAAAAGGGCATAAAAAGGGCTGACATAGAGTCAAACTTTGTGATAGACTGTTTATTATAGGTCACAAGATGCAACAATATGTAATGAAGGACATAAAAAGGGCTGACATAGAGACAAACTAAGTGATAGACTGAATTATAGGCAACAAAATGTAATGATATGTAATAAAAGGGCATAAAAAGGGCTGACATAGAGTCAAACTTTGTGATAGACTGTTTATAATAGGTCTCAAGATGCAACAATATGTAATGAAGGACATAAAAAGGGCTGACATAGAGACAAACTAAGTGATAGACTGAATTATAGGCAACAAAATGTAATGATATGTAATAAAAGGGCATAAAAAGGGCTGACATAGAGTCAAACTAAGTGATAGATTGTGGATTATGGGCCACAATATGTAGTGTTTACTGTTGTATCCTTGAAAAGGGGTACAATGTTCTTATTCAGTTTGAAGGAACAATCAACACGCCAGTAGAATGAAGAAAGGTTTATTGCAATAGAGATTACAATGAATGGATAGACAAACATTAGTAAGACATTACTAATCGTTGTAGCAAGATAGCAGTGAATGCAGTGTTCACTATATAGTGTTCTCTGTATTAGTAAGTCCACATAGGAAGAGGGGGTGTAGGATATTCTATTACAACAGATTTTCATGAGTAACAGACGTAAACATGCCTAAAAAGTCAGAATACAGCACAGCTCCCATGACTCTCAGAACCATTTTTTGATGCTCAGAATTGCTATAGCATGGAACAAACTGCCTGCATCAGTTGTTGGCTGCTGAGACACTACATCCTTTAAAACCCTCTATTTAATTAGTGTTGTATCCTTGAGAAGGGTTACAATATACACAGTTGTTACTCAAGTGGCAGGAACAACCAGCATTCAGAGTCAAATAAAGAAAGAAGGGTTTATTGTGATAGAGATGGTTTGGTTGTTTTGCTTTATGGCATATCAAATCCTCAGGTCATTTTATGCTGCATCCGGTCATTTTGGTGGAAGTTTTTATGCTTCAAGTTTCTTACATGTTCAAGTATTTATTAATTGTGTTTGGTTGAGTGAAAAGAGGGAGGGAAGAAGGGGAAGGTGGAGGAAGAAGGGGAAGGTGGAGGAAGAAGGAGAAGAGGGGAAGGGGAATGGGAGGAAGGGAAATTTTTGTTTTTTGTTTTGGATTTTTTAGAACATGATTAAGTTTTGAAAAAAAAAATAACAAAATAAAACATCAATGTTTGGTGCATTTTGGGTAAGGAAGCCGATATCGTCAGACAGTCTGATCTGGTAGCACCAGTATTGCAAAAGAGAGAGATTAGCAAGATATTGCTAATCTCCTAAGAAAGACTGTTGGGTAATGAATCATAATTTGAAGAACTAGCTCTCTGAAATTAATAGGCAGCAGAGATACGAAGACAGTGACAGAAAAAGAACATTGCTAATATCCACAGCAAGATAGTAGTGAATACGGTGTTCACTATATATAGTTCTTTGTATTAGTAAGTCTACATAAGAAAACAGGGTGTAGGATATTCTATTAAAACCATGATCTAAAAAAAATGAGCCGTAAAACAAACAAACCAAACTTTCCGCTCCTATCCCCTCCCCCTCCAAATTTAAGCATTCAAGGAAAACATGAAAGGAAGTGATAAAAATAGACCTAAGAGAAAGAGAGATCAATAAAGATCTGGGCAGAGATATATTAGTTTCGAAGTCAATTTCTTAAAGTTGTCCAACACATGCCAGCATGTAAAATGGACGCTAAACTGATGATTATGATGGTGATGATGATGATGATGATGATGATGATCCCCAGGGAGTAGATACATCATGCCAGAACCGATTCCATAGTCAGAGTTCAAATTCTTTCAGATTTGCCATGTTCAATGACACAGTAATACAGTTGGGAAAGGCATGAACTCACATTTTCCTACCTATTATGTTCAGTTAATCGTTTACAAGTTTTGTGCTTTGGCATTAAATAACTGCTGTATCCTTAAAAAAGGGTTACAATATACAAGGTTGTCACTCGAGTGTCAGGAACAAAACGCTAGTAGAGTGTCGGGTTCAACATATCGCAGCTTAGGTTTACTTTTGGAAAAGACGCCATCTTGAAAAAAACGTAGCAGCAGAAGGAGTCGCTATTCTTTTTGCAATGACTTTTGTGAAAATCAGCAGCAGCCGTAGTCGCCATTTTCTGTGCACCAGCACCCTATAGTCCTAACTCCTGCACCAGCACCCTGCAGTCCTGATTCATGCACCAGCGGCTCCAACTCCTTTTTCCAACAGCCCTTATCAGGGCTACTCACACAACTACTGCGATATATTTTTCTTTTTTTAAACAGTCCTTTTCAGGGCTACTAACACAACTACTGCGATATTTTTTTCTTTTTATTAAACAGCCCTTATCAGGGCTACTCACATAACTACTGCGATATTTTTCCCTTTTTTTAAACAGCCCTTATCAGGGCTACTCAGACAACTACTGTGAGATTCTTTCCTTTTTTTTCCTGCCAGCAACAGCAAGGGTACCTTATCGACATCCATCAACAGCTATCCAGCCTTTTCTCTCCAACAACACCACTCTTATCGTTCAGTTTGCTGTCACCAGAGACACCACTCCCGTCTTTCCAGTTTCTCCTGTTCCAGTGACGTCATCTCAATTCCTATCACTTCTTGTTATTATAATTTTTCTATGGTAAATAAACATGCTCATCTTTGAACTGTTCACCTGTGTTTGTCCTCTCTTCTTTGTCATTGCCGTTTTAACATATTCTTGCCTGTGTCTCCTTTCTTAGTTGTGCAGGTCGATCAACCCCAACGGTCGGTCCTGCAACAAGAGTGACTGAAAGAAAGGTTTATTGCAATAAAGAGTAATAAGAATGGAGAGACAGAGATTAGTAAGAGATGATTGATCTCCAAAGCAAGATCGTCAGGTAATGGTCCATAATCTGAAGAACTAGCTCTTTAAAATTAATAGGCAATAATGACACAGAGACAGTGACAGAAAGAGTAGGAGAAAACGGCAGAAAGAAATATATATATATGAGAGAGAGAGAGAGAGAGAGAGAGAGAGAGAGAGAGAGAGAGAGAGAGAGAGAGAGACAAATACAGATGTAAACAGACAGACCGTAGATGATAGCCAATGTTACATTTTATGGCCTAACTTCATCTCTTAACAGAAAGGGGGAGGGCAAACTAAGAGATAGATGGTGGATTATATGCAATAAAATATAACTGGACAATGTTTGCTAATAGACATTTCCATCTCTTTTACACAGTCAATAAAAAGAAAACAGCTTGCCACCTTACATCTCACTATGTAATAATTTAGCCAAATGAGATATGGCCGACTTAGCATTTTATCTCTCCAAGAGATTTCATACTTTGCTCCCATTGCCATATAAAACCATTTATCAGATAATAAAGTAATATTCATTACCGATTAGAAGTCTGTCGTCTCTCTTTGAAGTTCTTCTCACTTAAACAATTGAGATAAATATAAAGCTTATTGACCGGCAGTTAAACTGTTCTCGTACAATAACATTTTTTTCCTGTTCTTTTTTATTCTCCGGTTTCGTTTCCTGTAACTGGTTTGTAATTATATATGTACTAGCAATCCCGACCTAGCGTTGCCCGGGCGTATTTATATGTTTATGTTTGTTTCACACTGCCCCGTGAAAAATGAGTAACAGAAAATTATTATTAATTTAAAATATTCTAATACAATGAGATCAGTTTTTTCTATTATTTTTATTGCCTAGTTTGTTACTTTTAACTGTTTTGTAATTATATATATACTAGCAGTCCCGACCCGGTGCTGCCCGGGAGTATTTATACTTTAATGTTTGCAAAATGAGTAACAGAAAATTATTATTAATTCTTAATATTTTTACCAGTCTTTTTCTCTTCTTTTTTTATACGTTTTTTTTTCTTTCTGTCTATTCTATCGTTATTTTGACGGTAGTTGCTCAAATAAGCTCCACTCTCTGGTTCCCCTCCCTCTGTAAAACATTCACATCAAAACCTTGTCTACCTACCACCACTGCAAATAACATTTTTCTTCCTCTGTGTGCCAAAAATAAAACCGAACTTCCATCCATGAACAGAGTTTCTTTCCAAGAACTTCCCATCACTGTAAATAATTTCCTTTTCTTCCTCTGTGTACCTAAAACTAAACGGAACTTTCATGAGCAAAGTTTATTTCTAAGAACTGCACGTCTGTGGAACGCAATACTACGGAACTGCTTCCCAGCTGACTACAACATGATCGTTTTCAAGTCCAATGTTAACAAATTCTTTTCGAGCCGCCCTCTTAAATAATCAAATTCTGACCAGTTTCAACCATCATCGGCAATCCTCACTTGAAAAACTGACCTTCACCTCAGACTTGTAATGTAAGAATTACATGAAATTCGTTGCCAAGGGAGCTGGAAAATAAATAATTATACCACTCCAAAAAGTATTTAACTCATGACGTAATCCTAGACATGTACGAGTATAAAATACATCCTAAAATGGAGTACTGTTTCGATATGTGAGGAGGTGCCGCTCATGGCGCGTTTCCTGCTTTGACAAAGTACACAATCGACTTCGAAATCTAGTGGAGGATGTCGCTTTCTCTTCTCTACAACCTCTTTCTCGCAGAAGAGACGTTGCGTCTTTCTCTGCCCTATCATTTTTTTTTAATATAACTGTACGGCCCCCCTGCAACTGATGGTCCCCCCCCCCCCTGTAAAACATTAACAAAATTTGTTTAGCTACAACCACTGCGAATAATTTCTATTTCTCCTTCGGTGTACCTAAAACTAAACAAAACTTTAATGAGCAAAGTTCATTTCCTAGATCTACCCGTCCGTTGAACACAACACCACAGAGCTGCTCCCCAACAGACTACAACCCGACTGTTTTCAATACTAATGTAAACAAATTATTGTTGAGTCATCCTTTTAAATAATCAAATTCTGCCCAGTTTCACCCATCATCGGCAATCCTCACTTGATAAACTTATTAACCCTTATCCTTCAGTGGCCTTCTTGGCCTTGAAAAGTGGTGACCTGTTAGTACATAAAAAACAACTTTTTTTTGTCGACACACCGGTTCTCATAGGATCACCGAAGTTAAGCGACATTGAGGCTGGCCAGTACTAAATGGGTGACCATTCAGAAATATCAGATGCTTTACGTAACAAGAATCTCTTCATATTGAAATTAATCTACAAATTAATTGCATACAAACAACAAATACAAAAACAACAAATACAAACACTTGTACGATTACGGCATGAAATGACTCAATAATGGTTGACATGGCGTAACCTAACAACAAAAACAACGCCCAATAAAGTCTAACACTTCCTCCCTATGGTAGGGGGAGTGGCAACGTTATAGTGTCAAAGCTACCCATTTAACAAGGCTCTCATCAAAATCCAAGAGAAGTCTGCATCAGGATCCGTCGTCCTCTGGTCGTATTTGCCTCTGCATGCAGCAAGCAAAGATATGTGAGGTGCGGAGTTGAAATCAATGGAGTGAGAGTGACAACGTTGCTTCTGCACTATTTGTGTGTTCTGGGTCAAACCTTTCCCAAGTTTGCATGCAACTGCTGAGCCTTGCTGTTCTCGGTGTCAGAGTTTAAAAAACTGCAATTTTACAAGTTAACGAATCGCTGCGATAAACGAGGAGGACTTCATCCAGACCAGACAATCTTGAGGCATGAATTTCGTGAGCTTTATGCAGAAATCTGATTCCTCCTCCTCCTCCTCCCCCCCAATGACAACGATGACAAATACACATGCAACAATAACAAATAGAAATACAACAACAACTACAAATATAACAAATACAACAAATGCAAAAAATGTAACCAATGCAAATACCAGGAATACAACAAATGGAAATAAAACAAATGCTAATACAACACACACAACAAATGCAAGAAATACAAACACAACAAAAACAAATACAACAAATGTAACCAATACAAATATAGCACATACAACAAATGCAAATACAACACATGCAACCAATACAAATATAACACATACAACAAATGCAAATACAACACATGCAACCAATACAAATATAACACATACAACAAATGCAAATACAACACATGCAACCAATACAAATATAACACATACAACAAATGCAAATACAACACATGTAACCAATACAAATACAACACATACAACCAATACAAATATAACACACACAACAAATGCAAGAAATACAAACACAACAAAAACAAATACAACAAATGTAACCAATACAAATATAGCACATACAACAAATGCAAATACAACACATGCAACCAATACAAATATAACACATACAACAAATGCAAATACAACACATGCAACCAATACAAATATAACACATACAACAAATGCAAATACAACACATGCAACCAATACAAATATAACACATACAACAAATGCAAATACAACACATGCAACCAATACAAATATAACACATACAACAAATGCAAATACAACACATGCAACCAATACAAATATAACACATACAACAAATGCAAATACAACACATGCAACCAATACAAATATAACACATACAACAAATGCAAATACAACACATGCAACCAATACAAATATAACACATACAACAAATGCAAATACAACACATGCAACCAATACAAATATAACACATACAACAAATGCAAATACAACACATGCAACCAATACAAATATAACACATACAACAAATGCAAATACAACACATGCAACCAATACAAATATAACACATACAACAAATGCAAATACAACACATGCAACCAATACAAATATAACACATACAACAAATGCAAATACAACACATACAAATGCAATAAATGAAAATATGAGAAATGAAAATACAACAAATGCAAATGCAACAACTGCAAATATAACAAATACAAATACAACAAATGTAAATACAACAAATACAAAAAAGTGCAAATATAACAAATACAAATGAAACAAATTAAAATGAAAAAAATGCAGCAAATACAAATGCAACAAATGCAAATAAAATAAATTAAAATGCAAATACAACAAATATAATAAATGCAAATGCAACAAATACAAATACAACAAATGCAAATAAAATAAATTAAAATGCAAATACAACAAATATAATAAATGCAAATGCAACAAATACAAATACAACAAATGCAAATAAAATAAATTAAAATGCAAATACAACAAATATAATAAATGCAAATGCAACAAATACAAATACAACAAATGCAAATAAAATAAATTAAAATGCAAATACAACAAATATAATAAATGCAAATGCAACAAATACAAATACAACAAATGCAAATAAAATAAATTAAAATGCAAATACAACAAATATAATAAATGCAAATGCAACAAATACAAATACAACAAATGCAAATAAAATAAATTAAAATGCAAATACAACAAATATAATAAATGAAAATACAACAAATAAAAACAAAACAAATTAAAATACAACAAAAACAAATTCAACAAATGCAAAAATGTTGGGTTAGTCATCAGCTGACTCATAATCGCTCTTCTTACATAGAGTGGCCTTAATATTTTCCATCTTCGTTTTGGAGATCCATTGTATCCAGACTGCAGCAGCATAATCAGAGCTGAAGTGGTCGGTCGCAATGTAGGTACTCTTCAATGTATTTTGTCAGAATTCTAGTCGGTCGTAGCTAGGCCCTGTAGTGCTTTCGTCTGACGTTTGATTTTTGTTGCCAAGAATTGAAGCATGCAGGCTGATTGTTTAGTATCTCTTGTAGTTACTTTTCATAACCATTAGCTCCTTAGCATGCACCCAGATCGTGATGTCATCTGCAAACATGGTAACTTGGGGGTCACCAGTGCTGAAGTTAAGGTCATCAACATAGAACAGGAACTAAAGGAGAGAGAGGAGTGAACCTTGAAGCATGCCCTATTTAAAGGTCGCTTTCTTACTTTTTGTCCCCTCGAAGGTAACCCAGTCCAAGCGGTTGGCAAGCTATGCTGTATCCAACATACTGCATGTCATGAGACACCTTTCTGATGTATCTTAAAGAAGAGTAAATCACACCAGACAAGGTCATAGGCTCTCGAGTAGTCTATCAACGCATTGGATTGCTCTGAAAGCAATCAGTAACAAATTATGCGTCATCCATGTTGGAACCCTGAATGGTTCCCAACAGCAAATTTTACATTTTCGCTAGAAAGCACAGATGGTTTATCATGAGCCTCTCAATTGTCTTTCCAATCACTGAAGTCAGAGATATAACATGGTAGCTGGCCATCTTCTTGGAGTCCTTTACTGCTTTTGCAACTGGTCTGATGTCAACAGTTTTCCACTCTTGCAGGATTCGTCCAGGTGACCAAGAAAAGTTGTAAAGTCTCCGGAAAAAGGGAAATCACAACAGGTCAAAGTAGGTGAAGGGGGCGAGGGTGGGCATGGTCGAGGGCTGACCGTTTTTTTTTTCGATTAAAGTGGGGTTCAGAATTAACCACAATATTTTCGGTCAAAACTGGTTTTGGGATTATTCACTAACAAACTATTTTTAATTAAACAATGTTTTAGTAAAAAAAAAAGAAAACGCATTAAAAATACTAAGTCATATGGCAGTTTCACCATATACGTGAAACTCTGCAATTTAACAAAATAAAAAAAATAGATTCGTCCAAGATTTACGGACAATGCCGGGTAGTGACAGGAACTTTGAAATGTTCATAGTTAGTCATAAAATTAATAATTAAAGAACCTTACTCCTCCCTAAAGAGGGGAGGCAAAGCCTTGGAGGTGGACCTCCTAGAACTGCACACGACAAACCCACAGACCGACGTAAATCAAGCCCCGAAGGCCAAGACAATACCGGTCTATGGGGTGCAGTATCCATTGGAACAGATACTACACTTTGATCCCGGCCAAAAGGCCGAGAAAATATTTATTTACTCCTCTGCAGGAGTTAGGCACAAGGCCAGTTTTATCTTACTCCCACAAGTAAGATGTGACCACAGCTTGGGTCGAGGAAGTGGGGTTAAAAGCCAGCGCTCGAGAGGTGAGCACTCTGGCCATTTAAAAATTGCCTGGGCAGCCCCGTCGGCATTCCCCGGTAGGGGCGCCTCAGACAGTAAGCAATAAACTTACTCCTCCCCAAAGAGGGGAGGCGAAGCCTGGGAGGGTGGACCTCCTAGAACTGCACAGGACAGGCGTGCAGTATCCATCGGAACAGATACTACACTTTGATCTTAGCCAAAAGGCGTTATTTAACACCCACCCACAATGGGAGTATGTGACACAAGGTCGGAAAGTGGGATTTGAAAAGCCAGCGCTCGAGAAGGTGAGCGCTATGGCCATTAAAAATTGCCTGGGCAGCCCCGTCGGCATTCCCCGGTAGGGGCGCCTCAGACAGTAAGCAATTAACTTACTCCTCCCCAAAGAGGGGAGGCGAAGCCTGGGAGGGTGGACCTCCTAGAACTGCACAGGACAGACCCATAGACCGGCGTAAATCAAGCCCCAAAGGGCAAGACAATACCGATCTATGAAGTGCAGTATCCATCGGAACAGATACTACACTTTGATCTTAGCCAAAAGGCCGAGAAAAATATATATATATATATATATATATATATATATATATATATATATAATAGTCTACAACAGGGATTAGACTAAATGCAGGGCTTTATCCGCTCCATTAGTTTTGTCTTGTGCAGTTTCTGCTCTATTAGATTTGGAGCGGCTTCCACTCATAAAATAAAGGAGTCGCTCCTTTTGCACCTTAAAATAACATGTTGACAAATTCAACACATTTCGCACATTATTTTCAAACCAGTCCCTATTTACTTACCCCCTCCCCATTGTTGGATGAAAAAAAAATGAGCCCTTCACTTCTTGGCTGCAGCAAAAAGTAGCGTTCTTCTTCCTATAAAGCCCTGACTAAAATGTCGCCTTATGGACGTCTTTTTTAACTATTACGTAAGTAATGAGAGAACTACGTCTGTGGCTGCATGGTCAACGTGTATACAAAGAAGAAACAAAACACCATCTTTTTTTGTTGTTCCTTTTTATGAAACGGCAGAAAAGAAATGCCTGTCAAAATAAGAAACGATATTGTCCATTTCTTTAACGTCAATGTAGTTCATTAGTCGAGCATTCCCCTTGCATCAGTCGCACACGTCCATTCGTGACATGATTTAACTACCACAGAATTACTCATAAGAAAAGGAATGAAAATGGGAGTATCCGTTTTGTATTCACTGTATTTATCAACAAACAAAAGGAAAGAGATTGGCAAGAGGAGAGGGAGAGGGGGAGAGAGAGAGAAAAGAGAGGAAGAGAGAGAAATAACGAGAGAGAGAGAGAGAGAAGAAAAGAGTGAGCGAGATAAAGAGTGAGAGACAAAGGTACAGATAGAGAAAGAGAGATGGAGAAAAAAAGAATAAAAAAGAGAAAGAGAGAGAGAAAGTAAAACATATATATATATAGAGAGAGAGAGAGAGAGAGAGAGAGAAAGAGAGAGAGACAGACATACAGACAGAAAAAGAGAGAGGATCAGAGGGAGAAAAGTGATAAAGAGCGAGATAATAAGAGAGACTGATGAAGAGAGGCGGAGTGGAAAAGAAAGAAAGAGAGAAGTGAGAGAGAAAGAGAAAGAAAAATAGAGAGAAAGAGAGTGAAGAAGAGGGAGAAAGAGTGGATAAAGAACGAGAGAATAAGAGAGAGAAATAGAGAGATAGAGAAAGAAAGGGATAGAGAAAAAGAGAAATAGAAGGAGAGAAAGAGAGGTGGAGAGCGACAGAGAAAACCAGTGAGAAAAATAAGGAGAAACAGTGTGAGAGAGTGAATAAGAGAAAGAGCGAGAAAAAGGGATATATATATATATATATATATATATATATATATAAAGGGAGAGAGAGAGGGGGAGAGAGAGGGCAAATAGAAAGACAGACATTGACAAGAAAGAAGAATGGGGGAGAATAGAGAATTAAGAAGAAGAGGAGAGTGAGAGAAAAAGAAAAAAAGATAGAAAAGGAGAATGCTCAATTGGTGCAGGGTTTATTTTTCTTGGGAGTTTTTGTAAAAGAAACAATTATTTGCAGGAAAAAAAAGGAAATAACATGTGTCGTTTTCTTATGGGACAATTTCCCGCCTCTTTATCGACTTAATTGTTGGCTGCATTTCTAGCGGAAATTTACAGAACAAATAAAAAAGGACAAAGACCATAGATCTTGTATATTAAAGACTTGAAAGGGCTGTTATTGAACTGAATATATATATATATATATATATATATATATATATATATATATATATATATATATATATATATATATAATCGTAATTTACAAATGTACTACATTGCATAAAAATAAATTAAAGTAAATATAGTCCACATTAGGACCCCTTAAACCTTACAGCTGCGTTCTAAAATTCATAATGATCGTTTAATTAGTTTAGGAGTGAATCCTGTACATATAAATATTATATATATATATATATATATATAACGTTGAAAATAATGTAGAAAATGACCAAATATTTGTGAGATTTGAATTGCTTCCAGCCATACTTTTAGTCTACATCAAGATAAATGCTAAAACTGAGTTTTAAAAGAGAAAAAAATGATATCGAGATATTGTTAGAAGCGGACATTTTTGATTTGTCTATTAAACCAATTGAAAAATAGAGTGTTTTTGATCAGACTCAGGGAAAGATATTAAGAGTCAAAAATATGAAGAGACAGTCATAAAGGGACTGGAACTAACCAATAAATGTACAAAAGAACTCAAAGAGGTGCGCCGCAGAAGATATATGTGTGTCTACCGGGGATCAAGGAGGAGATATATTACGTTGTTTTTATGAAGTGCTGGTCCCCATCAATTCTCTGTGAAACTCGCTTTTATAGTAATAGTTCGCCACTTACCAAGGCCAAAAGCCACTCGAGGATAGAGGTTAGTGAGATTTTCAGTTGGATGATGGAACAGTACTATGAAAGGATTGAGAACTATGATTAATTCACAGGAAGACTCCACAGATATTTGTTGACATTAGACTTGAAAACGACCATGTTGTAGTCTGAAGAGAAACATTCCTGTTGTAACGTGTTCCTAAAGTGGGAAGTTCTCGGAAAGAAACTGTTCATTATATATATATATATATATATATATATAATTTATTTAGATACTGTATATTACATATTTCAGCAATGTACCGCGGTTTCATCCAAAAGGGCAGATTTAGACATCTTTAGTAAATCTCTGTGCCCAGTGGAATCATCGGCAAGCTGAAACGATTGTAGTCACGGCCCGATAGAGAATGGCGTCAACAATGACAGAAAACGGTGTATCTCTGAGCACAGAGATTTACTAAAGATGTCTAAATCTGCCCTTTTGGATGAAACCGCTGTACATTGCTAAAATATGTAATATACAGTATGTAAATAAATTATATTAGCTCTCTTATATGATCGAGCACTTTATTTGATTTCTTTTCATATACAACCTGACACACTATATATATATATATATATATATATATATATATAATCCTTGTTAGTGTTGGGACGATTAATCGGAATTGGGAATTGGAAAATTCGGAACTTTTTGGGGAATAGGAATCAGTATACTGGAAAAATTTTAGCCTATTTTCCGAATTCTTTTAATTTTTATTAATTTGTCTTTTTACTCTCATCAGTGTAGGGAAGTGATAATTTCAGACGGTTACAAGGCGTGAACCCGGTTCACAGAGCCACCTTTGAATCCGCACGCTTTCAGTCTATCCTCGCAGCCATAGGAAATTATCACGTGATACAGAGAATTTAAGTTATATTTATGCCGATTACAGCGTAAACATCAAGACAGACTAGAGAACTCAACGAACTTACTTGGAGCCTTGCTTTGTAGCTTAAGTGAATGTGTATTTTTTAATATCTCCTAACATTGCTCAAGTTTAATTTTCTTAAAGGGGCTTTAATAATAATAGTTATAAGTAAATAATGAATTATATTTAACTACAGATGACGTCGTTTCAAGCTTTTTACTCTCATTAGTGTAAGGAAGTGATACTTTCAGGCGGTCACAAGGCATGAACCCATTATATATATATATATATATATATATATATATATATATATCTAAGCAAGCGTTGTTGAACGTCACGGAACTTTCGCGTTTGTATATTTTCCTCGTGAGGTTCTCAAACCGTCGAGCCATCTTTCTGGTTTCAAGTGGCAATCCGTATAGTACTTCGCCGATAGTTTTTAATTCGGCCATTTTCTCGAGCGCTTTCGACTTTCATAGTCGTCTTCAGGATTAGGGTTTTGTTTGTTTTTTTAATTTAAATAAGAAGACTGGAGTTAGTGTTTTATAGTTATCGCTACCGCCGAATGAAAGAGAGAAGAGGGTGTGTGGTTGAGTTCATTTTATTCTATCGTTTGTGTGTTTGGTTTTATTGTTTACTTATTAATTTTATTAGTTCTTATTTTTGCTATTATTTATTTATGTATTATTATTTATTCCTATTACTATTATTACTATTATTTATTTATTTATTTATCAATTTATTTATTTATTTATTTATCAATTTATTTATTTATTTATTTATTTATCAATTTATTTATTTATTTATTTATTTTGTTTTTACTTAATTTCCATTTAGTTATGGAATACTTTTAATATGTTTATATTAATATAGTTTGTCTCATATTGACAGAAACGCATAAAAGGGAACTCCAAGATTAATGACTATACCATAAGGGAACATTTACTTGAGAATGAGTCCTGTGCAAAAGATTACAATGACGAGGCGCTTTCTGTACTGTACAGAGCACGGTCTAAACATCACCTGAAAATATTAAAAGCTGTAATTATCAATATGCTTAGTTATCAATATATCTTTGTGTAGGCAGAAAGAATACTCCTACAACCCCGAGTTAATGGGAGTATGCTAAGCATATTCTGTTTGTCCCTTACCCGGCTCTTCCTTTACTTTTTGCTCTCCTTCAGTATTTATTTATTGGAGCGTGGTCTGCTTTTATATGTTTGACCAGTGGTTTGGCCGACGTAGTTGAGAGCACCCCACGTGATTAAAATGTTTGGCTTTTTTGCGCCTTTATGTAAGACTACATCTGCTTTTTTATGGCCCCAGTTTGAGCGTTTGTTGTTGGAGTGCATTTGGGAGTTGTTTTTGTTTACGCCGATGATAAACTATTAGGATGTCAATCCCATAAAACCCCCCTCAGATTGAAAAATATTGAAAATATTTATCAATATGTAACATTGTAAATGAGAAAAACATTCTTTTTGTTCGAATGTATTTGTGAGAAGGTTTGAGTGTTGCAAAATGCAGGGTCACCATTTTAATGTGGTGTTTTGTTTTTGTTTTGTTTGAATGGTATCAGAAGGATTTATCTACGTGTTTAAAAGGAGCGGGGTCACTAAATTATGTAGGAGCACGGTCTGCTTTTATATGTTTGACCACTGGTTTGGCCGACGTAGTTGGGAGCACTCCACGTGATCAACATTTTTGGCTTTTTAGCACCTTTTTGTTACTGGGAGCTGGTTTGTATGGCCCCAGTTTGAGCGTTTGTTGTTGATATGAATTTTGGTGTTGTTTCTGTTCACACCGATGATAAAATATTAGAATATCAATCTCATAGATCTCATCACATATATTAATATATTTAAGTCTCCCAACCTAGCTTCATTTTATTTTAGTCAACGATTTCACCGTGAACAGATGCTCAACGAAAGATGCCTAGGTGAAAAGTATATATCTCTCCTTTCCATTTCCCCAGAGCTAGATTGTCTTCTGTTTATCGTTTATCAAATTGTTTGTCCATTTCTTCTTTCTGTCTGAGTGGCTTATCAGAGTAAATCCGTTTATTAAATAAATAATCAACAAGAAGAAGAATAAAAAGATATCGCCATCTTTATCGTTGGACATTATAAGCCTGGTGTGTTTTACAGGGTTTTTTTCTTTTTCTGTTTCAGTGTGCAACATTTAGAATTAAAAAAAAAGTTTCCTTGTACATGTTTCTGTACGGCATTAATTAAATCTATTTTCAAATCTTGTACCGGTAAACATATATTTTAATATCTCAGGAAAAGCTACAAACCTCAATTTGCTAAGAAACTGAATAATATTATCCGGGGCTGAGGGTGAAAATTAAAATCTAAAATTGCATTTTTCTGTCATTGTATTGAAAATCATGTGGCACCTGGTTATATTTCTCAACAAATTTCAACCTAGAAATATCACCAATGTTGAACTTACTTTCCTTAGAGATGAATTATCAAATTTCTTCACTTCTCTTGCTTCAAGTTTTTTAGGATAAGCACACTCTGGCCTACAAAAAATGCCCGAGCAATCTCGTCAGCATTCCCCGGTAAGGGCGCCTCAGACGATTAGCAATAAACTAACCCCTTCGCAAAGAGGGTGTATTTCCTAGGACTGAACAGAACCTTATGCAACAAATCCACTATCAGACTGATTTGTATTTTGATTATACAGGGTGGGCAAAAATAAGGGTCCTATTTTTAAAAATTCATAACTTTTTTATTTATTGATTTTTTTTTTTTTTTTTTTTAGAATAAGTAAAGGACCCCTTCCGAAGCAAGCATGAGCCGTATTAGCCCTAAGGAACGTACCCTCATTTAGAAAACATTATTTTTGCTTAAAAAACTCAAAACAGTGTAAAAAACAATACTTTAGTTTTTGTAAGTTTTAAGAAGTGTTTTTCGGCTGAAATTTGTTTTGTTTATTTCAAAAAATCTCGGAAGGGTCAGTCTACACACACATAAAGTTTGGTGAGTTTAACTTTTATTTTGTGGAAGTTATTCAAATTCAAGTTATTCAAATTTAAAGATAGGACCCTTATTTTGGCCCACCCTGTATATATAAATATATATATATATATATATATATATATAAATGAAGGAGAATGGAAAGGAATTAGAGAAAGCAAAAGCCAAATCAAAATTCAATTCAAAAGTTCAAAGCAAGGTATATTCCGCAAAAAGGCAATTTATTCAAGTTAAATTTTCCTTAAGCCTTTATATATATATATATATATATATATATATATATATATATATATATATTAAGTTCCGTCCGACTGGATTGTTGAACACCATTATAAAAGCCTACTAAAATATGTCCGCTTGTATTGACATAAATAGACTTTAATTTTCCCCTTTTCCCCATGGCTGTTGAGTTGGCCACATTGGTAGAGGTTCAGACCTGTAAGTTAAAGGTGACCTGAGCTGAATTTTGATAAGCTCATTTTTTCATGAGATTTGGATTTTGATATATATCGATATACTTGCAAGAAGACCCGACATAGCTGCTTTTTTTACGGCATATCAACCCATTTTCGGCTTATTTAATACCGAATACGGTCATTTTGGTAAAAGTTTTATGCTTCAAGTTCTATATATCTTCAAATACATATTCATCGCGTTTCATTTGGTTGCTTTGTTTTATGGCATATCAACCCTTTTCGAGTTCTCTAATGCCGAATCCGGTCATTTTGGTAAAGGTTTTTATGCTTCGAGTTCTATGTATCTTCAAATACGTATTCATGGTGTGTCGTTTGGTTTTTTTGTAGAAGAAAATTGTTGTTTTTGTTTTTGTTTTTTCAGAACATGATTGAGTGTTGCAAAGGAAAAGGAAAAACACAATAACATCAATGTTTGGTGCATTTATTTTTGGTCAGGAAGCCAATATTTTCAGAGCTCGAGATTAAATGAGGATCACTACTACGTATTTTTTCACTTTGCTCAAAACGCCATATTACTTTCTTGGTTCTTTACTGCCCTCTCCTCCCGTTTCGCTCTCTCATATAGTCGGAAGAAGCTGAAATGTTGGAAAACTCTCTGAATTACTGTCTTATATATATTGTTTATATTTCCTTAAAATCAGACATACGTGTTTCAAATTTTAAAGGGATTCTGTCTCCATGGGTCACTTAGAGGTGGGGGTACGTATATATTCGGCACATAGAGAGTAATGTAGAGATTCGGGAGCACTTCCATTGTCTCCCCCCCCCCCCCGAGAATTTTATACATATGATATACATATGATATACATATGATATACATATGATGATTCCTAAGACCCCTTAAGCTTAAGCCTTAATTTTTAAATATATCTTAGAATCAAAATCATGTAACTGATTTTTTTATAAAAATTGGAATAATGATTCTTGACATAAGGTTTAGTAGCAGTATATCTTGATTTAAATATTCGTATTTTCATCAAAATAAGATATATTTGTAATTTTAAAGGAGGTTCGGCCGCCATAGCTACCTTAGGTTAGGAGGGCACTTAAAAATTCGGGACCACTTCCATTGTTTTCCCTTGAAAATTTTATGTATATGATTTAAATTTCATAAAAGTAGGATATATTTGCAGTTTTAAAGGGATTATGTCTTCATAGCCCCTTAGGAGTGCACTTAGAGATTCCGGAACACTTTCATTGTTTTTCCAGGTAGATTTTACATAAGAATATTCTGTAAGATTTTATGTAGATTCTCTAACCTTTCTTTCTATAGGAACACACAAATATCACACACACAGACATTGAGTTTTATATATATATATAGATAGATATCGATAAGGAGAAGGTGTTCACTGAATTTGAGCTGTTGTATCTACAAACCAAAAAATTTATTCTCACTTTAGTGGAGGGGTTTTCTTGTATGGAGGCATGACTAATTGACTAAACCTGTAGTTTCGTCGACATGCCAATCAACAAAGAGTCTTTTATTTGACTAAAGAACAATGTCTTGAACATTAAAACCCTTAAATCCAATAAGGCTATTCATTCATTCATTCCGTACGAATCAGATGATTCTATTGTTGGCATTGGTTTCCCCGATATTTTTCTAGTTAGAATTCTTTCTAGAAAGACACCGGGAACTTATCGGAGGGACCACGTGGAGGTTGCCAACATCCTAAGTGAAAATGTTTCTGTGGAACGAACTGGATTCGAACTTGGCACATCCAGGTTGTAAGTCCGTGTCGTTAATCACTGTCACCTCACAGTAATTTTTATTTAATTTTATGTTATATTACATTCGTATGGGCTTCCATACGTGCTCCCGGAGCCGGAAGTCGTCAGGTGACGCGTATTAAAACTGGCCATATCTGCCACCTTTTTGTATTCCTTTTTTAGTTGAATTGGCTTCCAAGTAACACGTGTTTTTTTATTACAATTTATTCAACTAAAAAAGGAATACAAAAAGGTGGCAGATATGGCAAGTTTTAATACGCGTCACCTGACGACTTCCGGCTCCGGGAGCACGTATGGAAGCCCATACGAATGTAATATAACATTTTATTTTCATTTTTATTTTTCTCTCCAAATAGATACTAGACGGCAGTGGCTGAGTGTCAATCACATTGAGAACAAAGAAGATTATCAATGTTAAAGAGTAACGTCTCTAAAGAAGTAATGTTTTCAAAGAAGTAATGCTTGCCAATCTAATCAAAGGAAGGACATTATAAAAGAAGAAAGAAGATGAAAAAAACCCGTCAGCTATGACAAAAAAATAGCAACTTGTATTCAAACAAACGTATAAAATGAATTGTTTTCTGTAGTCATTATATGTTTATCTTCTTTTCCAGAAGGTTAGACACAAGGTCAGGTGTGATTAAAAAAAAACATTACACTAGAAGAAGCGCACGCTGGTCTACAAAAATGCCTGAGCAGCCCCGTCGGCATTCCTCTGTAGGGGCGCCTCGGCGATTAGCAATAAACTAACTCCTTCTCAAAGAGAGAAGGTAAAGCCTGGGTAAGTTGACCTCTTTGGAGTGAACAGAAGCGCTGTTGGAATGATTGTCGATGACGTATCCTCAACTGGTATAAACTGCACCTCAGTGTCTGTATTGTGGTTAGGCGTTAAATAATCACAAAATAGCAGAAATGTCTTGTAGTTTATAAGAGGTGACATTTCCCATTTCCGTTCATTTGCCTTAAAAAGATGACAAATGTTTGGATTTGCAGCTGTTGCATAAAAACATGAAAACGTCTTGCTGTTAAGGACATATCTTAACAGGGTGTTAAGTAGAAATCCAATGCATGTTGCAAGTGCAATTCTTTTAATGCGAGATCAGATCTATTAAAAGGTCCATGCTGCGTATACATGGTAAGGGAAATATTCACAGAGATATTTCTACCTTATTGTATCTGTGTTGCATTGCTATTTACCTCAAACTGTCGGTACCCGAGTCTCGTCTTTGTTGTCCGATGTATTTCGGGATTCATTGCTGTTGTTAAACTCACCGTTGAACGATAATGCGGGGACGCTGGTCTGGTTTAAGTTTAATCTAAACATAAAACAAGAGAGGCAGAGATTGAATGGTTTGTACGCGAGAGAGAGAACGAAGGAATGTGAGAGATATCGGCAGGCCATTTTGGGCTACTGCGCCCCACCTTCACCGCCCCCTTTCCGACTACTGGCAGCGGACCAGCCTTTTTTCATGTCTGCCTCTGTTGCTGCGTCAGGAACTAGAGACAGAATAAACCCTAAACGGACGTGACGTCATTTCCTACACACCCCTCACTATATATATATATATATATATATATATATATATATATATATATATAAACATTCATTTAGATTGGCCTATGCAAATGCAATTACGTTTATGCACCATTGTGCTTCATCAGGGCCGAAAGATGATAATGAAAATAAAATCTTACAATGGATACAAAAAAAATCTGAAAAAAAATCAAGCTTCCCAACAATTAATCAAAATCAGCAGCATCTGGGATGAAATTCGGTCAATCAGCGTAGCTAGTCTCCTTTACACTGTTAAATCTAGATTGGAAGGGGTCAGCGTTCTAATTAAATACTTTCCCCCCTTCCCATTTTAGTTCTTTATTTATTTATAAACAATATTGTCATTTTATTTCTTGATCGACTTAGAAGTTTAAATATTAATTAAAACACTGTTAATATATATATATATATATATATATATATATATATATATATATAATTACACACACGTAGAATACTTGTTCCAGGACGGATAAAATAAATTCCCCGAACAGAACAGTTTTGCACCACTTTATGTCTCCTTATGAAGAATAAAAACAAGATATAATGTATCAAATCCAAATGCAAATCTAATTTATTTGAATTTTCAAATGGGAGGTTATGCCATATATATATATATATATATATATATATATATATATAATCAATTTTTTACGTACATAAAAGTCATCCATAGACACGTGTTTCTGGCTATCATCCGTCATCAGCATGGCTAACTTAGATAAGGATCTAATCTACTACTTCATTGTCTGTAGTCTGGAGTTTAACCTCCGGACTACGACGCCTTGCGTGAATATATTTACGATTTTTTTTATCGCCTGTTATTTTGTGCAGAAGAAAAACATTTTTTTAAATTCTGAACCATAAATTTTTGTTGATGTTGAATTTTTGTAACATGATTCCGTAATATTGATTATGTCATAAATTTTGTATTGTATTTTATATATATATATATATATATATATATATATATATATAATGGCTAAAAAAATCTGTTTCATGTGCGAAAGGCTTTACTCATTCGATACGACGTTTCGGTATATTATATACCTACCTTATGCCAAAAGTAAACAGTAAAGCACAGATGTCCGAGTCAGCATTCATTGATGTTGATGCCCAGCTCATCCCAGTCGAGTTAGAAGAAGACATGTTCCAGGCAGGAGATGAACAACTTGGGAAAGCAAGGGTCGCCCTCTTTGACCCTGCGTGTAATCATGATTTGCAGTATAGTCCGATCTCGGTGTTACAGTTCCTGTTCATGTGCTACAATAGTGCTATGTATTCGTTACCAATCACTTGTTGTTGTTGGGTGAACAGCAAGACATTGATATATATATATATATATATATATATATATATATATATATATATATAAATAATGGAGTTTATGTATCTGTTTGTCTGTTTGTCTGTCGGTCGTAAGCCGAAACTCCATCAAAGTAGTATGGCTATTTACTAATTTAATTTAGATTAGATAACATTAAATAACATATAAACAAAGAAGAACGAAATTTCAAGACGAGACTGCGATTAGAACGGAAAACGTGTCAAGAATTTTACTTAAACTAATACTTTTTCAACTTCCTTATATACTGTTACAAAAAGTCGCTCAGACACTAGACGGGTTCTGTCATTTACATAATTCATTCCTTTTTAAACTTCAATTAAATTCATATTTACAAATATACACTTATAACTGCTATTATCAAAATTACATATGTATTTAAATAGTTTCCGATAAGGTGATATTAATAAAAATTATTCATACAATTAATTAAAGGCATTTTCTCTATAAACCAGCGTGTTTTCTAAACCATACTTTCAATGGCGAGTACTGTTAAAATTGCAAAGTCATCCTTTCGAAAGTGACGTCATTTTAGGAGGATGTTTTTCACATTATAATTTTTAATTTTCATTACATTGTAAAGATAAGGTGTTTTGCTGTAAATTAAAGTTAAACAAGGCATATCCCAGCCATTAGTAAATGGGTGACCTTTTTAGAAAAAATAAATTGCTGACTCATCCTTCCAGTCCTTCCGGAAGTGACGTCATCGTGAGAGGATTTTTTCACAGTTTTCACATTATCATTCTTTATTTCCATTACGTTGATAAGACAAGGTGTTTTATTGTAAATTGAATTTAAGCAACAAATATCTCGGCCATTACTAAATGGGTAACTATTTTGGAAGAATAACAAAACTGGTTCTTTGATATGACGTAGGCGCCTTCAATAGCATATTTAAACATGAATTCTTTGATATGACCGAGGCGCCTCCTAATTTTCTTTACTTTTTTTTAAACTATGTATGGTGGAGGGTAGAAAAATAATTTTTTAGGGGTGGGAATTTTTTTTTTTTTGATACTAGAAATCTTCTTATGGATGGAAGAGGGTAAAAAAAAAATTTTTAATTTTTTTTTTGGGGGGGGTGAGTAAAAAAATTTTTTTTTGCTTTTTTTAACTGTAAATATTATTATGTATAGGGGAGGGTAAAAAAAATTGGGGGGGGGGGTAAAAAAAATTTTTCTTGTTTTTCTTTTAACTAAAAATATTCTTGGTCCGAAACAAAGAAAATCAATGTCTAACCACACAAGAAATATAAATGGGGCTCCATCGTTTTACAAGTGAGCGTTCATTTCTGACGCGGCAGCCTAGCAAAAATAGACGACCGTAGGGAGGCTATTTTGGCTAGTATATATAATATATATATATATAATTATATATATAATATATATAATGTATTTACTATGTATATATTTTTATTGGTGATTGTAACGTTCGTTGTTATTTTGCTTACTATTATTTCACTTTCCTAAGTGATTAAGATGCAGAAATAGCATTATTAGTCGCCCTTAACTTCATAGGACGTATTTTTTCCGTTAATATATATTTTTATTTATTTTATACGTACATAAAAGTAATCCATGGACACGTGTTTCTGGCTCACAGCCGTCATCAGCATGGCTAACTTAGACAGAGATCGACCCTTCGATATTGATGTCTATAGTCCAGCGTTCTACAACTATACATATCATATCATATATATATATATATATATATATATATATATATATATATATATATATATATATATCCCAGATAAATATATATATATTATAGATATATTTATACAGGGTGTTTCAAAGGTCTTGGGAACATAACGATTTTTAATAACTCAAAAACTATTAGGAGTTGAAAAATGAAATTGGTACCGTTGGAAAGGTTAAAGTTTCAAGTTTTGTGGGGAATCTTCAAAGTTGCTCAATATGAGCACCATTCGTCACACGGCAGACATCTAGTCGATAGTCCATTTCCTGCCAAACGCGTTCCAGCATCTTGACGTCAATGGTTCCCACAACTGCCGTTACTCGAGCCTTTAGTTCGTCAATATCTCTTGGAAGGGGCGGCACATAGACTTGTTGCTTGACAAAGCCCCAAAGGAAAAAGTCACACGGGGTAAGATCTGGAGACCTAGGAGGCCAGGGCATGAGAACGTCATCACCTCGCCCAGATCTCCCAATCCATCTACCAGGCAGCCTTGTGTTAAGAAACTGCCTTACTCTAAGACTCCAGTGTGGTGGTGCACCATCTTGTTGAAAAATGAAGTAATCAGATTCTGCTTGTTCCAACTGAGCCATTAACCAGTCTTCCAGCATGTTGAGATAGGATTCACCAGTGATAGTTGCCTCTTCAAAGAAGAACGGTCCATAGACACCTTTCTTGGAAATTGCACAAAACACGTTCACTTTTGGTGAATCTCGCTCGTGCTCAAGAAGTTCATGAGGATTCTCAGTACCCCATATGCGAGTGTTATGCTTGTTAACTTTGCCATTCAGATGGAAGGTCGCCTCATCGCTAAAAACAAGCCGGTCATCAAAGCCGTTATCTTCCAACTTCTCTTGCATTGCAATGCAAAAGTCACGGCGAAGTGGCTTATCAGTGTCCTTCAACTTTTGGACCAACTTGAGCTTGTAAGGTACCATTTGCAGTCGTTTCCTTAAGACACGCCAGACAGTTGCTGGAGCAAGCTGAAGTTCCCTGCTGGCTCTTCTCACTGATTTACGGGGGCTCCGCTGAAAGGCTGTCCGAACTTGCTCAACTGCATCTTCTGAAGTTGAAGGGCGACCTGTATATCACATATATATATATCCTAGATATATATATATATTATAGATATATTTATATATCATACATATATATCCTAGATATATATATATATATATATATATTATAGATATATTTATATATGATACATATATATATATCATAGATATATATATATATATATTATAGATATATTTATATATGATACATATATATATATCATAGATATATATATATATTATAGATATATTTATATATGATACATATATATATCATAGATATATATATATATATATTATAGATATATTTATATATCATACATATATATATCATAGATATATATATATATATATCATAGATATATTTATATATAATACATATATATATATCATATATATATATCATATATATATATCATATATATATATCATATATATATATATAATATATATATCATATATGTATGATATATATATCATATATATATACATATATCATATATATATATATAATATATATATCATATATATATCATATATATATATAATATATCATATATATAATATATATATATATAATATATCATATATATCATATATATATATCATATATCTATATAATATATCATATATATAATATATATATATATAATATATCATATATATCATATATATATATCATATATACATATATATGCATCATATATATCTATCATAGATATATATATATATCATATATATATATCATATATATATATATGTATCATAGATATATATATATCATATATATATATCATATATATATATATGTATCATAGATATATATATATATCATATATATATATATATCATATATATATATCATATATATCTATATATATCATATATATATTATATATATATCATATACATATATCATATATATCTATATATATCATATATATATTATATATATATATATCATATATATCATATATATATATCATATATATCTATATATATATCATTATATATATCATATATATATATCTATATATATATATCATATATATATATCATATATATATCATATATATATATATATATATATCATATATATATATCATATATATATCATATATATATATCATATATATATATCATATATCATATATATATCATATATCATATATATATATCATATATCATATATATATATCATATATATATCATATATATATATATATATCATATATATATATATATCATATATATATATCATATATATATATATCATATATATATATATCATATATATATATATATATATATATATATATGTATATATTGTTGAATATAAGAGACAACTCATGTCTAGATATCCTTTGGTAGATCTTTTCAATAGTCCGAATCAGGATCTTAGTTTGGGAGACAAATCCAAACTATGACAAATTCATCAGTCAATTTCCCTCCGAAACTAAGATCCTAATTCGGACTATTTAAAGGATCTACCAAAGGATATCTAGACATGAGTTGTCTCTTATATTCAGCAATACTTGACTGCAAGAAAAGATGCTTCCTAGATATACATATATCTACATATATATATATATATATATATATATATATATATATATATTGTGTGTGTGTATTTTGGCAGCATTTTCTCATTTATGCAAATATTGTTAAAAATAACAGAATTCGTCTCTTTAATTATACCTTTCCGTATGTTTTCAATTTTTATGATGGTCTTTTTTGTATTAAAATAACAAAAATTAATAAATATTCTATAGGTTTCACGAACGTTTTCGATTTGACATATTAGAATGATTCGACGAAGAATTGACAACGTTCTGTAAACTGGTAAAATCGCTCGTTTTCTTGATGATGTTTCCTGTATTTAAATTTGTTTTTCTGTTTGTCTTTTTTCACACATCTTGTCTTGCATGGCATTTCATTTTCATGATATATCGTGCATTTTACCCCATATATATATATATATATATATATATATATATATGCTTGGTCTATTGAGTGATTTATAGACAGTATATTACCACACTGGCCTTATGACAATGAACAATTTTTGGTAATAGTCTTTCAACACACTAATCTGTTTGAATCAGACCATTGATTTGAATTGACTCAGCAAATAGGCCTGGCTTTTTTCTTTTATATTTAAGCTCCCACTGTGAAAAGTTGTAAAACACTTTTTGAATGGCGAGATTAAAAGGTTATAAGACTTAGAGTGTGAGAAAGGAAATTAAGGGAAAGACAACCGGATATTGAAATGATATCAACATGTGCGTGTAGTGTTTGCTGCACTCGCCGCAATAGTCCCACACATTGTTCTGGTTCAAACTTGGTGTTTGACTACAACAAAGAATTCTCATCCCAACTAAAACGATGAGTCCAATGTTCTTGGGTTGAATGGCAGATTTGCAAATTGAGATCTTTTACCCCGGCGAAATAAAGTATAAGTTCAATCCACACAGTCCTTTAGTTAAGAGCCCTAAATGGGCAAACATTGCTTAAAGAGACACCCAACTTAAACTGATCGCCAGCTTCCTGAAAAAAAAACTTCCTGTCATGCCCAGAGGGCCAGGTCTCCCCCTTCAATCTCTTAGGGTCTTTTGTTCCTGACCGGAAATCTTGGATTCCAATCTTTCTCACTGGCCACCATTCGATCAACCAGAAACTGATCGTTTGAGATATCCATTAGAGATAACTACCAGACAGTCTACTCAAGGGGGCTGATCATAGAGACAATCTAAGAACATTACTTCCTGGAGTCAGCATGATTAGGTTTTTAAGAGGCACTGATTTAATTTCAAAGAGAAATAAACTTCTGGGTGGCCCAAAATAAAACCAAAGACATTTTCTATTTCTTCTTTGCCCCCTCCCCCCTCTATTCCTTTGGCCGAGCATCCAACATTTGCAACGTCTGCCATTTGTATGTACCACTAAAACATGCATGTTTATAATGACATCATAGAGATAAATAGAGGTTTTGGAAATTAAGACGACAGTTTCAGCATGGAAGAGATGTTAACAAGATCTATCTAACATGGGCTAGTGGACAGAAGTAAATAGGACTTTTTCGTCTCTTTCTCTAAAGATGTGATTACTTACTCCAATAAATGAACATGTGCGCAAAATTGTTTTTGTCACTTCATACCAGTCGGTGTGTTGAATTGCTGGTTTATAATAAGTTGTAATGTCAGAATCTCTGGCGTTGTAGAACAGCTCCTTTGTTGATCCAGTGAGCAGCATCGCTTGCTAACGGGACGATATGTCGTTTTTCGATCGGGGCGACGTTGAGTGGTCTTGCCAGTCGCTTCCATCTCTCCCTTTCGACTGACACAGCAGTAAACCCAATTCAGGCTGTCTCTTCTCTTTCTGCTTTCATTGTCTGCAACCTAGCTACTATTGTTAGCCGCTGACCCGTCGCCACCATCACTCTTTGCAGACGCTTGTTGTTGTCACAATCTCGTGCCGGCGGTTTCTCTCTGTAACCGAAATCAATCTACACACAACAAAATATAACTTTTAGTTCCGAGCCATTTATTTTCGTTTTAGCTTGTCGACACCGAAGCAAGTTCGTTGAAACAGAGAAGCCTATGCTAGTTACTTAACTAATTACTTAATCACTTGCAAGGGAAGGAAGAGGGGGACATCGCCTGGCTCTCAATTTTTGGGGGAACCTGGAATCCCCTAGCTTATGTAAGCGCTACATGGCTAAGGCGACTTGACTAGTCGGCTTCCAAGTCAAAACTGAAATCTCACCGGGAAAACTGTGACGTCACAAAATCTCGTGATCAAAATGCAGGTGTGACCTAACCTTTGAACTAAGGTCTCATCACCCGTCACTGCGACCGTGAGAAACAACATTGCACTAAACTTGCACTAGATGACTTCGTTACAAATCGCATAAGCTAAGCAATCTCTCATACGTCCATCATCACATGCGTCCCATTATATAACAGGTGATACGTCCTCGATAATCAGTCCGAGAGAATGGGCCACTTAGGCACCAGCTGCCCTATTCTGTTGGACTAAAGTATATTTTTGTGCATTCTTAGAGGTGCACTCTCACAGGCTTTGCCTTCTCTATTTGAGAAGATGTTCGGTTATCGCCTTGGGCGCCTCTACCGGGGAATGCCGACGAGGCTGATCAGCCATCTTTTGTGGGTCTAGAGTGCACTACCTCTGATGCGCTGGCCTTACTATCACCACCTTCTGGCCTTGTGCTACGCTTTCCTGCTGTAGGAGGGAGGTTGATACCATGTGTGCATCACCTAAATCGTGATGTTTGTTTTATTCCTTTTAGCAAGAGAAATAACTTTGATTTCAGCTCTAAACTCTTATTGTCACTGGATGAGCAACCGACCACATCAATGTCCAAACTGCTAGATGACGAACAACGATCACATCATCATGATCAGACGAAACGTAATAGAGCTAAACAAAAATAAAAATAAACACATACAGTGCTCACCACCAGCAGCTCTCCGGGTGTGGATATGAAGATGCATATCATCAGGTGATGACCATTGTTTGCTTCGTTTCGGCTTCTCTCATCGCAACAAACAACAATGGTGGAGTCCCCCATTTTTTTTTGTGAGGTATGTATACTTCATGCTACAGCGATGTAGATACTCGATTTAGATTTTGCTTTTCTAACAAATTTCTTGACCTCCTTAACTTTGAAGTTTTCCAGTTCTAAGTGAATATCTGGTCTTGCTGACTTTGGTAAACCTGCCATTGGGGCAAAGGGAGAGCACTCTATTTGGGCTGCCTACTGCACACTGTGATTTGGTTCCTGGGCACTATCTACTTGCGGTCTGCAAGACTATTTTTGCATACCTTGTCTTATAACATATCAAATAATAAAAAAAGTCTTTGTAATATATTATATAAACAAAAGTCTTTGTAATATATTAAATTAAAAAAGTCTTTGTAATATATAAATTAAAAAAAGTCTTTGTAATATATTAAATAAAAAAGTATTTATAATATATTAAATAAAAAAGTCTTTGTAATATATTAAATAAAAAAGTCTTTGTAATATATTAAATAAAAACATCTTTGTAATATATTAAATAAAAAAGTATTTGTAATATATTAAATAAAAAAGTATTGGTAATATATTAATAAAAAAGTATTTGTAATATATTAAATAAAAAGGTCTTTGTAATATATTAAATAAAATAGTCTTTGTAATATATATAATAAAAAAATCTTTGTAATATATTAAATAAAAAAGTATTTGTAATATATTAAATGAAAAAGTATTTTTAATATATTAATAAAAAAGTATTTGTAATATGTTAAATAAAAAAGTATTTGTAATATATTAAATAAAAAGTCTTTGTAATATATTAAATAAAAAAGTCTTTGTAATATATTAAATAAAAAAAGTCTTCGTAATATATTAAATAAAAAATCTTTGTAATATATTAAATAAAAAGTCCTTGTAATATATTAAATAAAAAAGTATTTGTAATATTTTAAATAAAAAAAGAATTTTTAATATATTAAATAAAAAGGTCTTTGTAATATATTGAATAAAAAAGTATTTTTAATATATTAAATAAAAAAGTATTTACAATATATTAAATAAAAAAGTATTTGCAATATATTAAATAAAAGAAGTCTTTGTAATATATTAAATAAAAACCGTTTTATGAGCTGTTGCTCTGCGGTTTACAAGACTTGTTGCATAACTTGCTTTAATGGATTCTAAGGCCTTTCAGTGTTTTGTAATATATTAAATAAAAAATATGATAAGCTATGTTGACATAGAAGAACAAACTAGTATATAACACACTCACACATATATATATATATATATATATATATATATAAATGAATAAAGGCGAAGTTTTTTCCACCTATCCTAACTATATGAACATCAAAACAGGTTAGGTTTATTCAATTGTATGATACAACATAAAAGTTTTAAATACTGTATATATAGTAATCTACAAACTCTCATAACTAGTTTTAGATATTTCTAATTTGCATATTTATTTTTTAAACAGTTTCTAATAAATTAATATTCTGCAATATACATTTACAATTTGCATTACAATATTTTCTTCCATAGTAAAACGTCTGATGTCGCTGGGATGCTAAGAACAGATACTACACTTTGAATTATTTATTTGCAGAAAATATTAAAAAAAGTTATATTTAAAACAAATTAGGCACAAGTGATAAAAATGTCTATCCTACTCTTAACAAGAATCATCTCAGTCACCATAATACCACATTTACATTTTTTCATAAATATATTTATCTACAAAGATTTCATTGGTAAAGAAGCAATAATAGACCACCCACTGTTTTCCCAGTGTGATCAGAACTGAAAACAAGCAGATCGTTCTCTAAATAGGAAAGGGATCTAAGTGGGAGAATATAGAAGACGGTGAATGGTGTTGGAGAATGAGTGGTGACCTCCCAAGATAAATACAATTTGGGGGAGACCGAAGACAAAAAATTGAAAGTGAGAAGTGGGCATCTTGGAGGATTTCTATTACCAAAGGAGGGGGGACTCATTCTCTTGACTAACTAAAAGGCTAAACTTACCTGTAGGGCTGGGGTCCGACAGGAACAGGAACCGCACGTGCTATGCTCAGGCAGGGAACACATACTCATACTTGACTCCTTTTCGTACACACAAACTCACTTTTGTATCCACCTTTTCTACAAAACCGAGGAATTTAATCTTTTTCTATCACATCTGATCTTGACCTTCAGCTGGTGCTTGAGGAACGTGATCAGATCCTGATCAGTAAAAGATTCTATCCCTTGGTCTTCTCTTAGACGCGACGTTCACACTACTATTCACGCTACGGCCAGAATCGCGAGAAACATCATTCGTTTCTCAGATACTACACTTTGATCTTTGCGAAAATGCCACGGAACCATAAAATATGTTTTTATAACTAGGCATTTTTAAATGAATGAAAAAAAAACAAACCCTGATATAATTATTATTGTATTATCTTTTAATGGGTGTGGGTAGTGTAGTATTAGTTCTGTTGACATTACTCCCCTGAATTACCTCTTACCTTTTAAGGGGTGGGGTTAATTTCCCCAGTTATTACATCCCCCTTTGTATCTATTCTGTTGTTATGAGACCATCTTCCCAAAAGCTATATTCTCATTTTTTCTTTGGGGAGGGGGGGGGGGCGGTAGTATTCTATCGATTCTGTTTTCATGCTATGCTAATATCTTCCCAGGCATAAACTCCTCCTTTTCGAGGAGGTGGGGGTAGTGTTCATTCATCATGATACCAACCTCTACGCCATTACCCCCTTCTTTGGAGGTCAATGTATGTAGTTCGTTCATTATTATATCATCCTCCTAGCCAAGTAAAATTTGCGACCGGGGGGCAGCATATATATATATATATATATATATATATATATATATATATATATATATATATATATATATATATACATATATATCCGTCCTGACACACAAAAGTTAGCAAGTAAAAAAATGCCGAACGTGTTAATTTCAAATATTAATGGGAATTGAGAAAGCAAATTTATTTCCATAATTTTCTTTTTCTCTTTCTTTTTGCTTTCTATACCGATGTATACGTTTTTTTTCTCCTTTTTTTCTGTTTTAAAATTTTTCCAGTTTTATTTCTCTCTTTTTTAACTTCACCAATTCAGTCGTTACCTCATATGACTATGAATATTAGTGCGAACACTGACGGAGGATAATTTTGTCGGTCATTCTTGACAGAGGCAGTACACTCGTATAGACATTAATGACGCCATATATAATTCTAGATTTTAGAATTTCTGGACAAAATGTCACACCACAGATATCATTATAGGTATTTTCAGGCATCACAAAAATATACATTTTCTGGATTGAGGAAAGAGATTTATCTTTAAGAGTAAATCCCACCAGGGAGATTTAGCCCATCAAAACAATAATTGTATTTAAAGAAAAACACCAGAGATTTTGCCAAATGTAGAAGAATAAGATTAGACACTCTTTAAACTGAAATCGCGAGGAGCACCCAAATACCGTAACACCTGATGTCACTTTAAAATAGATTAACGTTGATTATGTGTGACGAAACACTTTGAGATAAGCAAATAGTAAGTACAAAGAAACATTGCCAGATGAGGAGGATGGACTTATCTACCTACATTCTTTGTTTAGATAACAAGTAGACCTAGCATAGATTTTATTTGTTTGAAAGAATGTATCATATATATATATATATATATATATATATATATATATATATATATATACATTTAAAAAGAATACGCGGAAATCTCTCGAAGGCCCTTTCGACTATCATCTCGTCAGGAGAAAATCGATAGTTTTAATAAATAATAACGTCGAAAGAAAGAGCAAATGGGGAAATTGAGTGTGCCAAAATTAACGTTGAAGCGATTAAAATTTAATTTAACTATCGATTTTCTCCTGACGAGATGATAGTCGAAAGGGCCTTAGAGAGATTTCCGCGTATTCTTTTTAAATGTATCTATAAATTTTGTACCTCAAAACATTTATTTATATATATATATATATATATATATATATATATATGGGTAATTACTGAATATTAAGACAACATCGGTACTGTCGGTTTCAAATCCAAACAAAAGTAAACTATAGTTGGCTTCCTATGCCGGACTCTCTTCAGCCTCTATTTATGTCTGTCTCCGGAAGATAGTCCGACATAAAAGACCAACTATAGGCTCCCTTTGTTTGGATTTGAAACCGACGGTACCGATGTTGTCTTAACGTTCTGTAATTACATATATAAAAAATATTACGCTCTTATTTTTGCATTTTTCTTCATAATCGAGCACACTGCTGGTGTTCTCTTCCACTAACCTTACATATATATGTTCTCTCCCACTAACCTTACATATATATGTTTTCTTCCACTAACCTTACATATATATGTTCTCTCCCACTAACCTTACATATATATGTTCTCTTCCACTAACCTTACATATATATGTTCTCTCCCACTAACCTTACATATATATGTTCTCTCCCACTAACCTTACATATATATGTTCTCTCCCACTAACCTTACATATATATGTTCTCTCCCACTAACCTTACATATATATGTTCTCTCCCACTAACCTTACATATATATGTTCTCTCCCACTAACCTTACATATATATGTTCTCTCCCACTAACCTTACATATATATGTTCTCTCCCACTAACCTTACATATATATGTTCTCTCCCACTAACCTTACATATATATGTTCTCTCTCACTAACCTTACATATATATGTTCTCTCTCACTAACCTTACATATATATGTTCTCTCTCACTAACCTTACATATATATGTTCTCTCCCACTAACCTTACATATATATGTTCTCTTCCACTAACCTTACATATATATGTTCTCTTCCACTAACCTTACATATATATGTTCTCTTCCACTAACCTTACATATATATGTTCTCTCCCACTAACCTTACATATATATGTTCTCTCCCACTAACCTTACATATATATGTTCTCTCCCACTAACCTTACATATATATGTTCTCTTCCACTAACCTTACATATATATGTTCTCTCCCACTAACCTTACATATATATGTTCTCTCCCACTAACCTTACATATATATGTTCTCTCCCACTAACCTTACATATATATGTTCTCTCCCACTAACCTTACATATATATGTTCTCTTCCACTAACCTTACATATATATGTTCTCTCCCACTAACCTTACATATATATGTTCTCTCCCACTAACCTTACATATATATGTTCTCTTCCACTAACCTTACATATATATGTTCTCTCCCACTAACCTTACATATATATGTTCTCTCCCACTAACCTTACATATATATGTTCTCTCCCACTAACCTTACATATATATGTTCTCTCCCACTAACCTTACATATATATGTTCTCTCCCACTAACCTTACATATATATGTTCTCTTCCACTAACCTTACATATATATGTTCTCTCCCACTAACCTTACATATATATGTTCTCTCCCACTAACCTTACATATATATGTTCTCTCCCACTAACCTTACATATATATGTTCTCTCCCACTAACCTTACATATATATGTTCTCTCCCACTAACCTTACATATATATGTTCTCTTCCACTAACCTTACATATATATGTTCTCTCCCACTAACCTTACATATATATGTTCTCTCCCACTAACCTTACATATATATGTTCTCTCCCACTAACCTTACATATATATGTTCTCTTCCACTAACCTTACATATATATGTTCTCTCCCACTAACCTTACATATATATGTTCTCTCCCACTAACCTTACATATATATGTTCTCTTCCACTAACCTTACATATATATGTTCTCTCCCACTAACCTTACATATATATGTTCTCTCCCACTAACCTTACATATATATGTTCTCTTCCACTAACCTTACATATATATGTTCTCTTCCACTAACCTTACATATATATGTTCTCTTCCACTAATCTTACATATATATGTTCTCTTCCACTAATCTTACATATATATGTTCTCTCCCACTAATCTTACATATATATGTTCTCTCCCACTAATCTTACATATATATGTTCTCTCCCACTAATCTTACATATATATGTTCTCTCCCACTAACCTTACATATATATGTTCTCTCCCACTAACCTTACATACATATGTTCTCTCCCACTAACCTTACATACATATGTTCTCTCCCACTAACCTTACATATATATGTTCTCTTCCACTAACCTTACATATATATGTTCTCTTCCACTAATCTTACATATATATGTTCTCTTCCACTAATCTTACATATATATGTTCTCTCCCACTAACCTTACATATATATGTTCTCTCCCACTAATCTTACATATATATGTTCTCTCCCACTAACCTTACATATATATGTTCTCTTCCACTAACCTTACATATATATGTTCTCTCCCACTAACCTTACATATATATGTTCTCTCCCACTAACCTTACATATATATGTTCTCTCCCACTAACCTTACATATATATGTTCTCTCCCACTAACCTTACATATATATGTTCTCTCCCACTAACCTTACATATATATGTTCTCTCCCACTAACCTTACATATATATGTTCTCTCCCACTAACCTTACATATATATGTTCTCTCCCACTAACCTTACATATATATGTTCTCTTCCACTAACCTTACATATATATGTTCTCTTCCACTAACCTTACATATATATGTTCTCTTCCACTAACCTTACATATATATGTTCTCTCCCACTAACCTTACATATATATGTTCTCTCCCACTAACCTTACATATATATGTTCTCTCCCACTAACCTTACATATATATGTTCTCTCCCACTAACCTTACATATATATGTTCTCTCCCACTAACCTTACATATATATGTTCTCTCCCACTAACCTTACATATATATGTTCTCTCCCACTAACCTTACATATATATGTTCTCTCCCACTAACCTTACATATATATGTTCTCTCCCACTAACCTTACATATATATGTTCTCTCCCACTAACCTTACATATATATGTTCTCTTCCACTAACCTTACATATATATGTTCTCTTCCACTAACCTTACATATATATGTTCTCTCCCACTAACCTTACATATATATGTTCTCTCCCACTAACCTTACATATATATGTTCTCTCCCACTAACCTTACATATATATGTTCTCTCCCACTAACCTTACATATATATGTTCTCTTCCACTAACCTTACATATATATGTTCTCTTCCACTAACCTTACATATATATGTTCTCTCCCACTAACCTTACATATATATGTTCTCTCCCACTAACCTTACATATATATGTTCTCTCCCACTAACCTTACATATATATGTTCTCTTCCACTAACCTTACATATATATGTTCTCTCCCACTAACCTTACATATATATGTTCTCTCCCACTAACCTTACATATATATGTTCTCTCCCACTAACCTTACATATATATGTTCTCTTCCACTAACCTTACATATATATGTTCTCTCCCACTAACCTTACATATATATGTTCTCTCCCACTAACCTTACATATATATGTTCTCTCCCACTAACCTTACATATATATGTTCTCTCCCACTAACCTTACATATATATGTTCTCTCCCACTAACCTTACATATATATGTTCTCTTCCACTAACCTTACATATATATGTTCTCTTCCACTAACCTTACATATATATGTTCTCTCCCACTAACCTTACATATATATGTTCTCTCCCACTAACCTTACATATATATGTTCTCTCCCACTAACCTTACATATATATGTTCTCTCCCACTAACCTTACATATATATGTTCTCTTCCACTAACCTTACATATATATGTTCTCTTCCACTAACCTTACATATATATGTTCTCTCCCACTAACCTTACATATATATGTTCTCTCCCACTAACCTTACATATATATGTTCTCTCCCACTAACCTTACATATATATGTTCTCTTCCACTAACCTTACATATATATGTTCTCTTCCACTAACCTTACATATATATGTTCTCTCCCACTAACCTTACATATATATGTTCTCTTCCACTAACCTTACATATATATGTTCTCTCCCACTAACCTTACATATATATGTTCTCTCTCACTAACCTTACATATATATGTTCTCTTCCACTAACCTTACATATATATGTTCTCTCCCACTAACCTTACATATATATGTTCTCTCCCACTAACCTTACATATATATGTTCTCTTCCACTAACCTTACATATATATGTTCTCTCCCACTAACCTTACATATATATGTTCTCTTCCACTAACCTTACATATATATGTTCTCTTCCACTAACCTTACATATATATGTTCTCTCCCACTAACCTTACATATATATGTTCTCTCCCACTAACCTTACATATATATGTTCTCTTCCACTAACCTTACATATATATGTTCTCTTCCACTAACCTTACATATATATGTTCTCTTCCACTAACCTTACATATATATGTTCTCTCCCACTAACCTTACATATATATGTTCTCTCCCACTAACCTTACATATATATGTTCTCTTCCACTAACCTTACATATATATGTTCTCTTCCACTAACCTTACATATATATGTTCTCTTCCACTAACCTTACATATATATGTTCTCTTCCACTAACCTTACATATATATGTTCTCTCCCACTAACCTTACATATATATGTTCTCTCCCACTAACCTTACATATATATGTTCTCTCCCACTAACCTTACATATATATGTTCTCTCCCACTAACCTTACATATATATGTTCTCTCCCACTAACCTTACATATATATGTTCTCTCCCACTAACCTTACATATATATGTTCTCTCCCACTAACCTTACATATATATGTTCTCTCCCACTAACCTTACATATATATGTTCTCTCCCACTAACCTTACATATATATGTTCTCTCCCACTAACCTTACATATATATGTTCTCTCCCACTAACCTTACATATATATGTTCTCTTCCACTAACCTTACATATATATGTTCTCTCCCACTAATCTTACATATATATGTTCTCTCCCACTAATCTTACATATATATGTTCTCTCCCACTAACCTTACATATATATGTTCTCTCCCACTAACCTTACATATATATGTTCTCTTCCACTAACCTTACATATATATGTTCTCTCCCACTAACCTTACATATATATGTTCTCTCCCACTAACCTTACATATATATGTTCTCTCCCACTAACCTTACATATATATGTTCTCTCCCACTAACCTTACATATATATGTTCTCTTCCACTAACCTTACATATATATGTTCTCTCCCACTAATCTTACATATATATGTTCTCTCCCACTAATCTTACATATATATGTTCTCTCCCACTAACCTTACATATATATGTTCTCTTCCACTAACCTTACATATATATGTTCTCTCCCACTAACCTTACATATATATGTTCTCTCTCACTAACCTTACATATATATGTTCTCTCCCACTAACCTTACATATATATGTTCTCTCCCACTAACCTTACATATATATGTTCTCTCCCACTAACCTTACATATATATGTTCTCTTCCACTAACCTTACATATATATGTTCTCTTCCACTAACCTTACATATATATGTTCTCTTCCACTAACCTTACATATATATGTTCTCTCCCACTAACCTTACATATATATATAGGGAGAGAAAAGAGGGTTAGGGTTCCAACAAGAGAAAAGTATATATGTGTAAAGGAGTAAGGCTACCAACATTTGTAAAAAGTTTTTTTCAACATTTATTTATTATTTTGTTATTTTATAATTTTATACTTCTATAACGCGTTTCGAGCATGGTGCGCTCTCGTCAGATATGTAAATCCATTTGAAGAAATGTCTTTCGATTTGAAAGAGTGTTGTTTCAAATCGAAATACATTTCTTCAAATGGATTTACATATCTGATGAGAGTGCACCACGCTCGAAACGTGTTATAAAATTATAAAATAACAAAATAATAAATAAATGTTGAAAAAAAACTTTTTACATACTCCTTTACATATATTATGTAATATATATATATATATATATATATATATATATATATATATATATATATATATATATATATATATATATATATTAGAATAAGTTTTTATAGGTACAACATTTTAACATTGATTGTAATAATAATGGCGAGGTAGCCATAATTACCAAGGACGGAGAGGCCTATAATACTAAAGCGAGAAATAAATTATTCCTTCCTTTAGTAAAGCGGTTAAAATATAAAAAAATAGAATGGAGGAGAAAAAAAAATGGTGGTGAAATCGAGGCGTCTTTCGAGTCGACACATTTTCAAGATCTTACGTTGACTAAAATGTTTGAAAAAGCGAATTTAAAACGATGGATTATCGAATGAGAAAAAAAAAATTATGTACCCATCAGTTCTAAACTGTGGGTATATTCTTTCTGCTGGCACAGAGACGGTTTACGTTGGTTGATGGTGACCACTTCGAGAATCTTAAGGTGATTCTTCGAGCGGGCCCTGTGCAAGACAGTAAATGCCTCATCCGTATATCCCTCAGTGCATAAACGACACTCCAATAAATGGTCGCCGATGGCCGACTCATGAGCTTGTAAACGCCCGGATGTCGGCCACTGTCTGTGCCTACGTATCGAAAGGGCGATGTCTTTATCGTAGTTCCCTAACTAAGCCGCCATTTCCAGAAAATATATTTCTTGAACTTATGGATTTAGCGACTAAGTCGGTTGAATTTAGTTTCAATGGGGATATGTATCGCCAAATTGATAGGGTGACAATGGCAGTCCTTTGGGTCCGGTGTTGGCTAACATTTTTGTCAGGTTTCAGGAACAACTTTTGTTCCAACGATTGCCGAAGCCTCTTTGTTATTTTCGCTATGTTGATGACATTTTTGACACTTTCAAATCCTACATAGACGCAAATGATTTTCTTCGGCAGCTAAATTTACTTTACCCGACACTTGGGTTTACAATGGAGAGAGAGAATAATAACTTGTTGCCATTCTTAGACGTGTTGGTATAAAGAACTAATGCCAGCTTTGTAACCAGTGTATATAGAAAGCCCACATTCTCAGGCCAATATATAAGCTGGGACTCATTCTCCCCGAAAATCAAAAAATAAATCTGATAAAAACCCTAGTGCATCGGGCGTTGGTGATCTGCTCAAATTCCAAATTAGATGCAGAACTTAGCAAAATAACTGAAATCCTATCTTCCAATGGCTATCCATTTGACACCACTGAAAGATGCATAAAAGACAAAATTTCACCACCATTTTTTTTCTCCTCCATTCTATTTTTTTAATATTCTAATTGCTTTACTAAAGTAAGGAAGGAATAATTTATTTCTCGCTTTAGTATTATAGGCCTCTCCGTCCTTGGTAATTATGGCTACCTCGCCATTATTATTACAATCAATATATATATATTAATATTTTTATTTATACAGACATATACAAAAAGTCGCTACACTGACATATCGATGTTATCGATCGTTAGACTAAGATTTCGTCAGGCGGAAAAGTATGATACTTTGCTGAGATGTTCATATTGAAAAAATACATCTAAGTGAAAGATCAGACTTTTCCGCCTGAGGATATCTTAGTTCCTAATAACTAAAGATCGACAACATCGACATGCAAGTGTAGCGGCTTTTTGTACATAACAAAATATACATATAAATATAATATAAATAGTTCTATTTGCTATTGAGCACTATTATATAAACCCTGTTGAAATTCTTTGGATTTATACTCTATGGATGTTTACTTTACCTGGATTAATATATATATATATATATATATATATATATATATATATATATATATATGTGTGTGTGTGTGTGTGTTGTTATTGAATTTTTAGCGATAAAAGCGAAACACGTGTCCGTGGATAACTATTTTATCGTATATATATATATATATATATATATATATATATAAGTTTATTTACAGGATTTATGAAACCAAGAAACGTTATTTTTTCTGATATATTTATTAAAAGAATAGAATCATATTTTCTTTTATAAATATATATCGGAGACTTTCATCGTAATACGGCCTTATCAAGTAGTTTTTCCCCATCCTGCTGATCTTAATTCCAAGTTGACTCCTCATGGTAGATACGTGTGGTCTTGTTGGCGTCGAACGAGAGAGTGAAATACGATGTGTAAGCGTTGGTTGCCGCTAATTTGAATATAAGTTGTTGCACATCTTTAAGAAAACGTTTTTTTAAGGTTATTTATAGAATTTATGAAACTAAAAAACATTATTTTTTTAATATCTTTATTAAATGAATGGAATCATTTTTTTTGATAAATATATATGTGAGACTTTTACCATAATGCGGCCTTATCAAATAGTTTTTTTTTCATCCTACTGATGTTAATTGCAAGAAGTTGACTCCTCGTGGTGGCTATTCTAAAGACAAAGATTTTATTTATCTCACAAAACATTTTCAAACCAGTAAATCTTTAGTTCAGTGTTTTTGTACGAATTCATTTCGTTTATAGGGGGCCAACCAACATTAGTATGTCAATATTGGATCTGTCTTCCTTGAACTGCTCAGAAATGACAAAAAGTTCTTTGTTGTAAAAATTGTACATTATTGCATGACATGAAAGACAAACGTCCAAAAACCAAAAAAATAAACTCACAGTAGATTTCCCTTAACGAGGCAGTCAGTCATCTATTGTGAGTTTATTTTTGGTTGTGGAATGTAATAAAATCTTGCTTACTTATATATGCTCTGTTGTTGCAAGTTGACATTCATCGAGCTTTAAATTAGAAGAGGTTGGTATACATAAAATATAGAAGGTATATGCTAAAACATATATTTTCACACTCATATATCATCCACAGATTTTTAATGTGACTAAACATAGTAAGTTTTTCCATACCGAGATTTGAAACCCAAACATCCGCTCAAAACCAAATGCGATCAGCAACCAAGAACCATATTTGTTACGCTACCGCACACACTAACAGTAGAATAAAGTACAGTGCTATATATGTACTTCATTTGTTTACATATATTTTACCACACTATCAGTAATAAAAAGACATCTATTCTTTAAAGAATATTATTACTTTATGCTAAGTGGAAACCATTATTTCCTCTACGAGAGACCTCAACCCATAAATAGGGGAGCATATGTATATATATAAAATATAGTTATCTAAAATAATAAATGATAATAAAAGGTACTTAACTTAACATTTTAAGATATCTATGAAGTTTTAAAGGTGGTTCGCCCCCCCATAGCTCCGTTGGGTTGAGAGAGCACTTAGAGATTAAAGACCACTTCCATTGTCTTCCCTAAAAATTTATACATATGAAATATTTAAATTTCATAAAAATAGGATATATTTGAAGTTTTAAGGGTGTTATGCCCTTATAGCCCCCTTAGAGGGGCACTTAGAGATTCGGGAATATTTCCATTGTCTTCCCGGTAAATTTTACATAAGAATACACTTTTAGATTTTATGTAGATTCTCTAACCTTTCTTTCTATAGGGAACACACAAACATCACACACACAGATATTGAGTTTTATATATAGAGATATATATTGTTGGTATGTTTGCACGATGGATATGTGCAAGCAAAACTACTTCCTAGATATAAAGAGAATGCATTTTCACGGTTGCATATGGTGTCTCATAAAATTTTCCGTTTCAGTCACGAGTCCGACATGGCAGCACCTCTGGGTGGCATATTTTCATTCAAAATAATGGTATAACCCATCACTCAGGTGACACACCTTTCAACTAAACGTACATACATAATTAAGCCGGATGCTGTTCAGGCACTGAGCAGCCATGTGCAGGCATGATAGACTGACCTCATAGTTGATTCATGAGCCTGCATCTTCATAGACACACACACACACACACATAAATCTATTATATCATTATTTTTGCAAATCTAAAAGGAAGGTTCTATTTCGTTTCTGAATTCTTGCGATGAGAATTAAGAATTTGCATTATTCGGATTATTCAGACTATTCTCTTAGATGTTATTCCCACAACGTTTCAGCCGATGTAACCTCCGGTCTTCTGCAGATGCGTCTTGTCGAACTCCAGCTTCTTATATGTAGAGATCGATAATCTGTACTGACTTTCAAACTGAATCCTTTATTTAATCCATGGTGGTAGATTGCGCTCGCTCTGACAGCCATGGCTTAAACTTTAAGTAATTCTTATGTTGCTAATATTGCCAGTACTGAGGATGACCCCGTGACGCAACGGATAAAGCGCTAAGTAATAATCAGTGCTAAGTGATAGTCTTTTGGAGGGGGGAAGGTTCAATCCTCAGTATGGCTAATACTAAGAATATAAATAAGAATTACTTAAGATCTCTACTCGCAAAATTTCTACTAGACTTGTCCACATGGACATGTGACGCAGCAGATAAAGTGCTAAGTTATAATCAGTTTTAAGTGAGAGTCTTCTGAAGGTTAAAGGTTCAATCCTCAGTTAAGGTTAAAGGTTCGATACTAAGAATATAATTAAGAATTACTTAAGACTTCTACCCTGTAATGGCTGACAAAATAAGAGCAAGTTAACCCTATGGATTAAATAAAGATTTCAGTTTGAAATTCTGTACAGATTCCTAAGTTTAACAAGACACACTTGAAGGAGGTCGGAAGTTACATCGTCCGAAATGTTGAGAACAGTAGTCCGAATAATTCAAACAAGTTCTATTATTATTTTCATAAGAGTCTCATATTCAGTTATATTCTTTTGGCATTATAAAATCCCATAAATTAATAGACGAATTTGATTGTGTTAAAATTTAAATATATATGACACATAGTGCGTCCAAAAATAACATTCATATGAATTTGGTATTCAGGTAGGTGAACCAGAATTATCTACCTTAGGTGAATCTCTAATATTAGAAAATAATTTAATTATACTAAAACTTGAACTTCCGTTATATTTTTTATGAATTTAATTCGAGGCAACTACTTCTGATTAACCAAACAAACACAGATCATTTCTTATTTTTGTACTATTTTATGATTGGTCAGCCTATCAAAGCCTTCGTTTTACACATGTAGAAAGAACATGCAGTCACGCCAAAATATAGAAACTTGGTTCATTAAGGGTACTAATGTTGATGATTATCCTACATGGGTTAATTCATACAGCGATCCAGTCAAAACATCTCAGCAGTCATCTGTCAAGTTAAAAAAACAAAAACTTCAAAACACACATTGTTTCCATCTCAATGATGCAGGGACCTTTTAAGTTGTAAATCTGCTTTTGAGTACAAGTTCAAAAACATAATGGTTTTGAACAATCTAATTTCACATGTGGTCATTAAAACTGTAGATTAAGATGTGGCCATTCATTCTGTACATTTAGCAAGGAAAATATTATACATACATACACATACATACAAAAACTGTGTTCTGCGGCTACGGTAGTCAAATGACATCCTGTAGCTGCAATCAGTCCTCCATGCTAGTCCCAGACCATCTTTGTCATGCACAAGTTGTCGTAGGCAATGAAGTTGTTTCGCTGTATGTAGTGGTCTTAGTCCCGCCTGCTTGAGGTCAGCACGTAGTGTGTCCAGCAGATTTGTGCAGTGCCGTCGTAGTCGCGGTTGGTAGGCTTGCGAGCCAGTAACGGCAAAGTCTAGTGCCCTCTGTGCGGGAGTGTCAGGGTCCATTCCATGAAAATATTATATCAGATTTAAATGTGACAGACAAACTTATATGCTATTTCAAACTAAAGTGTGTCAGACATAAATGCTGTAACTGTAACTTAACCATAACAGACCGACGAAAATCCTATTTCAAATCTAGTGTGACAGACCAACGTAAATGCAATTTTAAACTTGAGTCTGACAGACTAACCAATGAGCCGATGCTAATATAAAGGTACTTGGATACATTGGAGATCAATATATCGTTGGTAAAGGTGTTAATTACAAATGAATACAACAACAACAACAACAACAACAGTGTAGAGGATAGACAATTAAATAGTTTTCGGCCTAATGGCAGAGAGACTGACGAGTTCATTCGGTCGGAGGAGGGGGAGGGGGTAAGAATATAATTTAGAATAATTTTATAATGAGAAGGCGTTAATATTGTCCTATTTAGTAACAAAATACTTTTATTTATCAAGAAATTTCCGTATCTAAACTGGTTTGCCACAAGGGGTGTTTGTTTCTCTTCATTCTAGAAAATTGCGTACTTTCCTTCTCACTTGTGTAGGGCTTTCTGACCCACTAACAGGTGGCATGCAAGCATCCACTGGGCTTATAGTATTCTCTGCATTAATCAATTTTGGGGCAGAATGTGGTACGTTCACTTACAATCGAAATTGACAGAGTGCTCCATCCCGAAAGATTATACACTGAGACTGCAGCCCTTAACACAGAAAAAAAATCCTGAAAATACAAGGAGTTTATTACCAAATAAGACACTATTAACTCCTCATTATAAAACTTGAAGGGAAAATATTGTAAATTATATTCTTACCTCCCCCTTCCTCCGACCGAATGAACTCGTCTGTCAGTCTCTTCTCCGTTAGGCACGAAAACTATATAATTACCTATCCTCCACACTGTCGTTGTTGTAGTATCGATGTGTATTTAAAATTGTACTGAGACAGAGAACGATAAGAAACCAGTATACAGTTGGTAAAGGTGCTAACAGATGAGGCTGTCTGAAAATACTGGCTTCCTCACCCAAAATGTACCAAACATTGATGTTATTGTTTTTTTTCCTTTCCCTTTGCAAAACTCAATCATGTTCTGTAAAGCCAAAAACAAACACAAAATTTTTTTTCTACAAAACGACTAAACTAAACACCATGAATAAATATTTGAAGATATATAGAACTTGAAGAATAAATACTTTTTACCAAAATTACCATATTCAGCATATAATCTGAAAAGAGTTGATATGCCGTAAAACGGAACACCTGTTAGTAAAGATTTTGATTACAAACGAATACTACTACTACTACTACTACTACTACAACAACAACAACAACAACAACAGCAGCAGCAGCAGCAGCAGCAGCAGCAGCAGTGTGGAGAATAGGCACTTAAATAGTCTTTTGGCCTAACAACAGAGAGACCGACAGACGAGTCCATTCGGTCGGACGAGAGGGGTGGGGGTAAGTATATAATTTACAATATTATTTAAGGTTTAAGTGAAATGGACAGCCGAAACTAGAGTGTGACTGACCGGTGGAAATAGCCACTCACAGAGATGCGGGAACACATTTTAAAATAAACAGAAATGTTACAAACCATGTCCATCCATACTACAAGCCAGGCAATCGTGCAACTGGGGTCTTTTACTGGGGGCCATGTGAATTTCCTTAAATATTCGATATAGAAGTTGCAAACAAAGGGAAAATTCCCATGTGAGATTAGTTTGATGTTTTAATGTGTTTTACATACCAAATAATAAGAACCACAATGAGCTAGTTGATAAATTTGACAATTATTGATGAATTCTTATGAATGAAGAGACAGATAACTTTGAATAAACAAAGGCAAATGCATATTTCAATGAGTGATTTTTATTTCAATGTGGGATTTTTTTTTTTAGAGAATTTGTACTTGTGTCAAAAGATCGTGACTTGTATATTGTGGTTAAAAAAAGGATCCGCACCAGTTGATGATATCAATCAGAAAAACATAGTTTTTTTCAAATGTGATATGTGTTTTACTAGCCAAAAATTTTAACTGTCCTCATTTTGATTGTTTTCAACACACCATTTTTGCTTTACTCTTCATTTCACATCATAAAATAATCCAAAAACAAAGTTCAAACTAAAATATCAGCATCCAAATCTCTAGTGTGGTCTGTAGTCGATTAATCTAAGCAAACAGATTCACTGCAATGGAAGATGAAATGAGATAAAATGTCCATAGATTAAATAGAAGGTTTAGTTAAAAATCTACAGTTTATCCTATAAAATGGTCAGGGTTCACAGTACTGAGTTACGATAACCTAAATATTGTGGCAAAACAAGGAGGATACTACTTACAAAAATTTCTAAGGAAATATTTTCACCTCAAAATTTGACAGTGGATCATTTGTCATGACACTTCCATGAATATCTTTTACACTCACTATTTTTCAAAATTTCAAAACTTCTATGGAAGTAACAGTTTCTCTTGTATCATCATCCCGTAATAATAGATGAGTTTTCATTGCAGTTACAGTCTCATCACAAAACACTTTCGAACAGTAGGAAACTTCTTGTCTCTCAACTGGTTTTGGAAGAACCGTTACTTCTGTTAGTTTTGATAACTTAACAAATTGATTTTTTTCATGCATATAAAGTTATTTCACCATTTCCCATTTTGCTGTAATTTCTTTACCATCAGAATAAAACAGCAATTCTGAACAAGCCTCAGTTATCTCAGTTATTTGCGAATACTTTTAAATATATGTACATGATCGAAAAGCAAGTATATACCATTTTTAGTAACCCAAGGCTTATTTTCAACAGTATCAAATTTATGTGACAATAATCGGACTAATCAAGCTTTATTAGCTTGATTAGTCCGATTATTGTCACAAATAACTGCAATTACATGACCTTTCGAATGATTGACTAAATCAACAACGTTTCTAACATTCTGAAACAAAAATTTCGAATTTAGTTTGGCAACTAGGATCATCTTAATCAAAAACCTTGGTCCACCATGTAAACACAGTTTTTGCTACCGCCTCTTCAGAATCTTTGGCAACACCAAATATGTATTGTAAACTCACTTTAACATAAACTTCATCAACTAGGATTATATTTTTTTTCTGTTTCTCTGACAGTTTGCTAAACATATCACCAAGAAAATTCAGATCATCTACCTTCGAAATTTTTTAGGTCATATTCATTAGTGTTTTCATGCTGGGTAATTTGTGATAATCTCAAAGTTTGTTATAAAGAGACCGAGATGTGGCAAAATATTCGAATGATCGGACAAGCATTTCCGACTCGTAAACTTTTTGCCAACTATTCGTGGTGACATAACTTCAATATGTTGTCTCAGAACTTGTTTCTCTAGTTCAATTTTCAAATTACTAAAGTAACGAATTGCTTCCTCAATTTAAGACCAATGTTGAAACTTATTTATTCTGTTTTTCAACAGGGAAGAAATGTGTGTGAGTATACTTGCATGGTAACATTCAAACGTTAAATTTTCAAAATTTTTAATTAAAAAAAAATCAATACTTCAAGTAAGAAAATGACAAGACTGGATGAACTATTGACTGTTAGATTTGTAGCAGGTAACTGCTGGTACAAAATCAAGATGGTCAATATCAGCACACAAATTTGTAAAATGATCAATTTTATCTTTATCTAAGAAATGTGCAAACTCATCATTTTGTACACTTCACACAGAAGCGGAACTTGTTTTTGTTGTCCTTGGTTTTGGTAAAGGACTTGGCATCACACTTGATGGCAAATTATTAAATATTGATGGAGGATCTTTGGGTCGTGCTTTTTCCATAACAAACACAGTTTGTCAGAGTGGTTAGGAGTGTTAGTTCTTGGTATTACCTTTAACCATATTTCTCTCTCGTCTTGATCTTTTCGGATACGAAACACTCGGATCTTATTTTGCTTATTATAATTGTCTTGAGAGGCAATAACACAACACTTTTTTACCATTTTGAGAAATATTCAACAAATTATTGTAAACTAAAAAAATATAAATAATGATAAAATAACAGAACCTCAGCAGAAATAAATTTGATGAGTTAAAATTTATTTTCGGAATTAAATTTGCTTAGACCAGTGACAACGAAGTGCTACAGCTAAAAGTTTATCTGGTGACTGACTGCGCCCACTTCAAGCAGTCAGGAGTGCGTCTAGCCGACTTGTTATGGGTATGGCAATGTTACAAACCTATTTTATTAGATTACGTTTTCAAGGGGTCACTATTATATGTTTACCTTTAATAAAGGGAGACATCTTTTCCATGTTCATTTTTGGTCTTTTAAAGTTCACAACGAGTCAAATCACAAAATATGACATTTCTATTTCTTTTCCAGGCATTTTAGAATTTCCAATGAATGTTTAACCTTTGCTACGACAAGACATAATCATACTAAGACACAATATATATTGGTTGGTCAACCTCTTACACGAGGAGGACAAATATTGAAAAAATATTTAAAGAGGTGTTTTCTTTTTATTTATTCTGGAGACATGTATATGTGGGTGTGTATGTTTTTTTTATAATTCAAGTCAGACAAAAAGTATCGCTTAATAAGCATTGGTGCTATTTATTATTATAATAAGCATTGGTGCTATTTATTATTATAATAAGCATTGGTGCTATTTATTATTATAATAAGCATTGGTGCTATTTATTAAAAAGATAACACAATTACCTTCACCTGTATGTAAACAACAACGTAAATGCCTAAGATACAGATGAAGTATTTTTTTAAATTAATTCTACAGCTGTTTCATTCCTCAAAGACAAATACATGATGTTGATTCACAAATGAACGATTCATCATGAATTCAATATAACATCAACAAAACCAGAGTCTTTTCCTTACTTGATCTCGTTTTTCAAAGATATTGTCAGTAAATTCTTTTGTAAGGATGAGTTTAGATTTATTATTAGGTAATAAGTTTCCTATATATCGGCTACAATAGTGCTCGATACTAAAGCAGCAGTTATTAGTAGTGCTAGTACACATATATATATATATATATATATATATATATATATATATATATATATATTTATTTATTAAAAAAAGCACTAATCGCACAAAACACATTGGACTCTACTTTTCAACCCTTGTTAACAAAAAAGGACGTACATTTTGCTTTATCTATGGAAGGGCTACCCCTCGTAGGTTAATACCAGTAGAATGAAGAAGGAAAAAGGGGAAAGTTTTCTTTGAAAAAGACGTTACGTCGAAAGTGTAATATTTTTAAATAAATGATTTTATTCATTTAAAAAAAAATAACATGATTTGGTGGTCTAACTTCTTTATATATATATATAAATATATGTGTGTGTGTGTGTGTGTGTGTGTGTGTGTGTTTTGCTTGCATAAATAAGCCAATGTTTCAGGCTTTGCGACCATCTCAGAGCTACTACCAGTTTATTCGTTGCAGTGGCTCTAATAAAGTTGTATAGACTAAAACTTCGATTTCTGGATGTAAGCCAAGCAACTCACACACACCCATATATATATATATATATATATATATATATATATATATAGTAAGTTATGAAAATATATTTATGGCAATTATGCTACACAGAGGCTTCCGCATTTCATCCCCATAGGGAATTGTCAGGCTAAAATGTAATTTAATTGCCATAAATATATTTTCATAACTTACTACCTAGCTCTATCACGTATTGAGCACTGTTGAGGTAAATACTGAAAATGGATACATAAAACATTATATCTCCTGATAACATTTTATGGTGATATATGAAATAATAATAATTATATATACATAAACTAAGTTGAGATGGACAAAATTAGAACATTGTTTATATCAGTTCCAAGAATTAAAACACGATTATTTGGCGTACGATCGTTTCCAAGACAATTCGGAAAAAAAAATTTTGTATTATACTTTTGATGACTCCAAACATTCTCTTCATCAGCACCGTTTACCATATCACATACAGAAGTCATTTAAGAAAAACATCAAATTTCAGTATTATATATATATATATATATATATATATATATATATGACGATTGCAGGTTTGGCATGAAACACTAGTTTATTTATAAATAATTATATATATATATATATATATATATATATGTGTGTGTGTGTGTGTGTGTGTGTGTGTGTGTGTGTGTGTGTGTAAAAGATTAGACGTAAAAAGCAGATATATCAAGACAATAAAATTACATTAACTCATATGGTTGTATTTAAATAGTTCGTCTTTATTATTCAAAGACTTCATCAAAAACGAGCTGAAGGTGATTTTTTTAAAATATTTACAATTGAACTTGTAAATATTGACATGAGAGATAAAGAGGAGGGGAAAAAGACGGAAAGGAAGAAAGACAAAACAGGAGGGGGATTAAAAAAATGTTGAAAGAAAAGATAGCGATCCGTCTTTATAAGCTGTAAATCGAATCGTAAACAAAAAATGTTGTTTATCTTCCCGCACTTGGATATACCCTCTTTATCTTTAATGTCGAACATAAAAACATTTATTCTAATAAGAACGAATGCATGCAAGTAATAAAAAAAACATCGAAGAGAGTAGATGTTTTGTATTACAGTAATCACCGTTATGTCTGAGTATTGCGTTATGCCCCTTATTCTTTTACTGATCCTAAAATGCAAAAGCTTTCTTCTTCTTCAGAAAAAATGACGACTTCTTTTTCAGAAAAAAATGACGACTTCTTTTTCAGAAAAAAATGACGCCTTCTTCTTCAGAAAAAATGACGCCTTCTTCTTCAGAAAAAATGACGCCTTCTTCTTCAGAAAAAATGACGAATTCTTTTTCAGAAAAAATGACGACTTCTTTTTTCAGAAAAAATGACGCCTTCTTCTTCAGAAAAAATGACTACTTCTTCAGGAAAAAATGACGACTTCTTCTTCAGAAAAAATGACGACTTCTTCTTCAGAAAAAATGACGCCTTCTTCAGAAAAAATGACGACTTCTTCTTCAGGAAAAATGACGACTTCTTCTTCAGAAATAAATCAAGAGCCGATACAAGAAAGCTTTTTATCACAGCTTACGTTTTTTGGGTACACTACGCTTTACATATGCAATCAGCTTCTCAGCCCTTCACTGGGGGGAGTAAAAGGTGGAACTTCTGCTCACTTCAGTCTCAAGTCTAGTACTGTTGTTTTCCCCCAGATTCTCTCTCGATCGGCGACCATAATTCTAAAAATTATTTTTCTTCACATATTCCTCCACTCACACTAATTCAAACGACAAACAGTAAATGTTTATATTTCCTTTTTCTCCCAACCTTAAAATTATCAAAACAACCACAGTCGCATTCCAAATGCGACCTCTACCCACACACATAACTCCTGACCTACATCTCATTACAATCTAGATTATAATTCCTATTCACTATCCTGCTCTTCTGATCACTCCGGGTAATCCTGTTACATAAGCAATGACACACAGAAAACGATAACATTGATAGTAATTGTTATTATGTATTGGTTCCGTCTTTTTGATGGAAGTGGACCCTTAAAGTCTAGACAAAGCCATACAGAAGGTTGAAAGGCTTTTATAATCAATCCTCTTTCTAGGTCTGTAAAACAGAGTTTTGTGCATGTTCTGCAGACATTGACGATACTTTTTAGGCCTTTAGCGGCAAAAGTTAAATTTCTGGTTCGAATGATATGAAGCATTCTTCTTACAACCGGGTGGTAAAGATCAGCCTTTTGGCCGGGATCAAAGTGTAGTATCTGTTCTGATGGATACTACACCCCATAAACTGGTATCGTTTTGGCCTTCGGGGCTTGATTTATGCCGGTCTATGGGTTTGTCCTGTGCAGTTCTAGGAGGTCCACCCTCAGGCTTTGCCTCCCCTCTTTGGGGAGGAGTAAGTTTATTGCTTACTGCCTGAGGGGCCCCTACCGGGGAATGCCGACGGGGCTGCCCAGGCATTTTTTGTAGGCCAGAGTGCTCACCTTCTCGAGCGCTGGCTTTTGAAATCCCACTTTCCCGACCTTGTGTCACATCTTACCTTGTGGGAAAAAGATAAATAAAATTGAGTATATTAAAGTCTTTGTTGCTGGGCATCGAGCTGCACGTCATTGAGAGTGCATCAATTGCAGCATTTTTCTTTTCGGGGGAGGGCGAGGGGTTAAAATGATAAGAAAGATAGATCTCCGACCTTTCTATTTTCTTGTTATTTATTTTGTCATATTCTTTTAGGGTTTAACATAAATGGTGAGTTAAAAGTACTTCAACAATGGAGTATTTCTTTTTTTCTTTTTGGTGCATCATCTACTAGTCTCTCCCTCCTTGACAAGGTCCAAAAAAGAGTCGCCAACCTAATAGGTCCCTCACTGTCGACCAGGCTTCAGTCCCTGTCTCATCGCCGCAATGTGGCATCCTTATGTTTGTTTTACAAATACTTCAATGGATTATGCTCCGATGAATTGGCTGCTCTGGTGCTCCCTTGACGTAAATTCACTAGACTAACTCGACAATCAACTAAATCTCATTCATTCACTGTGGAGGTCCCCAGATGCTGGAGAGCTTTCTACTCAAATAGCTTCTTTCCTCGTTCTGCTGGCCTCCGGAACTCCCTCCCTGCCCCCTGTTTCCCCGACAGTACTGACATGCAGAAATTTAAAACTAATGTAAACAGACATCTCGCTGCGCAGATCCCAATTTAGGTTGACCCCCCCACCCCCAACCTTCTCCCCTTTTCTTTTTTCTCAGTAGCCCCTTACGTCTACAGTGGCGGCCTGCCTTGTTTGGGGTGAACTATGTTAAAAAAAGTAAAATAATAATTAGTGCTTTTTAGATGTTATCATGAGGACTTATTCTCCATGGAGAAAGACTTGGTACTATTATTCCTTCAATGAACATTCTAATTATTTCAGTCTGAATAAACTGCTTATGTTAACATGTATGCAATGTCTGTGAACCTATTGTGGCCCGGGAAGTCATCCAGTGTCGTATTCTGGATGATTCGGCAATAATGAGGATTACGTGCAGTCAGACTAGTTGCTCTGTCACTAGCTCTGATCCCATGCTGTGTCTAAAGATCCACAAAACTTTGATATTGACGCTGCTGTTCTGGAACTTGGATAAGTGGCTGGTTGGCTTTTCCTTTCTGCTTTCTTCCGAGGAAAGTGCTATCTTAATCGAAGGACTGACCTCTTTGTTATGCACTATTCAGCGGCCAGTTAGTCTGCAACAGGAAAAATGGCTCTATATAAAATTTCATGAAAATGCCAGTATACTGAAATCATATGCCCTTAATGGGGTTAAGATGAAAATTCATATACACTAAATGTACAAAAGCAAGGAAATTCCCAAATTTTTACACTTTTATTGTCATTAAGGGTATGCGAGCACAACAGGGCTATGTATTTTACTGGTAGGTATTTTTCTTCAGCGCACCTCACACACTTCATCCACTCATACATAGAGATTTATACTGTAGTGATGTGATAATGAAATGGCTTTGTTGATATGTAGTCATACCCTTAATGACAATAAAAGTGTAAAAATTTGTGGATTTCCTTGCTTTTGTACATTTAGTGTATATGAATTTTCATCTTAACCCTATTATGAGCATATGATTTCAGTATACTGGCATTTTTCATGGAATGTCACTACTTTTGTGAAGGCTATGCCTCAATACAATGCCTTCTCATAAGGTTTTTTGGAATTTTCTGGAAACGTAAGGTATATGGTAAACTGAAATTAAAATGCCATCAACAAGACCCTAGAACCTCTATCTCTACCAAAAATCAGCTGAATCTATCAAATAGGGTAGCACATATGTACGTACACACAGATAACATGATTTCATGATTGAACTTTCTGGGTTGCCTTGACAAATGATGCTGAAATTCTACACACTTATAGAACCTATCAAATAAAAATTTTGTGCAAAGTTTTAACTAATTTGGTTTATTGGTTTTTGAGTTATGATTGATCAAAGAAATGAGATTTCCAGCATAGGCCATTCATGTGATCTATTAAGGGATAGAGCGCTCTTGATTGACAAAGACATGTTTGTCTTTAAAGATATATACTTTATTATTCTAGCAACTAACGCTTTAGGTTAAATACTATATCTTCCAACCTCTGTAAATCTCACTTATCTCTTTGAAATCCAACTTCAAAGTGAACGTCACCCCAAAACAACAAATCAACCCTCTTTTATCTCCAACCAGGAGCATCTCATTTACATATCAGGTGGTCACATTGCAGGCATATAAAGAGACAAGGCAGCCATTTTTGTTTCTTTCTTCTTCATTCATTTACTTCCACGACCGACCCATTGAACTATGCACACATGCTAGTTAGGTAAGTCCCGCGTTTCCCTACACTCCCCCCTGATCTCATGATCACACACAGGGCAGGGGGGTGGCCGTCGTTGTCGAGTACTTCTTCGAAGAATCGGGGGCAGCACTTCCTCATTGCCATCTTCCTCATTACCACCGTTATTGCCACCAATCTGTTCCATTATCTCCTCTCGTGGTTCCCTATGCGGTGTTTCACAATCAGGGCATGGGGGCAGTATCCGTCTTTGTCGGGTACTCCTTCGAAGAACCGGAGGCATCACTTCCTCGGTCCCATCTTCCTCAGTATGTTCCATTATCTCCTCTCGTGGTTCCCTATGCGGTGTTTCACAATCAGGGCATGGGGGCAGTATCCGTCTTTGTCGGGTACTCCTTCGAAGAACCGGAGGCATCACTTCCTCGGTCCCATCTTCCTCAGTATGTTCCATCATTCCCTCATCTGGTTCTGTAGGTAGTGTTTCTACGCTCATCGGTAGGGGTAGTAGGCAGTCAGGATCATCCCTGAACTGTATGTGATCTTCCTCGTTATCCTCAGAATTAGGAGAGGTATAACAGGGGCGGATATCTTTTACATGCCGTGGTACACCATCAATCAACATGGTCTGAGGACTTATGATTTTATCTATTTTTCCTCTGCAAAATTTTTCAGTGCACCTAGCATTTGGGGGTTTCACCCAAACACTGTCTCCCACTTGATATGGTGTATTGACAACGCCAACCTCTGATGGCGTGACATCAATACCTTTTATACGCTGTTCATAGCGGTAAATCCCATTAGCTGTGGCAGTTTCTGGTGTTGCATCGTCCTTTGGTGTCATATTATACCAGTACACCGCTTCTGGAATAGAACACTGTGTCCTGGCCGCAATTCTTTTAATGGTGCGGTGACACCGCTCCGCTATACCGTTACCTTCGGGAAAATATGCGCATCGGTAACGCATTCTAATCCCCCATTCCTGCGTGAATTTCTGAAATTCTTGACATTGAAATGTAGTGGCGTTATCAGTCAGAATTTCAAGCGGGGCACCACGTTCAAAAAAGACAGCTCTCAACTGTCGTATAATGCTAAATGCATCCTGTCGTGTCAACAGGCGCCATATTGTGAAACGTGTTGGTCCACAATCTGTCATGGTCAAAAAGTGCTTGCCCTCATAATGCGTTATGTCCATTCCTACTCGATACCAGTTGTCCTCCACCTCAAGCTTTCCTTTTTGCCATTGGGATGGTGCCGGATCAATTCGCTGACACTCTTCACACGAGCGTATAGCTGCCTTGATTGATGCTCTTGTAGTTGAAGGACACACTCTTCGGACAAAATATGTTGTCCTCCGAATTCCGGGATGTCCACTCTGCTGATGTATCGTATGGATCTGGTCAGGTGTCAATTGATCTGTTACGGTCGCGCATGTCTGTTGTGGAGGATCAGATCCCTGCCTCATTACATCAATCCACCTCTTTGGTACTCTCGTCAGGCTATCAGCCAAATTCTGCATTGACAAAACTAAAGTGATGTCCACCTGCATCAAAACAGTTTTAATAATAGCTGTCATTATTAAGGGTGCTACATTCAGGCCAAAACCTAAACATGTCAAACAATATCGTTTTCCCTTGATTATCACCGTCTGAAATGGCCATAATGACTCATGGACACGTATCTGCTCTCTTCAAATCCAACAGTGCTACATTACTCCCTTTCTGACGCCACTCTCGTAGTCTAGCAGCGCACACATCTGCATTTCCAGTGAAAGCATCAACGTGGTGATTCAATTCTCGGTAATCCATTACGGGTCGAATTTTGTCTTTAGTAGGTTGTTCAACAGCCATGAGCGGAATTAATCCTTTGGGTGGTCCCAGACGTTCCTGTGGGTACGGTATTAACCATCCGTTTTCAATCCATATCTGAAGTTCTTCTTCATATGCGGCCCTATTCTTTGTGGAAACTTCATACTCTGGAATGGTGTTGCACAGTCGATCTGGTGCCTGGCTCATAGTCCATTTCCACTTTGCAGTCCACGCCTTTTCGTTGTCGTCAAACGTAGCACAGAAGTCCTTTTCTTCAATAGACACGGCTGCACAGACTTCTTTCCCTTCTCCAAGCATTACACCTCCAGTCGCTGTGATTATGACGCCTCCTAGTGCTTGTATCGCATCAATTCCAAGCAACATGTCATAGCCAAGGGGTTTTTCTTGCATCACCAGAACATCAACTTTGGCTGTGTCACCCTTCTCAGTACAAATCGTGACTGTCCCTTCACCACAACATGCTCGGGATAAACCATTGATTGTCATAATACCGATTGGTTTCTCCCGCCACATCCGACAGTAATGTGCACTAACTATAGACCGGGAACACCCCGTGTCTATGAGTGCTGAACACTTCACATCGTCGATTTTAACGCCAATGACCGGTAATCCTGTGTTTATTGGTTGGCAAGGGGCAAGGGTGGCGATAGTACCTTGCCCCCAACCTCGTTTCCCGAACAGTTGCGAGATATGTGCCCAAACTTATTGCAGCGATAGCACTGTACCGTTCTCTGTGCTCGTGGATATACACACCTTCTATCACTTCGGCACTCCTTAGCAAAATGATTGATTTCCCCACATTTATAGCACACTGGGCCTACACGCTTATTACTATCTGGGAGAGAATCTACCTTGCCTCCATGTGGTTCGACTGCTGCATGTTGAATACTAGTTGCTGCTGCAATTGGCTCATGTTCCTTGCAGATGTTTCGAGCTCGGGCTAATAACTCGTCCGTTGTCAATTCATCAATTCGTGACGATGTCCGCAACAGTCTGCTGACCTCCTCAGGTAAGCCTACTAAAAATGCACATCTTAATATCTTATCGCTGACTCCACCAAATGGTACCGACAACTTTCGTAGGTCAGCTAGGTACACGCCAACCGTTTCCTTGGCCTGAAGTCGCCGGCTCGTAAACTGTTGCCATGCAACAAACGGATCTGTACCAAATGCTGTATACAGGCCATGTTTGATTGTATCCCAGTCTGGTTCATCCCCGAGTTGCTGGTAGACTGCATAGGCCCCTCCGATTAACCTCAGAGGAATGACTGTGGCTGGTTCTTTAATTCTGCACAGTGTACAGATCTTCTCAGCCTTTTCAACCCATTCAACAACAGACGGTCCAGCGGTAGATCCATCAAACTCAGGTATCAAGCGAAAATCGAATTTGTCCATTTTCTGCCTTTCGAGTCACCACACACCAAGCGCCGAAATAGCTTATATCTTCCAACCTCTGTAAATCTCACTTATCTCTTTGAAATCCAACTTCAAAGTGAACGTCACCCCAAAACAACAAATCAACCTCTTTTATCTCCAACCAGGAGCATCTCATTTACATATCAGGTGGTCACATTGCAGGCATATAAAGAGACAAGGCAGCCATTTTTGTTTCTTTCTTCTTCATTCATTTACTTCCACGACCGACCCATTGAACTATGCACACATGCTAGTTAGGTAAGTCCCGCGTTTCCCTACAAATACAGTAGGATTGAACAAACCCCCTATCTTTCAATCTGTCCATTTGGTGTGAAAGCCGACTTGCAACTGATTCTCTCCAACTCAGGAAAAAATGTCACTAAAAAAAAAATCCCACTCTACTATCACTATTCGAACACACAACCCATGAGCAAGTTGGGGTGACTCACATTTAACCTTTGAAAGTTTTCATGGCAGGAGCCAACAACTCTCAGTTCGCCAAATGCAGGTGTGAACCTTTAACCTTGTTAACTCATTGACTTTTTCGAGACATTTCAAATAAAGCTGGCTGACACCTCATAGTGTCACATCTCCATTTAACTGCTATTAGTTTGCATTTAAGAGTCAAATTTGAAAAGAAAAAAGCAATGGATAAAGTCTGTTAATTGTTGTCAGTCTGCATATGTTCAGTGCAGGTTGGATCCACCCAACCATATCTTGATTGAAGTGCTGCTCAAGAGAATTGTGATCAAGTATTGCATCGCATCAGTGGTTATTCATTATTAACAGGTTAACAGCCTGATTATAAAGTCTCTTTAAATTTCAGGTTGACTAAACAATATCGAACTATGTGAGAGAATAATGCGACATTCACTATGGTTACTTTGTTGAAGCAAGAAAAACATCTCCATTAGTTCGTCTATGCAATACAGGCATCAATAGCATTTTCTGAGCTGTCTGTGACGACCATATTATTAATAGATAATTTATATTTATTTTTTTCAGATGAGGCAACTAAATGAGGCAGACGAAAATGCATGCAGAACAATGACGACCTTGGTTTGGTAAACTCTTTCCTAGTGGCCCTTTTCCCCACCTGTTATGATGGGCATGACGAATTAGTGTGTTATTTGATCTCACATAAATAACACTAAGGATTTGCCAAAGCACAAATAAGATCTTTTAGTAAGATGAGTATTCTCTGTGACGGCATCTACAGAACCAAGTAGCATAAATGATTCAAGTTATATTGCAGTTTAAGATCCTAGCTTGGTCACAAGATTGAAAGAGAGAGTTAGTCTTACATCTAATAGTCACTGTCATATATTTGCAGAAGGAATATTTGACTGTAAATGCATAGGAATCGTGAAAACTATGTCAAAGCGTAGATCAAAGTGGAGCACGTCCATCAGACTGAAAGCCCACACCAGAAAGAGATCAAGCCTCGATTTCGAATCTAACACTGCACATTTGCGAGTTTGTTTTTTTACTTCAAAATTGAAAATTTCATTAAAACTTTCACAAGGTAACGTGAATATAATTCAAGGAATGTAACTCTGCCAATACCATTTATAAGTGCATTCTTTATCAAATCGTTTTGGTATTTCTCGACTGTAACAGCTGTGAATCTATAATCGTTGCAGAGTGTATGTAAGATGCGATGCAATTCGTCTCTGAAGCATGTTAACCCTCCTCTAAAACTTAGAAATGATAAAACCTCGACAGACTTTCTTCTTTTTTTTTAACATAGTTCACCCCAAACAAGGCAGGCCGCCACTGTAAACGTAAGGGGCTACTGAGAAAAAAAGGGAGACGGTTTAGGGGGTCAACCTAAATTGGAAGCTGCGCAGCGAGATGTCTGTTTACATTAGTTTTAAATTTCTGCATGTCAGTACCGTCGGGGAAACAGGGGGGCAGGGAGGGAGTTCCAGAGTCCAGCAGCACGAGGAAAGAAGCTATTAGAGTAGAAAGCTCTCCGGCATCTGGGGACCTCCACAGTGAATGGATGGGATTTAGCTGATTGTCGAGTTAGTCTAGTGAATTTACATCAAGGAGGCACCAGAGGAGCCAGTTCATCGGAGCACAATCCATTGAAGTATTTGTAAAACAAGCACAAGTATGCTACATTGCGGCGATGGGACAGGGACTGGAGCTTGGTTGATAGTGAGGGACCTATTAGGTTGGCGACTCTTTTTTTGGACCTTGTCAAGGAGGGAGAGACTAGTAGATGATGCACCAGCCCAGATGTGGCAAAAATACTTCATGCACAGGCGGATGGTGGCTTTGTAGAGATACTTCAAACGAGGTTTTATTGTCTACCTACTCTTTAAGCAAATATTCTCACAGGAGACCTTTCTACCGTTTTTTCTGCCTACCTTATATCTCAATCCCAACACGTGACAGTATGTAAAACAGATAAATAGTTCGAATGCAAAACGCGATAAATCCAATTTATTTAAATTGAAACTTTAAACAATAAAAGGGCGACCATATAAAATCTAAACTTTGAATAGAAGTTTAATTTAATTGAAAGCAACAAGAATAAATCCTCGACTGTTAAAATGAAATACTTTTTGTAGTGATAGCTTTGTAATTTTCAAAATGGCGTTTATCGCGTTTAGCATTCGAACTCTACATATGTAAAACCGAATACGATGATAATGAAGTGCTGATGAAAACAGTTTTCATATTAAAAAAAAATCATCAAGTGCGGACACCAACCCATATAAACATGTAACAATGGTCAACCAAAGGTAAATTGAAATAAAATAGATAAAGCTTAAAGGAAACTACATGCCTGATGATATGTTTAATATTGGATGTAACTAGTATGTAATTTGGTTAGTTGAGAATAACAAGAAAGGTGTCACTCGAAAGGTCATCTTGTTGAACCCGAGCTAAATGTTGATTCAGTATGGGAATATATTAAAAACGGATATTACGGCACATGGATCAGAGAGAGAGAGAGGTTGATAGCAAGCAGGCAATCTGTTTGGAAGCACATAAGAGTATCAAACACATAACGAAATGGGCTTATAAGATATAACTAATTAGTAAATTCGATCTGTCTATCTCTCTTTCTTTCTCTCTCTCTCTCTCTGTCTCTTCCCAAATATGCTGATAATGACGAATAGTACTAAATATTCAAGCTTCCCCAACTATCCTGCATATGACAACAAAATTGTATTCAGTTCTGGGGAGTCTGAAAGAGCCCCTTAATTGACAGTACTCGGAGGTCGTAGTACCTGTCAAAGCCCTCATCTATGTTTTAAAGATGATTCGTTTACAAAATATACGCCTACAAAAACAAAAATTAATCTATAAACCAATCATATACAAAACATATGTGCGGTTTTGGTATAGAATTGTTAAATATTGGAAAGATAGATCAACTAGTGTATATTTTAGTTTAGGCTAGGTTAATGAGTGCTTGGAGAATAAAAGGAAATGTATCAGGTGAAAGGTCAACAGACGTCAATTCGCTGACCTGGGATAAAATAAGCTAAGCTGTGGGAATATATTATCTAGTGGATATGAGAGAGAGGGTGATAGCAAGAAAGCAGTCTGTTGGAAGCATACAAAGGTGTCGGGCACTTAACGAAATGGGCTGATAAGATAAAACTAATTAATGATTTTGATCTCTCTCTCTGTCTTCCCCCACACTGGTTTAGGAATGAAGATTCTGTTGAATAAATTGCACACTCTCTTCCATCAGATGTGTGTCGAGTTTAGTCTTTTTAAAGGTATGGGAAACTTTAATTATAGGACAAGCATTACCTCTGTCTTTAACGATTATGGTAAGAGCGCAAGCAAGAAGAAAATAAGGTATGATTAACTATTGTGTACTTTAATGTTTCTTTAATGATGACAGCAACTTTGGTTGCTGTGTGTATTACACAGGGTTGAGTATGCAACATAAAAATGTAACAAAAGGTAGTTCTATTGAAAAAGTAACAAAAGGTAGTTCTATTGAAAAAGTAACAAACGGTAGTGTTATTGAAAAAGTAACAAAAGGTAGTGTTATTGAAAAAGTAACAAAAGGTAATGTTATTAAAAAAGTAACAAAAGGTAATGTTATTAAAAAAGTAACAAAAGATGGTGTTAATAAAAATGTAACAAAAGATAGTGTTATTAAAAATGTAACAAAAGATAGTGCTATTGAAAAAGTAACAAAAGATAGTGTAATTGAAAAAGTAACAAAAGGTAGTTCTATTGAAAAAGTAACAAAAGGTAGTGTTATTGAAAAAGTAACAAAAGGTAGTGTTATTGAAAAAGTAACAAAAGGTAATGTTATTAAAAAAGTAACAAAAGGTAATGTTATTAAAAAAGTAACAAAAGATAGTGTTATTAAAAAAGTAACAAAAGATAGTGTTATTAAAAAAGTAACAAAAGATAGTGTTATTAAAAAAGTAACAAAAGATGGTGTTAATAAAAATGTAACAAAAGATAGTGCTATTGAAAAAGTAACAAAAGATAGTGTAATTAAAAAGTAACAAAAGATAGTGTTTTAAAAAAAAGTAACAAAAGGTAGTGTTATTAAAAAGTAACAAAAGGTAGTGTTATTAAAAACAAAAGATAATATTATTAAAAAAGTAACAAAAGGTAGTGTTATTAAAAAGTAACAAAAGGTAGTTTTATTAAAAAGATAAAAAAGGTAGTGTTGTTAAAAAAGTAAAAAAATTATCTTCGTTTTTGTTTTCAATTCTTATATCTTTTTTTGCTGGGGATGGGTCATCCTACCGGATACCAGACATTAACCCACTATTTCAGAGAATACAACCGAGAGACTTTTTTAAGATTCTAACCGTCCCATTAAGCGCAATTGTTTGTATCTCTCTTGCACTTGGTTCACCAGGTATATTCGCCAGGTATTTTTTGAAATTCTTTTTCATGAGTCCGGTTGCTCCTATAATTACAGGAATGATTTAGATCTTCCCAAGATTCCAATTTCTTTTCATGTCGTACATAAGGGCTTTGGTATTTCGTTATCTTCTCTCTCAGCTCTGTTTAAGCCAGCATCATTAGGGACACTGACTTCAACTAGGGTTGCTACTGAAACTGAATCCTCGTCTTTATGAAGAGAAATATGTGGTACGACACTGAGTTTTCAAAAAACAATAAAGTATTGCTTAATCATGGAAGAATCCATATATGAGGTAGAGAGCTTGAATAATGGGAGAGTTTGAATGCCTACTAGACACCATCATCAAGTGTCTTCGGTCTCTCTGCACGGGGGTTTGTCAGGACAATCTGATATGAAAATACTTCACCCTACAAGTAAGCGTTGATCAAATACTCCTCACACCTGACATTATCCTGTATCTCTACAAATCCACCATCCGCCCATGCATGGAGTATTGTTGCCACATCTGGGCTGGTGCATTATCTACTAGTCTCTCCCTCCTTGACAAGGTCCAAAAAAGAGTCGCCAACCTGATAAGTCTCTCACTGTCGACCAAGCTCCAGTCCCTGTCCCATCGCCACACTGTAGCATCCTTGTGCTTGTTTTACAAATACTTCAATGGATTATGCTCCATAAATTGGCTACTCTGGTGCCTGCTCGACGTAAATTCACTAGACTAACTCGACTATCAACTAAATCCCATTCATTCACTGTGGAGGTCCCCAGATGCCGGAGAGCTTTCTACTCAAATAGCTTCTTTCCTCGTGCTGTTGGCCTCTGGAACTCACTCCCTGCCCCCTGTCTGTTTCCCCGACAGTACTGACATGCAGAAATTTAAAACTAATGTAAACAGACATCTCGTTGCACAGATCCCAATTTAGGTTGGCCCCCCCCAAAACCTTCTCCCTTTTTTTTCTCAGTAGCCCCTTACGTCTACAGTGGCGGCCTGCCTTGTTTGGGGTGAACTATGTTTAAAAAAATTTTTAAATATTAAAAATTACATAGTATTCGAAGCCCGAATAAGATCCCCTCGATACAGCTATAAACTGGCTCATATGAGGAATGGTGCATCTTCACTTGGCGATGTTACCTCAAGTAACAGTACTCAGCTGGATACTCCACCAGACCAGATAAATTATTTCCTGGAATCCGGCAAGACCAAGAAAAGACCACAATAAAGATAAATTATAACATAATAAAATGGTAAAAAGAGGAGAGGAAAATTAGAGTTCTTCACTTCTTTACTAACTCAATGTTTGAGAGGTTGAGGAGAATCTTAGTTGAACACTCGGATATCTATGTATCTCACATAGAAATTAAGTGTTAGCCCCAGGAATGGACCCCTTGATCTCTGAGAGCTAACTGAACTAAAAAAAAAAAGAGGTAAATATATTTAGGCACTGGTTACGGAAGAAGTGTGACGTCACATGTTGTGAGAGCAAAATTAAAAACTTTCCAGAGATTTCCTATTTTTCCATGTCTGCAACCTGTGTTGATTTGTATTATTTGGGTTATTCGGACGACTATTCTCATCTTGAGTGTTATTCTCACAATGTAACCTGCGACCTTCTTCAGGTGTATCTTGTTGAACTCGGGAATCTGTACAGAATTTCGAACAGAACTATTTATTTAACGAGGTAACATGCTCTTGTTCCCTCAGCCATGACTGGGTAGAAGTCTTAAGTAATTCGTAATTGTATTCTTAGTACCGCCCGCACTGAGGATTGAACCTTCAACCAACAGAAGAGTGCAACTTGGACCTGAATTTTACTTAGTACTTTATCCGTTATGCCATGGTGCTTGCGGACAATTCTAGTATGAATTTTAGGATCCTTTTCGCCCAATGTAACCTCCAACCTTCTTCAAGTATATCTTTCTGTCGAACTCGGGAATCTGTATAAGATATCGAACGGAACTCTTTATTTAATCTCCGGGTGTAACATGCTCTCGTCCGTCAGCCATGACCGGCCATAAGTCCTAATTAATTCGCAATTGTAGAAGAGTGTCACTTATTACTGACTTTTACTTAATATTTTATACGTATTGATTTGTTGCTTTGTTCCTGACTCGCCAAACACACAACACCATAACAAAATGACCCAACCACTGTTGACATGCCATAAAACCTACCATCAGACTCTGTTCGATTTCTATTTACTATGATAAGCAAAAGTTCATTAAAGAGAAACACTTGGCAAAGTTTCGACAAACAAAACCAGACAGTTACATGATAATTAGGTTAGAAAAAAAAGGAAAATATCCTTTTGTTGGGCTTTATTTTTCCATGAAAATCTTTATAACTTAGAATAATAAATGGAAGTCTCTCAGTCAATTAAATTGTTTACACATGTCCAAGATATTTCGGAATATGAAATGTAACTCTTCAATGGACTCTAATAATAACGACATATAAACATCCTCATTAAAATATATTTGGCATGCAAGAAAACAGAATCATTCCAATAATGATCAATGCGCCGCATTTTAAAGAACCTTTCGCTGATTGCTTGTCTAAACCAAAATAGGAATCACAATAATTACATTCTTTTTGGTCTTCAAACGAGGAGGAAGAATTTGGTTGTCTTGTTTTATGGCATACTGACCCTTTTCGGATTATTTAATGCAAAATCTGGTCATTTTGGTAAAAGTTTTTATTCTTCAGTTCCATATATCTTCAAATATTTATTCATGTTGTTTGGTTTGGTTGTTTTGTAGAGGAAAATTGTTGTTTGGTTTGGGTGTTTTGTAGAGGAAAATTGTTGTTTGGTTTGGGTATTTTGTAGAGGAAAATTGTTGTTTGGTTTGGGTGTTTTGTAGAGGAAAATTGTTGTTTGATTTGGTTGTTTTGTAGTTAAAAATTGTTGTTTGGTTTGGTTGTTTTGTAGATGAAAATTGTTGTTTGGTTTGGTTGTTTTGTAGATGAAAATTGTTGTTTGGTTTGGGTGTTTTGTAGAGGAAAATTGTTGTTTGGTTTGGGTGTTTTGTAGAGGAAAATTGTTGTTTGGTTTGGGTATTTTGTAGAGGAAAATTGTTGTTTGGTTTGGGTGTTTTGTAGAGGAAAATTGTTTTTGGTTTGGGTGTTTTGTAGAGGAAAATTGTTGTTTTTGTTTTTGCTGAACATGATTGACTTTTGCAAAGAGAAAGGTAAAAACAATTACTATATATATATATATATATATATATATATGATGGACTCTCCCGTCGATTTCGATGTATGAGTGCCCCACCAGGGGCTTCCCGCGCGTGAATTTGTAATTGCAAGGGTTGCGCAATCTCCAACAACCGCTCTCCTGAGTCGGCATTGCTTGATTCCAATGGCAAGTAGTAATACAAGACGACTGGAAACAATGCCGAGATAAGCAGAGAGCACATACAGCACCTGGTATTCCCAAATGGTCACCCATTTAGTACTGGCCAGGCTCGACGTCGCTTAACGACGTCGCTTATACATATATATATATATATATATATATATATATATATATATATATATATATATATATATATATAGTAATGTAATTAATGTAAAGTTACACACTTTACAAATTTATTATAATCAAATATTACAACAAAGAATAATTTATAAAGAAGTCCTTTAACCCATGGATTTTCAAAGAAATAGATCTTATTCTCAGAAGGAGAAAACCAATAAATTATTAAATATTGGTAAATATTATTAATTTTAAAAAACTTTACAGTAATTATGAGTTCTGTAAGAAGCAAACAAATCATGTATGGATTTGCAATGATGAATCTCCAAATACATGATGAGGTGCTAAAACACCATCCATTGTAAAGCTGTATTACAATCTAATATATCTATCATGCTAGAATTTAATATAAAATAATTATTTTATAATACTTAATAGAAATTGTATCGACATATAATTTTAGTACTGATTTTCACATCTTAGTAATTCCTATCAACCTTTTTCAGGAATATCAAACAGGTACAAATTTGTTTAGTCAACCTGTTATCGGACGGAAGTAACTGTTCACATTCCATTCTCCAGGCCTTGTGAGATTAGTTCATTTAACATGTTAAATTCTTTTGCTGCCTTTACTCGGAATTGAACTCAGAACCTCAAGATAACTTGCACACTTTAACCAACGTCCTAATCATCTCGGCCATGTACCTCTTAGTAAGAACTAGATGAATACCAGAACGGGTAAAGTTAATTCCCCGAACAGAACAATTCTGTACCAATTTTATGTCTCTTTACAAAGATTAAAATCACGACATAATGATACTCAACCTTATTTCTAGAATCCTTATTCCAATTTTTATTCAAATCCATTACATGATTTTGATTCTAGAAAATGCCTAAAATTTTAGGATTAAAAGCTTATGCAATCTTAAAAAGAAATTGAAATTCAGGAAATCTTGCTTCATTGGTGTCTAATTTCTATGGAATCGAATTCAATGCAAATCTGAAATATTTGAAATTTCAAATTGTAGGTTGTAAATGATTGTCAGGATATATAGGTCGTTTCAGTAATTTTAAATAATTACATTTAATAAGGAATAACTCTAATTTCGAAAAATGCCATTCATTGAGTGTTTTGGATGTTTCAATTTTTATTAGTATTTTATTTTTGTGTGTTAAGTTTTCTTTCCCCTGAGTGTATATTCAAATTCTGACATTTTGACTAAATCTAAATCATACTAAAACTCTGGGGACCTTGAATGTTTGTACATGAATATTTTAGATGGTGAATGATATAAATAAACGTCAAATTATAAGAGAAGTGGTGAGAGAAATGAAGTGATGTAAATAATTAAAAGAGGAAGAAAGAGGAAATAGAGAGAGATAGAAGACGAAATGTAAGGGGGGAGAAAGGGGACTACTGTTCTAATCTTGGATGTTATTCTCACAACGTTTCGGCCGATGTAACCTCCGATATTCTTCAGGTGTGTCTTGTCGAGTTCAAGAATATTTATGTCGAATTCGGGAATCTGTAAGTTTTGAACTGAAGGTTGCATTGACCGAAACGTTGTAAGAATAGGGGTGGGACGTAATGGGTGAAAATTTCAAATTCATGCGCGTAGTATTTTTTGTGTTCATTTATACAGAAGTAACACTAAACAATCAAACATTTTGAAAATTTTGTAAAATTCAGAAGGTGCCGACCAAAAATAGCCGTTAGGGCTCCACGGGACTCAAAATACATCATTTTTCGGTGAAAAAGTGGTTTCATGCGACATTGCAGGTCCTAAAACATCCTCAAAAGCTATGAATGGATATAGATGGTTAAATCTGATATAGTATTTTAATTTAGGACCATTTTCAGGCTGTGAAAGGGTTTTCATGAATATAAAATAGCCAAAAACTAGTGGCCTGCACCTTCTGAATTTTGCAAAATTTTCAAAATGTTTGATTGTTTAGTGCTATTTATGTATAAATGAACACAAAAAAATACTGCTCGCATGTATCTGAAATTTTCACCCATTACGTCCCACCCCTAGTAAAAAGAACAATAGTCTGAATAATCGAAATAATACAAATTCTTATCGAAAAAATTCCGAAACATGATTTTGTTACAGTTGTTTCAAACCTTTTACTTTTCTTTCTTTTTTATCTATCTATTTATCTAATGTAAAATGTATCAACGTTGGTCCAACAGATCGTGGGTCGTTTAGCATAATATAAAACTTATCAATAACAATTTCTAGATAGAGATAGGAGTGAATTAAATAAGTCCAGGGAACTTCTGCCATTACTAACTAGCAGAGCGTTACCACTGTCGACCAAGGGAAGGGTCTATCAAGTATGTGTGAACTGCTGTCATTTAAAAAAAATGGATTTCTACTAGTGACGAATATTTACTAAAAAGAAAAAAAAAATGTCTATTTTCTCTTTTTTTTTTGTTATGGAAATCGCTCCAGACAAGGCATGAAGCCACTTGATGTAAGGAGCTTAAAAATACTACTTCAAGGTCAAAAACTAGCCAACGATAAGTGTTAGATAGATAGATGCTGATGCAGAAAACAGCAATTCTTCCCCCTTTGTCAGAAACATCGCCCATGGAATGTGAGGACTAAAAGACAAAATAAGGGAAGTGAGAGTTACGAGGCTACTCTCCTGATGAGGACGTTTTATGCGAAAATTTGATTTTTAAATGAATATATATATGTGTATATATATATTTTAAAAATTGCATTGTCTTAGATTCTAACCGTTTTACAAATTCAAATGACGCAATGCTTTCAAACAAGAGACTGTCTACAATTTCCTATCTCAAAACGCACATCTGTGAATATTTTCCTACTGACTCGAACTTGACAAGATGTTTATGAAGTCGAGGGATCGCAGTACGTTTTAAAAGTCAAAGAGCTGACCCGGTGAACCTGTCACTTAGGACTGTTAAAACAGTTTCGGTTTTGAATTCATATGCAACGGGTTGCGCGAATCCCAACTCAGCAGACTTCAAGTTTTAAATTATTCTTTTCGGAATGCAAAAATAAATATATTTTAATGTTTATTCCCTAATTACAAGCCTTCAATTCCAGCTGATGGTCCCAGCTAGATAATTACTTCTCAGTAGAGAATTAATGAGGCCAGAATTAAAGAGACCTAATGATGCCTAAGACCTGTAAAGACTTCGGACAGGATTAACCTCTTCATTAAAACTTATGTGCCTCTCTTTTGCTACTCGAGAAGCTGGGTACTGTGCCAGGACATTAACAGCCCTTCTAAAGACGTCCCCATGGCGCGGACAACCGAATTAAACACTCCCCCAGCCAGCGACTTTGCCACAGTAGAAACAAAAATTTAAAAATACCTTCTACATCAATCTATGCAATTTACTGTAAATAATAATGTTTGTTTTTGAAATGATAAATATATGTTTATTAAGAAAAAAAAACGACCTTTTGTTCTTCCATCAAATAACTGTCATTGTCAGTTAAATATTCTTTAAATAAATAAAACGAATGTTTCTTCTGTCTTTTCTATTTCAAATTGTAGAAATTTAATTCTTTTTAAAACAATAAATATTCTCTGTCTTACCATGAAAATAATTGTCAGATTAATATTCTTTAAATCAATAAAACGAATGTCACTTATTGAAATGTATTTATTTAAAATTGTGCTGTTTTAATCAATAGGACGACAGAATTTGATTTGGGAATAATTCATTTCAAAATGGGTAAAGTTGGAATTTTTTACTTTAGCGACATCAGATTAATCATCAATCACCATCGTAGCTCATCGGACGATCACATTTAAAAAAATGTGTGTGAAAAGTGATAACGTACCTGCGAACATGAAGTGGCTTAGCGTATTATTATACAGATTAACACCTTTAGCTAACCCCTGCCCCCCCCCCACAAATTGATATTCTTTTTTTTTTAGGCGATTACGTGTTTAAAACCTTGAAAATTGTGGTGGAAAATATTTTTTAAAACAATTACTTTAAAATTTAGAGTGGGGGATCAGTTTCGTATATAAATTAAACGTAAACTGATCTCCCATTTCCAGGCCATTCTAGCGTGTAAGGGCAATTAACAATTTTTGTTTTTAACTATGGGAGATAAATTCTGTGCGTTTTTTTTTTTCGGAGGGGTTGGTGCGGTTCTACTGTTTTAGGCGATTAGATGTGATTTTACGGCCTTGCCAGTCAAACTTAAAGTTAGCGGTAAAAGAATTTAGGTGACAGAAATGAGGATCATTTTATTTTAAATTTATATGCGAAATTGATCCCCACTCTAAATTCTAAAAAAAAATTTTTTTTTTGTATTTTGTCTTCCTTTTTTTTCGCGGAGCTTTTGAAGGTGTTCACAGGTAATCGCCTAAAAAAGTAGAATCTCATATTTTTTTCGGTAGGGGGGGAGGGGGTGATTTAGTTGAGGGTTTAAATCTACAAGTTTTTCGTACTTATCTCTATACTTCTTTTTCCTCTTGTCAAACTAGTTACTGCAGTGGAACAAGTGGAACAAGTGGAACAAGTGTGTCTGTGTTTGGAACTGCACAACACTATCTGATTAAAAGCTTTACAAATTGCTTGCAGAACTGCAGATCATATTCACAGATTACAAATGATCAAGAACATATTGATTAGGAAAAAAAAGTCTCTGGTGTCCATTAACATAGTTTATATTTTCTGATTGATTACCTGCTGAATACTTTTATTTATTTATTTATTTTTTTTACTCATCTGTCCATGAGTAAAGTCACAGTTACCCAATGACTGTTGCGTACATAAATAAAAAAAATACAAATAAAGTACACAAAATAAAAACAAAGCTTGGCAAAAATGGTTGAATAATATTCATGCAGCTTAAAAGATAATTATCAAAGTGCAACGTAAATCACCTATTTCGAAAAAGAGTTTGTGTTTTGCGCAATGATAAAGAAAATTGCAAACCAAAACATTGCGCTTTAATAAACACAGAGAGAGTGACATAAACGAGAGTGATCGACACTGCATAATATAAGAGTTGGGGTCAAATAACAGAAATTGTTACTGTCTATTACTCATAGACAGTAACTTAGGTAGAGATGGTTCACTTGGTGAATTAATTGCAATTAAGTCTTATAATAAAAAATAAAATAGAAATTTTTTTCCAAAATAACTCAATCCCAAGAGTAAGGATTTTTCATCAAGTGATCAAATGCTGATAAACTCACAGTTAGTAAAATAATAAATTCTACTAGACGAACGGTTTATACCCCTGGGGGTCTAATGTGTGTGTATATATATATATATATATATATATATATATATATATATATGGGAAATAAAAAAGGAAAAACCAAAAAGGATGTTTTTTTTATATATTCATCTACGTTTCGTCTTTATTTTTAAGACTTCTTCAGGATGATAATATTAAGAAAAATGTCATGCAATTACGTGAAAATATTGGGTCTACATGATGGGTTGATGGAAAGAAGTAGTAGCTACTGACTTCACCAAGCCCGGAACCCGGTTCTACTGCTCCCAGCAGTGGCTACTACGTCTTCCCATCAATTCATAGAGAGAATGGTTGTTACTTTAACAGCCCAAACTATTACTAAAATACACATGCGCACATGAATGCCTATGCGCACATTGACCACTCAGCATGCTAAGTACAAAATCTTATTGTTGTGAGATATTCGATAGAGTTCCTCTATATAAAACAAAAACTTAAACAGAGAAAAACCGATCGACAAAATTAATGACACGATTCGATTTAGTAGTCGTTGCTAAGCTGTCTGATTATTTGAGCTCAAATTATTATTTATTCATATAAACATACAAAATGTGGCACAAGTCTGAAAAAAACGGCGTGAGATAAGATTGGTTTTATCTTACATGAACTAATTTAGCTAGTCACATCTGTTGACCAATCATTCACCAACACATCACATTCATAGTTGAGCACAAACTAAAGAAACTGAGATAGAAGCCAGATAGTTGGTTTATAAGCAGGCTGGAATGCTTTATTATGCTTAGCTAGGTAAGTCCATTCTCTAGATTCTGATTGATTGCTACTCCATGGGTGGAAATTTTTTTTATAAATATTGCTTCATTCAAGCAAGAATTTTTCTATTAACCAGATGGCAATTGGAACCCTTATGCTGGTAAGTGTCAATTTGATTCCATAAGAACCCATGATGCAAGGAAAAGGGATAGGTGACGCCATAAGTTATCGCCCATAAGCAACGATCTAAAAAAATATAGCATCCATTAAAATTTGATTCAAATCTTTACACAATGGCCCAGAATTTAACTTTCTGCATCGATAGACTGCAAAATTATTAATTTAACTACTAGTCAATCACTACGAAAATCTAATCCTCTACTTTAGTGTATTCTATTTAGTGCATTCTACATGTAAAAATATTTAGTGCATTCTACATGTAAAAATATTTAGTGCATTCTACATGTAAAAATATTTAGTGCATTCTACATGTAAAAATATTTAGTGCATTCTACATGAAAAAATATTTAGTGCATTCTACATTTAAAAATATTTAGTGCATTCTACATTTAAAAATATTTAGTGCATTCTACATTTAAAAATATTTAGTGCATTCTACATGTAAAAATAATGAGTGCATTCTACATGTAAAAATATTGAGTGCATTCTACATGTAAAAATATTGAGTGCATTCTACATGTAAAATATTGAGTGCATTCTACATGAAAAAATATTGAGTGCATTCTACATGTAAAAATATTTAGTGCATTCTACATGTAAAAATATTTAGTGCATTCTACATGAAAAAATATTTAGTGCATTCTACATTTAAAAATATTTAGTGCATTTTACATTTAAAAATATTTAGTGCATTCTACATGAAAAAATATTTAGTGCATTCTACATGTAAAAATATTTAGTGCATTCTACATGAAAAAATATTTAGTGCATTCTACATGTAAAAATATTTAGTGCATTCTACATGTAAAAATATTTAGTGCATTCTACATGAAAAAATATTTAGTGCATTCTACATTTAAAAATATTTAGTGCATTTTACATTTAAAAATATTTAGTGCATTCTACATATAAACAGAATTAACAAGAGACCCTTACTAATTGCAATTATCAAATAGAAAATTAACTAAATCTTAATATTCTTTCTGAGAATAGTTGTGTAACTGCATCTAACTTTTATACAACCTAAATTTATTTGCATGAACACCGTTTACACACAATCTTCATGGGAATTGCAATATAATATAAAAATGAGACAGCATACAAAAACGTGACAAAATAAATATTTATTATATATTATATCATTATAAAAATAGCATATAATCTTTAGGTTTAATCCATTATATAAATGGCAGTGGTCTGTGTGTGTGTGTGTATGTCCGGCTAAAAGTTTAAAAAAACTATAAAACAAAGACCCACAAAGTTTGTATATTCTTGATCAGCGTTGCCTCGAATGAATATCTTAAATTTAGAAAAATTATTCATTCTTTAATTCTAAACTGGCCCAGATTTGGTCAGGGAAGGGGGGGTCTGTTTTTCAGTCACTAACTAAAGGAAAGTATCTGATGTTTTTTGCACAGAGTTAATTCCCTTATGCTGACTCATTCCTCGAGTTATCTGTGTGTATGTATGTCCAAGGAGAAGAATGGGCCTGGCGGAGAAGAGAGAGGAGGTGGGGGAGGGATCGGATGGACCGGGGAAGAGAGAGATTGAAGTTTTAATAGGAATATGTTACATTTTTGGCCCGGGCAACGCCGGGTAGCTCTGCAAGTTTAAAATAAAGGAAACCAAAGAATTCCTGCTCCCATCCTAGAATCCCATATTACTATTTATATTCAAAGTTGGCACTTTCTGTAAGTATCAATTTTTAAATTATAAATAAAAAGTTTTCTTTGCTCTTTATGGATGTACGGCATGAATGAAGATCCCACGATATTTCTGTAAAACATCAAACTGTAATTTCTGAAGTAAAGTGATATGTATTTTCTAATATTAAAGTTTCAAATAGGTGCTTCTTCGGTATTTACCCACAACTTGTTTTTAGCCTTTTTTACAGACAATTCTTTTATTTTTTTCTTTGTACCTATTATTCTGCTGGAGGGAGGAGGGGGGGGGGTAAAATTGTTTTCAAACATTTAAAATTTTAGTGGGGATCAGTTTCCTATACAAAATTTAACGTAAACTGATCACCCACTTTATGACCATCACTTATTTGACAAATTTATTTTTCTGTGTACACTTACTGAGTGCGTCGCTCGAGATTTCGGTTTATTTTTTAAGCCAATATTTAAGATTTTAGAGTAGGGATCACATTCCTATAGAAATTTAACATAAAATGATCACCCATTTCTTAATCAAACAAATTTGGCTTTTTTAAACTTATTTTTTTACAATTGGTTACAATTTTTTTGGTGGGGGGAGTGGGATTTTTTTCTGACCAATAGTCATATTCATATTTTTGGGGTGGGGTGGGGTGGGGAAATAATTTAGGCCAATTTTTTTTTTCAATTTAATATTTTTAAATGGCCACAGCTAATTACCCCCATGTTACAGAGATTAATTCAAGACTGCATAAATTGACTAGTGACACAGCATCTATCAAGTGGCATACTGAGGAAAAGTGCCGCTGAGGCTCTATTCATAAAATTCGCCCCCCCCCCTTTATTCATAAAATTCGTCAAACACCTTGGGGGGGGGGTAGCTAAGGGTTCTCATCTGCTTTTACATGTAGATATAATCTTCTTTTTAATTTGACAAACTTATTGTTTCTCTTTATGTATCCAAGATTTAAATAAAGTCATTGTGAGATTTTCATCTATATTTTTCCTTCCGCCATTTTTTTTCTATTTATCCACTTGTGCCATTTTTACCTATATATATATATATATATATATATATATATATATATATATATATATATATATATTAACAATTTCATTGGAATACTACATTTTGGGATTATTTATTTGGGGAAAAATATACAATATACATTTTGACAAATTAGGAACAAGGCCATCAAAGGTGTAGAGTGATATGGGTGTCGATTGTCATCCCTTTGTCAACTTTATTTGTCTATCCTACTCTTAGAGAAGGATCGTTGCAGTCACCACAATACCACATTTACTTAAGGCGTCATACATGTTAAATATTCCTCAAATGTTAATAAATTTAATTTTATTCACTTTTGTTTCAGCCCAAAGACCGAGAACAATGTGTGTCATAATTCAGACAAATATTTCTATTGACCGGAAATATTTGGAAAATCTGTAAAAGATATCAGTTATAATTATCAAATTTTAATGAAACTTTAGGGACTTATTCAGGAAAAAGAATATGATTATTTTTAAACATATATTTCCAAATAAAACTGGATAATTTTATCTCACCAAACCAGCACACTTTTGGAGAGAGTTGACTTGCAGAACCGTGATGACTGGAGAGTGAGCTTGCCAAATATTAGAAAACGTCTAACCTTGAGCAGTTTGGTTTGTGTTGTTTTGTTTTATGGCATATCAACCCTTTTTGGGTTATTTGATGACGAATCTGATCATTTTGGTAAAAGTTTTTATGCTTCAAGTTCTTTATATCTTCAAATATTTATTTATGATGTGTGGTTTGGTTGTTTTGTGTCATATCAACCCTTTTCGGGTTATTTAATGCCGAATCCGATCATTTTGGTAAAAGTTTTTATGCTTCAAGTTCTTTATATCTTCAAATATTTATTTATGATGTGTGGTTTGGTTGTTTTGTGTCATATCAACCCTTTTCGGGTTATTTAATGACGAATCTGATCATTTTGGTAAAAGTTTTTATGCTTCAAGTTCTTTATATCTTCAAATATTTATTTATGATGTGTGGTTTGGTTGTTTTGTGTCATATCAACCCTTTTCGGGTGATTTAATGCCGAATCCGATCATTTTGGTAAAAGTTTTTATGCTTCAAGTTCTTTATATCTTCAAATATTTATTTATGATGTGTGGTTTGGTTGTTTTGTGTCATATCAACCCTTTTCGGGTTATTTAATGACGAATCTGATCATTTTGGTAAAAGTTTTTATGCTTCAAGTTCTTTATATCTTCAAATATTTATTTATGATGTGTGGTTTGGTTGTTTTGTGTCATATCAACCCTTTTCGGGTGATTTAATGCCGAATCCGATCATTTTGGTAAAAGTTTTTATGCTTCAAGTTCTTTATATCTTCAAATATTTATTTATGATGTGTGGTTTGGTTGTTTTGTGTCATATCAACCCTTTTCGGGTTATTTAATGACGAATCTGATCATTTTGGTAAAAGTTTTTATGCTTCAAGTTCTTTATATCTTCAAATATTTATTTATGATGTGTGGTTTGGTTGTTTTGTGTCATATCAACCCTTTTCGGGTGATTTAATGCCGAATCCGATCATTTTGGTAAAAGTTTTTATGCTTCAAGTTCTTTATATCTTCAAATATTTATTTATGATGTGTGGTTTGGTTGTTTTGTGTCATATCAACCCTTTTCGGGTTATTTAATGACGAATCTGATCATTTTGGTAAAAGTTTTTATGCTTCAAGTTCTTTATATCTTCAAATATTTATTTATGATGTGTGGTTTGGTTGTTTTGTGTCATATCAACCCTTTTCGGGTGATTTAATGCCGAATCCGATCATTTTGGTAAAAGTTTTTATGCTTCAAGTTCTTTATATCTTCAAATATTTATTTATGATGTGTGGTTTGGTTGTTTTGTGTCATATCAACCCTTTTCGGGTTATTTAATGACGAATCTGATCATTTTGGTAAAAGTTTTTATGCTTCAACTTCTTTATATCTTCAAATATTTATTCATGATGTGTGGTTTAGTTGTTTTGTTTTACGTCATATCAACCCTTTTCGGGTGATTTAATGCCGAATCCGATCATTTTGGTAAATGTTTTTATGCTTCAAGTTCTTTATATCTTCAAATATTTATTCAGTGTAGAGGAAAATTGTTGTTTTTGTTTTTAGCTTTGCATGCAAAGGGACAGGAAAAAAATAACATCAATGTTTGGTGCATTTTAAGTCAGGAAGTCGATATCTTCAGACAGCCTGATCTGGTAGCACCAGTGACCCTTGAACAGTTTAAAATAACATTAAATAAATAAAAAAGAGAAGAAGAAAAAGAACTTGAATTTCAGTCTGAGTACAGAAAGTGGGGAATAAGGTAATGTCTCATAGGCTGAATTGTGGTGGGTACTCAATTTGTCCTCCAGCTTCTCATCTTGTTCAATACACATGGCTTCAATTTTTACTTGTAGAATAAATTAGAAGAATACCCGTCCCAGGAGAGATAATATTAATTCCTTGAATAGAACAGTTTTGCACCACTTTTATGCCTCTTTACGAAGATTAAAATCAAGATATAATAACACTAAACCTTATGTCTGGAATCTGCATTCTAATTTTCATCAAAATCCATTGCATGATTCTGATTCTAGAAAATGTCTAAAATTTAAGGGTTAAGCTTAAGGGGTCTTAAAAAGAAATTGAAATTCAGGAAATCTTCCTGAATTGGTGTTTAAAGACTATGTACAAAATTAAATGCAAATCTGAAATATTTTAATTTTCAAATGGGATGTTGTGCCGATATTATGCCCCTTAAAACCCTTTAAAATCCTCCAAAGAAAAGGAAATTTGGCGAATATTTATTGATTAATATCTAACAGCTTCTGTTCAAATTTTACAAAAAACGGTGGTATCTAAATTTTCATGAAGGCCTTTCACCCTTTTTTTGCCTCTTTTGCATAAAACTAAACGAAACTAAATATAGCCCATATTACCCAGCATTATGTTCTAAAATTCATAATGATTGGTTAATTAATTCAGGAGTGAATCCTATATATAGAAATATATCAACATATACACATACGTTACTTTATATAAATAGAGACAAGGCATGATTCAGTATGTTTTCTCCTGATATGTTACTCAATTGATTTGTTACTAAAACATCCAACATTAGGATCAGCCTGGGCTGATACAAGGCCATTTAATATTTTACAATATATTATTTCATTTTCGATTGTTTTGTAAGGATACAGCAGTAACAAAGAAAATTTGGTCCGGAATAGATCTTTGAGGTATGCCGATACTATGTGCTATAAACTTCTGCCCATCAACAACAGTGCCAGGTCAGCCTTCTGTCGTCTGCAAGGTCGCCTTTGGTTGCGTAGTAAAATTCAATTGAACATAAAGGTCCAGATTTATTATGCATTAGCACATACCATCCTTCTTTACGGAGGTGAAACTTGGCCACTGCAACAGGAGGATCAACACAGACTACAAGTCTTTGATCATAATAGTTTGTGCTGACTGGCTCGCATCAATCTTCAATGTCAAAGTCCGATATCGTTGCACACACATCTTGCTTTCCAGTTGCTTGCAACTAGACACCTTCATTGGCTAAGCCACGCTCTCCGATGCAAAGAGCTGGGCGGCTCTTGAACCCATGCCCTGATGTTGAAAGCGTAGGGTAGTCAGCTGAAAATCTGGTTCACAATGGTCAAAGCAGGCACAGAAACTATGTCTGACCGTCGCATCTATGGTCTCCAACGTTGGACAAGGGACTGGCTCCATATTATTATCAATGCTTCTGCGGACTGGAGATATTAAAGCGCAGCAATCGGAGATGTGCTATGTCCTCTGGATGCCGGTTAAGCCCACGTCCGACGAAAATCAATTCAAGTATAATTACATTTTTATAGAGAAAGGATTTTATTGTTGAAAAGACATTGCCAGATACACCATAGCTACCAAATTTATGCCAGACGCTATCATAGGCTTTTCATATGTCGAGAGCTATTGCGCTAGAAACAAAGTCCCCATCGAGAGATTCACTGATTTTATGCGATATTACATCCAGCATATCCGCAGTTGATTTTTCAAGATGAAATCCATATTGCTTGTTACTAAGTAGATTGCTTTTGCTGAAGTGATTGACGACTTCTTGATTTATCACAGATTCAAACAACTTACTCATGACGTAAAGGAGGCTGATCAGTCTGTACTGAGATGACGAAGACTGATCACCAGTATCTTTAAATACTGGCCGGACCGACATTTTCCGAGAAGAAGGAAAGCATTTCTCCTTTAAACTACGATGTTTAATGTTTAGTTTTCAACAATGCAGCAGGCAAGTACAAGGTCATTGCAAAGTATAGTTTCACGAAAGGACACCTGGAATAAGATTACAGGTGTTAACATTCAGAAATTGAATAAAATGTAATATTTTCCGGAATAAAAAATATGAGTCTATGAATGTTTCCAGCTTTGAAGGTCTAAAGAAAATAAGAAAAATATAATATTGCTCAAACATTACTTGGTAATTTGTAAGTTTGAGAAACGAAAACAATGCAGATATATTTTTTAAAAAATAAATATTTATTTATTTAAAACAACTATATTTCGACGATATAACGTCTTCTTCAGGCATAAAACAGTTTTTCTTTTCTTTTTCCTCTTCGTTTCTTGTGGCATGGTGTCACTACAAAAGTACATTCCGGCTCGCATGAAATGGATTAGAGATTTTTCCTTGATGTAAGCGTTGTGTAACTCTGAATTAGAATTTGTAAGTTTTAGAAGCCAAAAAAATGCAAATAATATTTATTTATTTCAAATCAACTTAATTTAATTCATTTCATGCGAGCCAGCACGATTCTCCTGATTAAAACATTTTAAAAAGAAAATCACTGTTGACGATCAGACGGACTTTACTTTGCTAGTGACATGAGGAAGGAAAAGGAAAAAGAAAAAGAAAACAAAAACTGTTTCTATGCCTGAATAAGGCGTTATATCGTGGAAACGAAGTTGATTCTAAACAAATAAATATTTATTTAAAAAAGAATTATATATCTGCATTGTTGTGGCTTCTACAATTTACAAATTTAAATTCAAATTTATACAACGCTTACATCAAGGAAAAATCTTTAATTCATTACTTGGTATGTTTGTTAGAACAGACACGGATAAAAGTAATAATTAAAAGAAGCAATCACAGACATTTATAATGTAATTATTATGTACGAAATGGACAGAAAGCTATAATGGTCAATGAGATAGTGGAAAATTCAAGATTATCATGCACCAAACCAGTCAAAATGAGGGAGAGGTGTGTCTGTGAGACATTAATAAATCAATATCTCAATTGCAGGGTGAGTCAGGTTACCAATGTTTTGTCCACAGATTACAGCATTACTGATTGTTATGCCAATACAAATATAAGTTATCCTTTTTTTTCTTGACTAAACATAGCACAGAATGATGTACTGCATATTGAGATTTGAGGAAGTAGACAAAGTGATACAAAGGTTGATATACAATGAAATTGATATTCCCTGACAAAGTAAGAAGATACGAAAATACAATGATAATGTAAGAATAGACCGAAATACACTAATAAGGCAATAATAGGCAAAGATACAATAATAACACAAGAATAGCCCAAAATGCAATAATAAGGCAATAATAGGTAAAGATACAATAATAACACAAGAATAGCCTAAAATACAATGATAAGCCAACAATAGGCCAAGATACAATAATAACACAAGAATAGCCTAAAATACAATAATAAGGCAATAATAAGCCAAGATACAATAATAACACAAGAATAGCCTAAAATACAATAATAGGGTAATAATAGGTAAAGATACAATAATAACACAAGAATAGCCTAAAATACAATAATAAGCCAATAATAGGTAAAGATACAATAATAACACAAGAATAGCCTAAAATACAATAATAAGCCAATAATAGGCCAAGATACAATAATAACACAAGAATAGCCTAAAATACAATAATAAGGCAATAATAGGTAAAGATACAATAATAACACAAGAATAGCCTAAAATACAATAATAAGCCAATAATAGGCCAAGATACAATAATAACACAAGAATAGCCTAAAATACAATAATACGGCAATAATAGGCCAAGATACAATAATAACACAAGAATAGCCTAAAATACAATAATAAGGCAAGAATAGGCAGAAGCAACAAGAAGGATAGTGTAGAAGTATAGATTCTTATTACTTTTAGTAATGCAAGGAGAATGTCTTAAAAGATATATCACAGTCTATGAATTTTCGAATGAAATCAAATTAGAAGAATAGTGATAACGGTTAAGACTCAACAGGTCACAGGTACGTCTAATACATATATATCAAGGAGAGTAGAAAGTTAACCTCGGATTTACTTTCAGCAGCCTCGTAACTCTCGCTTCCCTTTATTTTGTATTTTAGTCTTCGCATTACATGTGTTTCTGACAAAAGGGGAAAAGTTGCTGTTTTCACGATTGAAATCTATTCATTTAACACTTATCGTTGGCAACGTTTTGACCTTGAAGTAGTATATTTTAGCTCCTACATCATGTGGCTTCATGCCTTGTCTTGAGCGATTTCCATAATTTTGGCTAAGATCAAAGTGTAGTATCTGTTCCAATGGATACTGCACCCCATACTGGTATGTCTTGTCCTTCGGGGCTTGACTTATGCCGGTCAATGGGTCTGTCCTTTGCAGTTCTAGGAGGTCCACCCTCCCAGGCTTTGCCTCCTCTCTTTGAGGAAGAGTAAGTTTATGCGTACTGTCTGAGGCGCCCCTACCGGGGAATGCCGACAGGGCTGCCCAGGCAATTTTTAAATGGCCAGAGTGCTCACCTCTCGGGTGCTGGCTTTTCAAACCCCACTTTCCCGACCCGACCTTGGGTCACATCTTACTTGTGGTAGTAGGATAAAAACTGGCCTTGTGCCTAACTCCTGGAGAGGAGTAAATTTAATCTAGGCAGCATCTTTTATTGCAAGCAAGTATTGTTGAATATAAGAGACAACTTATGTCTGGATATCCTTTGGTAGATCTTTTCAATAGTCCGAATCAGGATCTTAGTTTCAGAGGGGAATTGGCTGATGAATTTGCCATAGTTTTGATTTGTGTCCCAAGTACTTTCAGACCCATTTATAATACTAACATATGGTTTGTACCTGATTATCCTCATTCCCCTGAATATGGACCGGGATGGGTCTAAAAGTACTTGGGACACAAATCAAAACTATAACAAATTCATCAGCCAATTCCTCTCTGAAACTAAGATCCTGATTCGGACTATTGAAAGGATCTACCAATGGATATCCAGACATAAGTTGTCTCTTATATTCAACAATATATATATATATATATATATATATATATATATGATGGACTCTCCTGTCCATTTTGACGTATGAGTGTCCAAAAGCAAAATCAGTTCGTTTTTTTTTGTATGTGTTTTTTAGTGTTTATGGTGATTGTGCGATTTCAGTCGCGTGAATGAGTATCAAACTAGATCAGAAATAGAGCAACAAAAAACTTTTGTTCTTAATCTTGCCCTATTCAACCTCTCAATGTGATCCACTTCAATATTCCTCACTCCATTTCGAATGGCCGCTCTCCACTTGTTCCTGTCTTGAGTCAAGTTCTCAAAGCTTATATATATATATATATATATATGTATATATTGTTATAGCCCCTTTCAACAAGGACCTCTTTAATAGAATTAATAATAAGTTGTCAATCTAAGCGTGATTCAAGTTCCGGCTTCCGGCGTCAAACACTCTTATGACAAGCTTACTGTGTATGTCCACCGACTCAACATATAATAGAATTTAATTCTCTTCTTTTTCATGGTAATTCATGATGATCGAGGAATTTAATACCAGGCTGCAGAGTCAAAGGTGACTTTGTGACTGGGTTCGAATCCTTCGACCGGCAGTAATTATCATCTCCTACACTGAAGATTGCATAAGCACGAAACACATGTGTCTGTAGGTGAAAATAAAAAATATTTATATAAAAAATTATATATATATATATATATATATATATATATATATATATATATATATATAGTAAGCTATGAAAATATATTTATGGCAATTAAATATTTTCATAGATTACTACCTAGCTCTACTTACGTATCGAGCACTGTTGAAGTAAATACATAAAAAATTATATCTCCTTATAAAATTTTATGTGGATACATGAAATAGTAATATATATATATATATAATATTTATAAATAAATATTAATTATTTATTACCTACAGACATCGATGTTTCATGCTAACGCTATCTTCAGTGCAGGAAGTTAATTCTCGACGGTCAGCGGGCTCGAACTCCGATTACAAATCGCCACTGATTTGCAGTCAAGAGTGTTTCCCCATTGGCCACCGCGAATTAGCTAATAATTAAGGAGGAATTTAACTTTGTAAATACCGAGTCGGCGGGTATTTTACAACGAGCAGTGAAAGTGATCTTACACCGACAAACTGTGTTGGTTCTCGCATGAAGCTATTAGTACTGCTTGTTATTAAACTCACTCAGAGTGCCCGACCTTTAGTAAAGGGGGCTTATAATAATATTTATAAATAAATATTAATTATTTATTACCTACAGACATATATATATATATATATATATATAGAGAGAGAGAGAGAGAGAAGAGAAGTACTTGCTGAAATGTGTATATAATTGAGAACAAAACTGCAACTGTAAACCCTCTCTAGATACTCATAAAAGTTCCCATTCTTCAACCTGTAAATGTTTATAAGTGATTATTATTATTATTATAACAAGAAAATTTACTCAAAATCGGAGAAAGAGTTTCTCTTGATTCAGACGGCCATTTCTATAATCCATTAATCGGTATAATCCACTGGAATGTTTTGCAAGACTAAACTTTTAAACAACTTACTCAGCAAACAAAATCGATTTATTTCTACAAGAAAATGAAACAAAACAAAAAACTCCTCAACATAAAATTCTAATTTTCGTCAGTTCTCACATTTTTTTTTATCACATAATCGAGAAATGACAGAATAAAAGTTGTTAATTCACATTTTTTATATATTAAAAATGTAAATCGCTCTTTCTGTTACTCGACGGTCTAGTAAAATTTGTGTGTAGATATGTATATATATATATATACACCGTGTGGTTCTGAGTGTTAATCTCATGATCTAGGCTTAATCTACAAACTGCGACCGCCTGCAACCGCGACTCCTACCCTGATGAGGGTAGAAAGCTTGAAACAGCGCTGTCTGTAGGTATAAAAAACACTTTAATATTTAAAAATAGTTATAGTATATATATTTATATATATATATATATATATATATATAGGAGAGTAGAAAGTGGACCTTGGGTTTATTTTCGACAGTCTCGTAACTCTCATTCCCCTTATTTTGTCCTGTAGTCCTTACATTTCATGAGCGATGTTTCTGGCAAAGGGGGAATAATTGCTGTTTTCTGGGTCAGAATCTATCCATCTAACACTTATTGTTGGCTTATGAACCGAGTGCAAGGGAAATACAAACAATTGCATTTAAAGGACGGTTAGAATCTTATAAAGATCTCTAGGGTAGAGTGTCTGAAATAGCCGGTGAATGTCTGGCATCCGGAAGGATGCCCCATCTCCAGCAAAAACAGAAAGATAAGAAAAAAAAAGAGAGAAACACACAGAAAACTGCTCTTTATATAATAGATGAGAACACAATTCACTTAGCCCTATTTCGCCCGTAACCCTAACCCTATTTCACCCATAGCTTACATAGAACAGAACACACCAAATTCCATTACTTTTCAGACTGACCTTAGTATATTTTGTTTCAGAATTTCTTAAATAAGGATTGATAATTTGTATTATTTGTATTATTTGAACCACTATTCTCATCTCGCATGTTATTCTCACAATGTTTCGGCCAATGTATACTCCAGACTTCTTCAGGTGAATCTTGTTGAATGCAGGAATCTTTACATTGAACTTGGAATCTATACAGAATTTTAGCTATGGCTGGGCAGAAGTTTTAACTAAATAATTATTATTTTATTCTTAGTTATTATCGTCTGTATTGAAGATTGAACCTTCAACCTCTAGAAGACTGCCAGTTGGAACTGATTGTTTCTTCACTCCTATATTATATGGACACGTAATGCAACGGATAAAGGTATTAAGTTACAATCAGTTCTAAGTAACAGTCTTCTGGAGGTCAAAGGTTCAATCCTCGCTACATATGATACTAAGAATAAAATAAAAATGACTTCTACCCAGTCATGGATGATGGAATGAGAACAATCCAACCTCATGGATTAAATAAAGGGTTAAGTTTGAGATTTCCAAGTTCGCCGTGAAGATTCCCGAGATTGACAAGATGTACCTGAAGTAAAGTGGAGGCTACATTGGCTGAAATGTGCGAACAACATCCAAGATGAGAATAGTATTTCGAATAATTCAAATAAATAAACTTAGTAAATTTGCCAATATTAACCAGAATTATTTCTACTCTTGCCAATTTGATTTTGAGTGTCCAGTTTTATTGTTAGATATCGAGGGGGTGCCCGGAGGGGGGAGCTTAAAAGCGGAAGTCAAGAAATCACATCACTTTCTGTCGGAGAGCGGTTCTGTCTCTTAGCTTGCTGACACCGACTTGAACGGATAGAGAAACGCAGCAGTCCTGGACAGCCAGGCAGAGGAGGGTGGGGGGGGTACAGTGGGCACAGGTGGCCAAAATTCGGCCATTCTGTATATGTTTATGGTATCTCTCCCTCTAATAATTTTCTTCTAAATCTCTCTCTCTCTCTCTCTCTCTCGTACACGTATGTACACACACACACACTTAATTTATGTCCTTGTTCTGTTAAAAATAAAACTCTTTAAAACCAAACCGGCATCCATGTGGTTCTCAATCAACAAGGGAGGAACAGGAGCCAACATCACAAACATTGACGAAACCTGGGTTACAACAAAAGATACACGGATGTATAAATTTCATGCACCAGCGACGGTAAACAGTATCCAACATTATATTACGCCTTACCATACGGTATATAAACTATTATACACCCACGTTTTATTGTTGATGAACGTATGTGTGTTGATCCTCTCGTCGCCATCATCACCACCTCTTCGTCCACCTATACACACCAAGTCGACACTTGTTTGTTTTTTTAACAGGATTTATTTAAAACAGAAACAGAAAACAGATCGACTTCTGATGCGTGATTGGGAGAGAGAAAGAGAATGAGTGACAGACAAACAGAGAAATCACCTGTCTTGTTACACTTAGCTACATTGTACGCAACCACCCCTACCCCTACCCCTACCCCCACTAGGGGCTCCGAGACGTTTTGCTTCCACTTGCTTCAGTTGTCAACCAGAAAGAAAGCGAGACCCCCTCGGCCGGAAATCACGTGGTTCCCTATACTTCCACTTTTAGGTCACTCCCTTCCTTTAGGGCGACACTCAAACCCCTCCATCCAAACACACCTTTCACTATCTAGCACAAGTTTCATCCAATTATCTGAATAATTACATACCAAGCGGTTCTAGACGCCATTTTTAATTTTCGATTCGTAAACAAAGGTAAATCTTGAGCAGTGTATGCTACTGAAAGAATTATCAAGCCGGATAGAATATGTAATCTATGAAATCGATTAGAATCTGTGCGGTTTTGTGTAAAGAATAGAGACTGAAAATATTCGTAAACGATTATGTAGTCAGAATCAAATATCGATTTGTCTGATGCAGTGATATTTAACTAACTTCAAAAATCTGACCGGCTTTATTTTTTATGTTAGATCAGTGAGGCAAAATAAAGAAATTGATATAGTCATCTGAAAGTTTTTTTCCAAAAAAATTTTAGTTTTGAATTTTTTACATTTCAAAAGAATTCTCTTGAAAACTTTTTAAAAATATAGAAGTTGATTTAAAAACTGTTGGAGAGAAATTACTGACACCCCTTCATTATACAATGAACTATTCAGAATAGTATATCCACAACGACGATGCTAGTATGACTGTATTGATTTACTCCTCTCCAGGAGTTAGGCACAAGGCCAGTTTTTATCTTACTCCCACAAGTAGGATGTGACCCAAGGTCGGGTCGGGAAAATGGGGTTTAAAAATTGCCTTGCCAGCTCCGTCGGCATTCCCCGGTAGGGGCGCCTCAGGCAGTAAGCAATAAACTTACTCCTCCCCAAAGAGGGGAGGCGAAGCCTGGGAGGGTGGACCTCCTAGAACTGCACAGGACAGACCCATAGATCGGCGTAAATCAAGCCCCTAAGGCCAAGACAATACAAGTCTATGGGGTGCAGTATCCATCGGAACAGATACTACACTTTGATCTTAGCCAAAAGGCCAAGAAGAACATCATAGTATGACTGTAGCATGAGTAAAGCTGAGTCCCCCCCCCCACGCACACATTACAAGTTGCAACTACCTATTGTATTGTTCGCTTATGGTAATAAACCCTTTTATATTTGTATGTTGGCTGTTAGAGTTATTCTTCGGATAACATTACAAAATAATAACAACCTAATTACTCTAACCTAAGTAAATCGTAAAACTTTTAAGAAATATGTGCTTTAAATTTAAATTACCACATGCGACAATTTTTAGTAAAATAAAAGTATTCAAACTAAAGTCGATAAATATTGTTTATGTTTCACATACCATTACCATCACCATTCGACTAATGGAAATGATTCCCGCTCATTTGAAGCATCTCTTTTAGCGAACCAGTGTGGAAAGTAAAATCAAAATGAAATAGACAACCGAAATCTTAGGACCACAGATAGAGTCCCGCGGAGGCCGAAAGAAGACCAGAGCGTGACACGAAATTACGCAATCATTTACAGATATTTTCAGTCTGTATTCTTTACATAAAACCACAGACATTCTAATCGATTTCATAGATTACACAAAATGAATACTCAAATTTTACACGTTCTTCTGTTGTTTTGCAGTCTAACGATTTCACACATGGCATTCTCGGCTGTTTTTTACTCTTCTCTTCTCCAGCTTTTTTTTCATTTGTTTTATAGTTAGTTTTATTACCTTTCAATGTTAATAAATGGAGAGAGAAGCAAAAGTGATAGTAACTGTATAAAATAAAAGCTGAAGATCACACAGCATACAAAGAGAGATAGAGAGAGAGAGAGAGAGAGAGAAAGAGAAAGTGAGAGTAATATAGATTGTTTAAAATAACAACGGGGAGGGTCAAACAACATACAGTGAGATAAGGTGAGAGTAATAGCCAGAAACTTAACAAAAGATGGGTGACTTGATGAGTAAATTAGAACGATAAAAATCGATTTTTTTCAAACATAACTCAATCCTAAAACCAAGGAATATTTACATCTGCCAAGGAGTTTATGTTTTCAGTCGAATTTGTAACTATGTTTGTTTGTGTACACATCGCTTGACCAATCGTCACCAAACTTCTTAAATATATAGGTCATTGTTTAACTTAGAACTGATTTAATTTTGGGATATCTAGGTCAAAGGTCAAGATCACAGAAAAGGTGAAAGTCACACTTTTGGCGATAGTTTCGCTTCCGTCCATCATAGAAACTCGCTACTTGACCCATATTGTAGCCAATGAAATCTCGCATATGAACTTGAACTTGATTTTGAAAAGTTTGGTCATGATCAAAATTTTGACGGAATTTAAACTTCCGATTTTTTCCAAATTTGATGTATGGATCTGATTCTCTTTGATAAGAGTAACCACAAAATGCAAAATCTAGGCGGAGGTATGCAGTCTCACAACTGACTTATGTTCTTGTTTAACATGTATTTTGTGTGATTAAAATACAGGGTATTCCAAAAAGTCTTTGGTATAGTTTAAGTCCTTACATCTGCTGAATTATAAATAATTTTAAAGCTTAATTCATTAAGGTATTTTGTAGGGCTAATGATTTTTTCACATTTTTATCAGATGCAGTAATAGCTTTCACTCAACCAGAAAATCGTTTTGCGTCTTTGAATTTGCAAACCTGAATCATGGACAAATGTTCAACAGGTATATAGGTAAATCATATAGATAAAGGTATATAGGTGAATTATATAGATACAGGTATATAGGTAAATCATATAGATAAAGGTATATAGGTAAATTATATAGATACAGGTATATAGGTAAATTATATAGATACAGGTATATAGGGAAATCATATAGATAAAGGTATATAGGTAAATCATATAGATAAAGGTATATAGGTAAATTATATAGATACAGGTATATAAAGAAATCATATAGAAACAGGTATATAGAGAAATCATATAGATACAGGTATATAGAGAAATCATATAGATACAGGTATATAGAGAAATCATATAGATACAGGTATATAGAGAAATCATATAGATACAGGTATATAGAGAAATCATATAGATACAGGTATATAGAGAAATCATATAGATACAGGTATATAGAGAAATCATATAGATACAGGTATATAGAGAAATCATATAGATACAGGTATATAGAGAAATCATATAGATACAGGTATATAGAGAAATCATATAGATACAGGTATATAGAGAAATCATATAGATACAGGTATATAGAGAAATCATATAGATACAGGTATATAGAGAAATCATATAGATACAGGTATATAGAGAAATCATATAGATACAGGTATATAGAGAAATCATATAGATACAGGTATATAGGGAAATCATATAGATACAGGTATATAGGGAAATCATATAGATACAGGTATATAGAGAAATCATATATATACAGGTATATAGAGAAATCATATAGATACAGGTATATAGAGAAATCATATAGATACAGGTATATAGGGAAATCATATAGATACAGGTATATAGGGAAATTATATAGATACAGGTATATAGGGAAATCATATAGATACAGGTATATAGGGAAATTATATAGATACATGTATATAGGGAAATTATATACATAAAGGTATATAGGTAAATTATATACATAAAGGTATATAGGTAAATTATATACATAAAGGTATATAGGTAAATTATATACATAAAGGTATATAGGTAAATTATATACATAAAGGTATATAGGTAAATTATATACATAAAGGTATATAGGTAAATTATATACATAAAGGTATATAGGTAAATTATATACATAAAGGTATATAGGTAAATTATATACATAAAGGTATATAGGTAAATTATATAGATAAAGGTATATAGGGAAATTATATAGATAAAGGTATATAGGGAAATTATATAGATAAAGGTATATAGGGAAATTATATAGATAAAGGTATATAGGGAAATTATATAGATAAAGGTATATAGGGAAATTATATAGATAAAGGTATATAGGGAAATTATATAAATAACGGTATATAGGTAAATCATATAGATAAAGGTATATTGGGAAATTATATACATAAAAGGTATATAGGTAAATTATATAAATAAAAGGTATATAGGGAAATCATATAAATAAAAGGTATATAGGGAAATCATATAAATAAAAGGTATATAGGGAAATCATATAGATAAAGGTGTATAGGGAAATTATATGGATAAAATATATAGGTAAATCATATAGATAAAGGTATATTAGGAAATTATATAGATAAAGGTATATAGGGAAATTATATAGATAAAATTATTTAGGTAAATTATATAGATAAAAGTATTTAGGTAACTTATATATATAAAAGGTATATAGGTAAATTATATAAATAAAAAGTATATAGGTAAATTATATAGATAAACGTATATAGATAAATTATATAGGTAAACATATATAGGTAAACGTATATTAGGAAATTATATAGATAAAGTATATAGGGAAATTATATAGATAAACCATATATAGGTAAATTATATACATAAAGGTATATAGGTAAATTATATAGATAAAGGTATATAGGTAAATTATATAGATAAAGGTATATTGGGAAATTATATAGATAAAGTATATAGGGAAATTATATAGATAAAGTATATAGGGAAATTATATAGATAAAGTATATAGGGAAATTATATAGGTAAAGTATATAGGGAAATTATATAGATAAAAGGTATATAGGGAAATTATATAGATAAAAGGTATATAGGGAAATTATATAGATAAAAGGTATATAAGGAAATGATTTCATCCGGAATACCATAACAAAAAGTACTTCAGTCTATTTTGAAGTATTTATTTATTTATTTATTTTTCTTCTCTACATTTGTCTGAATTACACAAATAATTAACAAAATAAACCTATGCAAGAAAAAGAAAAAAACACTTGAGACCAATTTTTAAAAGGATGCAATGTAACTTGTGAGTGCGTTTCAAAATAACTCTAAACTCTCTACTGTACTTTCAAACATAGGATCTCAGAAAATTCCCACTCCCCAATGCAAAAAAAAATAAATATGTTTAGGTAAATTATACATGAACTGTAAGATCAACTCCTCTAATAATCTCTCACAAAAGGATCGTCAAATGAAAAGAAAAGACCCTTCTATAAACAACAAATGATATGTATTTATTTAAGTGACCTACACCGTTGGGTGTAGGTTGCAAGAAGTTCAAACACTTCTTGAAATCATTGAAACGAAGCTGATCAATAAGACAAAGAAGACAAAACTAATTGATAAGAAAAACGATAAACTAATCGATAAGACAAAACTAATCGATAAGAAAAAGAAGACAAAACTAATCGATAATTTTTTTCTGTCATTTTTTACGGACAGTGTACACTATGTGTGTGTGTCTCTCTCTCTCTCTCTCTCTCTCTCTCTATATATATATATATATATATATATAGTAATTAGGTAGAGTTTATTTATTTTTTAATTTCATTCACCTCAAACAAACAATTGCCGTAAGGAGCTACTGCTAATTAGGGACCATACCTACAGGGGTATCTAAAGTTGGTAGTTGTGCAGCGAGATGTTTGTTTAAATTACATTTGAACTTTTGCATGTTGCTACAGTCAGGGAAACAGGGGGTAAGGAGGGAATTCCAAAGACTAGCAGTTCTAGGAAATAAGCTATCAGAGTAGAAAATCTAGAGTTAAGGGGTGGGATTTTGCTGACTGACTGGTTGATCGGGGGTATTTCGTCGATGGAGCACAAGTGCAGTAAGTTTTCAAGGATCACATTCCATTTAAGTACTTGTAAAACAAGCACAGGGATGCAACATTTCAGCGATGGGACAGGGGCTGGATCTTGGTAGATAATATAGAACGTATTAGATTAGCGGCTTTTTTGGATCCTATCTAAGAAGGAGAGGCTAGTGGTTGGTGCATCAGCCCAGATGTTGCAACAATACTCCATGCATGGCTGAATGATGGCTTTGTAAAGATATAGGATACTGGCAGGTGTGAGAAGTTTTCTAGCTCGGTAAAGGGAGCCCAGCTTCCTTTCAGCAGCCTTGGCAATGTCTTCTATGTATGTGTTCCAATTATTGTTATCTGTGAATGTCAGGCCGAGAAGGTTGAAAGTTGGACTCTCAGGTAGGGTGCTATTAGCCATGGCAATCGATGATTGAAAAGATTTGTTATAATTGTTAAAGAAAAGGAGCATTAAATGTTTCCATCCATTAATGACCCTATACCACTACAGACTGGAGGTCATTTTCTAAGGATTCAGCCATTGCCTTGAATATGTGTGTTTTCGAACACAAGTGAATCAGAGAAGTCGTTTATAAAAAATCAGGAATAATAACGGTCCAAGGATCGCCCATTGAGACACACCCACATTAGTCATGTTGTTTATATGTACAGCCTGTGAGGACAACCTGGATCTTTCTTTTGACTAAGAAAGGTCTGATTATATTAGATATTCGTCCAGTAATATAGTACGAATTAATTTTCATGAAAAGACCTTCATGTCAGATCTTGTAAAAGGCTTTGGATATATAAAGCGGTACTGCCCTAAGCTTCACCAGCTTTGTCTAATGTATGGTCAATGCGTTCCGAGATAACCGTTAGGATATCCGCAACTGTTGGTCAGAAAGGAGCTTAGCATTTTTTTATTTTATTTTTTTTAACATATTTCACCCCAAACAAGGCATGCCGCCACTGTAGTCGTAAAAGGTTACTGAGAATTTGGGTGTGGGTTTTGGGTGTCACACCAAGTTGAGAGCAGTGTAGCGAGATGTCTGTTTACATTAGTTTTAAACGTCTACATGTCAGTACTGTCGGGGAAACAGGAAGCAGTGAGGGAGTTCCAGAGGTCAACAGCATGAGGAAAGAAGCTATTGGAGTAGAAGGCTCTCCGGCATCTTGGGACCTCCACAGTGAATAGATGGGATTAAGCTGATTGTCGAGTTGGTCTAGTGAATGTACGTCGAGGGGACACCAGAGTAGCCATTTCTTCGAAGCACAATCCATTGAAGTATTTGTAAAACAAGCACAAGGATGCAACATTACGGCGATGGGACAGGGGCTGGAGCTTGGTTGACAGTGAGGGACCTATTAGGTTTACGATACTTTTTTGGACCTTGTCTAGGAGAGAGAAACTAGCGGATGATGCACCATCCCAGATGCATTAACGAGGTGATAGACTATTACTAGATTGATTACTGATTTAAAGATTTTAGCGAAGAAACGTAGGAAACTGATAGGACGATAATTTTGAGCAGAAGGAGACTGATAGGACGATAATTTTGCGAGTCAGTTATTTCACCAGAATTCTTGAACACTGGTACTACACGAGCAATTTTTCAGCTATTAGGGAATCAAATTTCATCAAGGCATTTGCTGTAGAGTTTAGAGAGGACAGATTTGTATTCATAGGTTAAAATCCATTTATATATATATATATATATATATATATATATATATATATATATATATATGTTTATATAATAGTACTCAATAATAAATAGAGCTATTTATATAATAGCAGTTTTATTTATACAAACATTTAGCTACATATCGATGTAACCAAATGTTTGTATAAATAAAACTGGTTTTATAAATATATATATTTTATTATTATTTTTATTTTTATATCTTTATATATCTCTTTAAACCTCCTCCGGTTTAAATCTCAACTGTTACTTTTCACCCCCCCCCCCTTTTTTCAAACCTTCCTTACACTAAATTTAAATTTAAACAAACATACACAACGCTCTAAGCAAATAACGCGCCCAAACGAAAGTGACACGTGACTTCACATTTCCGAAACAGATGACAACAGAAGCTGAAGAGAGCCGGATGGCTAAGTCCTTCCGTGTTTGAAACCGACGGTACGAATGTTGTACTAATATATATATATATATATATATATATATATATATATTAGATATATAGATATATATGTATTTATGTAAATCAAAGGAGTTGGTCACATCTTAGAAAACATTATTTTTGTAAAATTATTTAAAGAAGTTACAATACCAAATAATGTTTTTTTAGCAGAATGAAGAAAGAAAAAAGAAAGTCGTGCTTTGAAAAAGACGTTATACGTCAGAAGTCTCAGCTTTTTTTAAATAAATGATTTTATTCATTTAAAAAATAAAATAACATCATTTGGGGTGCCAACTTCTTTAAATAATTTTACGATAATTATGTTTTCTAAAATGTGACCAACTCCTTTCATTCAAAAACTCGCTGAACCACGCAAAATGCATCACTGGACTCTACTTTTTAACACTCGTCAACAAGAACGAACGTATATTTTGATTTTTCCACTATTAGCAGAAAGAACAACAAAAAGAAAAGTCTTGCTTTGAAAAAGACGTTATACATCGAAAGTTTCAACTTTTAAAAATAAATGATTTTTTAGTAGTCCAAATTAATCCAAATAATTCAAATTATTCATCCTCAACTGGAAAATTCCGAAACATAATAGCAGGTTTCTCCATGTTGCAAAAGCTATTATCATCATGTTGTTTTCAATTGAATAACATGCATGACATCATTTCTGTCTTCCTCTAGTCAATTTTCAAATGGTTGCCAAGGTTAGCCACCATTTTGATTTTGAATTACACCATAAAAGAAAGAATCATCGTATTTGTTAGTAGCTGTTGATAGAATTTATCTTCGTAATTACTGACAATCATTGGAATCAGTTAGGCCTGGGGATGTAATCACACGATATATGCAGGTAGACTTATAATGTGAAATATTTGTATCTATATATAGAGAGAAATTGATACGTGAAAACAGATATTATATATATATATATATATATATATATATATATATATATATAATGATCGGAAAGAAAAAAAACGTTTTTATCTGAAATTGGTTTTGCTGAATTCATATGACGTTTCGATAAAATGGATAACTTCAGATATGTCCCCCCCCCCCCAAAAAAAACCCATTAGTATTACCATAGAGAAAATCTATTACAAAACTAGCTAGCTTCGCCCAGTTGCTATTGCTTCGCAATCTAATTCCTGTATATTACTTGAAATCATTGAAACGAAACTAATCAATAAGAAAAAGAAAACAAAACTAATCGACGACAAAAAAGAAGACATAAGTAATCGATACGAAAACAAAACTAATGACGTGGACACTGATCGATAAGAAAAAGGCAAAACTAATGCTACTGTTAACTCAAATTCAAGCGCATCCTTCACCTCTCTCTCTCACTCTCTCTCTCTCTCTCTCTCTCTCTCTCTCTCTCAATACAACGAAATGCACCGGATGTTTACTTTTAATTATGTAGATAAATAAGTATGGGCTGATGTGCTGTCGAGATCACTCAATGTTATATCCTGTATCTAAGCGCAAATGCAGTCCGATGTATCACGAAAGTCACTAAGAGTCATATCCTAAGTCTCATAGGAATAAATATAGCCCAATGCTACGAAAAGCGCATGCATTCCTACTGGTTTCTTTGTCAATCGTTCTATGCTGTGTTTAAAAGATCTGCAGATTGTTGGTGTTGGCGCAACTTTGTCAGGAACTTGTGTAAGTGGTTGGTTCTGTCGGCAACCGCCAAAGCAAGAGAAAACATATTTATTGGAACGCTGGTGTGTGATAATAATAAAAACAAAAAGTTATGTGGCTCTTGTTTTTGAGAAAAATAAGTTGAGGAATTTGATTAGTGTTAATTCTTGGTTAAAAATTTTTTAATTTACTTTGTGCTTTTGTCTCTTAGAGGAGGTCGAATTTGGAAAAAATCTGAGTCCTTCGGATTTCTATTTTCGATCGGCTGTCAACTTTCGTCCTTTTCTCAGTGTGTCTGTCTTTCGGACTGGCCGGCTGTCTACTGGTGAGCGTTTCAAATGTCAGTTCTTTTATTGGAACTTATTTTAAACGAATTTTGAAATTCGCTACCGAATCACACTTTATCTTGCATTTTCTGCTTTCTTATGATTGATCAGACAATGAGTGCCTTTGTTTCACCTAAAAAGGTTGAGCTTTTAAACCAAGCCACAATTTGTAGGCTGGGTTTTATTTCATGAATAACACACTTAGTATATGTTGACATATAAGTATATTTATCAAATGGTATGTGTACCCTAGTGAAATTTGTTTTTTGCATTCGTCCAAAACAATAGATTTGAATAATTAATATAACCTATTCAGTTGTAATTGAAACATTGCTGTTTTACGATTATTGTCTGCCAATTCAATTTTCAATTTGAATTATGACCACTTTCGTTCAAGTAGATTCGTCATCTATGCGTGTTCAAAATTACGATTTTAAATATAGCAACATTTAAAATGATTATTTTATCTTCAGTTGTCACTCAAACACTGAAAATACGACCGTTTCAATTTAGGTTATCTATAATCAAAGGGGATGTTTGAGTTGCCACTCAAACACAAAGAATATGACTTTTTGAATTAAATCGTTCGTTTAATAAATCTTGATGATATTTTGCCCCCAAATTGTGCCGACTTACAATTTCTTTTAATTAGTTATTCCATCATCAATCAATTAATATATATCACTGTGCACTAAACAACACAATTGCATAAACTATACTTCTATTACCTACTATAACTTTTAATTATTTCCAGTGCTTATCCTACTAAAGTTAATTAACTTTTTTTCATTTTTCTTCTTACTTTTTGTCTAGTTTTGTTTTTAATTTGAGATTTTGCAGTAATTAAAAAAAGTTAAGAATAGTCACAGATGAACAAAGAACTACATGAAGTTGCTAAATCTTCGATTATGATGATAATTACTAAATTATTTGTTCGAGTCATTCATAATCAAAACCGATGCCTTTTCTCTGGTTGTCACTCAGTCACGAAAAATATGACCTTTTAAATCTTAAAAATAAAATCATCTGTTTTGAGCAAAACTAATAATTGGCGATACTTGTTGCCATAAAGTGTGTTGACCCCTATTTTTTAAAATAATTATTCCACAATATATCTAACTTAATTATGCATATTATTATGCATCAACAAATTCCTTATCGTATGTGGTATACGTGACACTGCTGGCCGTACTTCCGCTTTCTATCCACTGCGAAACGAATTTCTGCAACGTTTTTCTTCACTCTCTACGAATCCGACTTTTCTCCTATGATCAAACTTCTCTGTTCGCAATCTGACTTCCCTCTGCCTCCTCCCCCAATCACTCCTCTTTTATCTCTTTCATTTCCAATCAGGAGCATCTCATTTGCATACCTCGTAGTCACCCTGTAGGCATTTAAAGAAACAAGTCGGCCATTCTTGTTTCCTTCTTCTTCACACGAGGTAAGCCACGCAAAAACGCGGTCGGTCGTTCTTGTTTTCTCTTCTTTTTTCCTCATTTACACCACACGCCCCCCTTGATCTTCGAGATCAATAGGATACTTCGTAATCCTCCATCCAAGCAGGCCGCCTCCTCTCACGTCGAGGCCTCTGGGGAACAACTTCTTGGGGGTTAACATTTTCAGGTTCACTACAACGTGGGTCTAAGTCAGGTAGAGTCGCATCATTTGCTTCTCGGTGGCCCTCGATTTCCTCTTCTTTACTGCCCTCACTGCGTACCGGCAGTGTCATGCGACGCAGGTCTAGGATATGCCGGGGAACGCCGTTCACCATCACATTGTTCTTCGACCGCAATCCCGTTACGACCCCTTTTTTCCAACGAGTGGTACACTGTGCATTAGGGGGTTTCACCCACACCTCTTCACCTACTTTGATAGTGGCTTCCTCACTCTCGATTCCTGCTGTTTTGTTGCACGGGTGCCGCCACTTATATGTGAAAACGGCCCTATGAGGGACAGTTGTCTCGTCTTGTTTGGTTTTTGGCGAGATGTTGTACCAAAACACCGCCTCTATGGGTGATACGTTGCTTTTTTCCGCAGCGGCTTTAATGGTGCGATGATTCCTCTCTACTATTCCGTTGCCACTCGGCCGATACGCTGCTCTAAAAAATTGCCTTACTCCCCACTTATCGCATACCCCTTTAAAGGCTTCAGATCGGAAAGCGGGCCCATTGTCCATCAAGAGTTCCTCAACCGGCCCTCTCTCCAAAAATATCTCCTCGATGACCCCTCCGATCGCCCATGCCGCTTCTGCCCTGATTTCTCTCCAGATGGCAAACCTTCCCGGTCCACAGTCGACCATCGAGAGATACAATTTATGGCGATAGTGCGTCACATCAATAGCCAATCGCTTCCAGTCCTCCGCAACGTGCAACTGTCCTGTTTCGTGTCTGGACGGTCTAGGGTCAATTGATTGGCACTCTCGACAGTTCTCCACCACTTCCCTAACCTCCTCCTCGGTGGTCTCCGGGTAAACCTCTTTGGCTAGGAATAACGTTCGTTCCCGACCAAAGTGGTGCATTTCGTGTGACTCCTTGACTTCTTCCCCTGCATAGCATACCGAGGAGACCTCCTTTCCCTCCTGCAGCCAGGCCTTCTTCACGCGTGTCATCGAATCCGCCTTGTTTTTTTCTGATGGGACCAACACGACAGATACTCTTAACTGGAACTCCGCTATTAGATCGGCGAGCGCTCCGAGTCTGCGCTTGATCAGCATTTCCGCAGCACCTTTGGTCTTAACTCTCTTATCGCCAGTTACTGCCGACCGAATCCACGATGCTGCCGTTGCCGAATCGGTTTTAATTTCAATTATTTTCAATCCCCACTTCAGGGCCAGATTGAGTCCTTTCATAACGGCATCTAGTTCTGCTACGTTGATATGGGAGAAGTCGTTGGTTTTTCTTAGCCATGCCGCATCCTCCACAGTTACGCCTCCCATCTTTAGTACGACGCCCAACGCCAGGTTACTGGCATCGCACCAAATCACACCCGCATCTCCGCTGCTGACATACCAGTCCCCTTTCACTGGGTCCTCATTCCTCACCCTCGCAATGATTTCTTGCAGCATGTTCATAACCTCCTTCGTTACACGGCCCTCCCAGCCAGCAGTGCCTGCTAGTCGTTTAATAAAGCTACATGCTATCCTGAGCCAGCCAGCGATAGGATAGTGCCCGACCAGCCTCCCGCAGACTGAGAAGAGTTCTCGCTAACAACGTTGTAGTACAGCCTGTGTCGACAAGGGCTATGGCTTTCTTCCCATTGACTACTACCGGTAACCGAGGCAACGTTCCATCATGCGCCATCTCCGCACAGAAGGGGTAACCACTGGCGCAATAGCTCCCCTTCACTCGTTTCCCTGGTGCCGTGCAGCAACACAATAGCGGCTAAGGTGCCCCACTTGTCCACATCGGTAGCACGTGATCCCCGGTCTCGGCTCTTTGCAGTCCTTGATCAGATGAGGGCCCTGGCACCGGAAACACTTGATTGCAGGTCTCCCCTCCCGTCGCCTCGCCGGCTGCCTCTCATTCAAGTGAGGCCTCATGCACATATTTCCACCCACAGCTGCAGCCACGATTGGGCTTTTAACATTTTTCACTAGGACTCTGGCGTGAACCAAGAGATCGTCCACTTCCATAGTATGGATCCCAGTGATTCTCTGCATGTTCGTAGAGATTTCCTCTGGGAAGCCGTTAACTAGGTACAGCTTTACCGTCATCTCCAGGCTCCTCCCCACGTAACCAGCCAACCCTGCCAGTCTCCTGATCTCTGCCGCAAAGACGTCAACCGACTCGCCGGTCCACCTCAAACTGGAAAGCTTACCAAGTGCTTCGAATGGGCCCTCAGCGAAGGCCAATTTCAGCCTTTGCTCCACTGAGGCAAGGTCTTCCTTGTCTTCATCTCGCATCTGCTGGTAAATCGTGAGGGCTTCCCCCTCTAAGTATAGCGGCAGCAGGGTGACCACATCTTCTATCTTTTGCAGCTTCGCCACCATCTTTAATTTCTCCAGCCACTTAATCAGGTCACCCTCCCCAGTAAAGGGTCTCAGCATGTGAGTGCTCAGTCTCCACTCAGCCATGGTAATTTGCTCGATGCGCCGAAATAGCTAGTGGTATACGTGACACTGCTGGCCGTACTTCCGCTTTCTATCCACTGCGAAACGAATTTCTGCAACGTTTTTCTTCACTCTCTACGAATCCGACTTTTCTCCTATGATCAAACTTCTCTGTTCGCAATCTGACTTCCCTCTGCCTCCTCCCCCAATCACTCCTCTTTTGTCTCTTTCATTTCCAATCAGGAGCATCTCATTTGCATACCTCGTAGTCACCCTGTAGGCATTTAAAGAAACAAGTCGGCCATTCTTGTTTCCTTCTTCTTCACACGAGGTAAGCCACGCAAAAACGCGGTCGGTCGTTCTTGTTTTCTCTTCTTTTTTTCCTCATTTACACCACATCGTATCAATCAAAATAAAAGGGAGCAAGAGAAACAATGTTAGGGTTTTTTATTTTTAGTATCAAGAGTCTCAAATCATGTGACCATGGTGGTCAAATCAACCATTCACTTATGTAGCCACGTGGTTATCAATATAAAAAGCATGATTCACAAGTCCACTTTCTTTTTTTTCCGTTTTGGGCTGACCGCTGACAGAGAAACATGTTTGCCATAATCTCTCTCTTTCTTTTATCCACTTTTGGGTTTAGTCACTAAAGCGACAACGTTTGTTTGTCTGCTCTTCCTGTTTTTATCCGAACTAGCTCTTGGACATACAGTTGTCACAACACAACCAGACTAATTTTGTTGCCAGAGTGCCTTTCAGACATACATATAGTCAGCCATTACCACACGTCCAGACAAGTTATGGTTTATGTTGCCCTATATATATATATATCGCTATGTCTGCCTTTTTTATATCTTCATGGATAAAGATTTTTTTAGATTTTTTGTTTGTTTTACTGATGGGTCACCATTTATCAAGGCCCAGGGGTCACTCGAGGACAAAGGTTAAAAAGATCACTAGTTGGATAATGATCGCCTCCACGTGAGGACCGAAAACAATGGGTAAATTTGGTAAAAGATCACTTAAAAGGAATTGATTATCCAAGACGACGACCCAACATGTATCTGTTTACATTAGACTTGAAGACGACCATGGTCATGGTGTAGTCGCCCGGGAAACCATACTAGCATATAATGAATCCATATGATATGAATGGAAGATCTATTAGTTATGCCAGAACTCTAACTCCAAGATTCACCTTTCTTTTTCTTTTGCAGAGATTTTGACAGGCCAGAACCCTCCACCAATAAAGACTTTATCTCGCATCCTAATATAATTAAAAAAATAGATAAAAATTTTAAAAAGTGAAATATAAAAATATACATATTTCCAAATTTGGAGCTTTTAATACCTCCCCCCACCCCACCCCAACTGGGACATGTTTCGTATATTACTTGAAGCAGTAAATAAATGTACTTATCTTATTTTTTGTAAAAATAATACTAGAAATCAATATTTTATGTTTCGGAATTTTTTAGATGAGGATAATCTCTGTATTATTTGGATTATTCAGACTACTATTCTCATCTTGGATGTTATTTTCACGATATTTCATCTGATGTAACCTCCGACCTTCTTCAGGTGTGTCTTGTCGAACTCGGAAATTTTTATGTCGAAGTAGGGAATCTGTAAGGAATTTCGAACAGACCCCTTTGTTTAATACGTGGGGGTAGCTTGCTCTCGTTCCGTCAGCTATGACCGGGTACAAGTCTTAAGAAATTAGTAATTGTATTTTTAGTATCGCCCGTGCTAAGGATTGAACCCTCAGTCTCAAGAAGACTACCAGTTAGAACTCATTAACACTTATCACTTTTATCCGTTGTAAGAATAGCATCCAAGATGAGAATAGTAGTCCAAATAATCTAAATAATACAAGAATAGTAAATTTTTAATTTAACTGTAAAACATTTAACATTCTTATACTATAAGAAGAGTAGAAAATTGACCTTGTGCCATACTTTCGGCAGCCTTGTAACTCTTGCTATCCTTATTTTGTCTTTTAGTCCTCACATTCCATGAACGATGTTTCTGACAAAGGGTGAACAATTGCTGTTTTCTGGGTCAGAATCTATCAATCTAACACTTATCATTGGCTAGTTTTTTACCTTGAAGTAGTATTTTTTTTAGCTCATTACATCAAGTTGCTTTATGCCTTGTCTGGAGCGATTTCCACAATATATATATATATATATATATATATATATATATATATATATATATTTAATAGTAGTTCGACCTTTCAAAATATGTAATTTCAATGAAGAAAGCAACCGTGGAATTTCCACAGAGCCCTACTTGTATATATTAAAAAGAAAGAAAAGCAGTAATATCTTTGAATTGATATAAGCTTAAATAAATTTACAAAGATTCAGAAGTAAAGCACTAGAAAAATAATGAAAGTCCATTAATTCAATATAGGACAAAATAAATACATTAACTTGTTTGCCTTCAAACATAGGCAAATGTATTTTTTATTGAACTTATATTGATTTGCAAACAAAGTTTACTCTATAAAGCTTATGGAAAAACCTGAATATGACCACCTGCTTGTGTTATATCTTAACCATTTTTTATACTAATGAGTCACCACTTACTTAGGTCAAAAGCCACTCAAGTATATGGGTTAATGAGCTTGTCAGTACTTTGGGTGGATTGGAAACAACGGGTGGAATGAGTGGAATTTAATTACTCAAGAGGACAGGTGGACAAGCACTTGTTAACATTAGACTTTTTTTTATAGAAATCGCTCCAGACAATGCATGAAGCCACTTGATGTAAGGAGTTAAAATAAAAAGAATTACCACTTCAAGGTCAAAAACTAGCCAACGCTAAGTGTTAGATGGATAGATTCCGACCAAGAAAACAGCAATTCTTCCCCATTTGTCAGAAACATCGCTCATGAAATGTGAGAACTAAAGGACAAAATAAGGGAAGCCGGAATTACGAGTCTGTTGAAAGTAAACCCAAGGTCTACTTTCTACTCTCCTCAACAACCATGTTGCAGCCAGCTGGGAAACAGTCCTGCAGTACTTTGTTCCACAGATGAGAAGTCCTTGCAAGGAAACTCTGTTTATGGATGGAAGCTCTGTTTTATTTTAGGTAGACAGAGTAAGAAAAATAAGTTATTTGCAGAGGTTTTGCTGCAAATGTTCTATACGGGAGAACAAGTGATTGGAGCTCAGTCGAACACTTACCATGAAAATAACGATAGAGCAGAGAAAGACTAGCAAAGTCTCTTTTGTGAGAAAAGGGATGTAGAGAAGTGAAGAGATTACCCCTATATGCATAAAACAAAGCTTTTACCCCATCAGGGGGTGAACGCAAAAGGTTTCTTCTAGAAATTAATGCTAGAATATTAACAGTTCCATCACATTGTTTTTTTTTCTGTTGTTTTTTACTAATGAGTCACCACTTATCAAGGCCAAACGCCACTCGAGGATAAGGATTAATGAGACAAAATGATTGTCAGTTGAAAGATGAAGAACCTGAAAGATATTATGGGAGTACTAACATTAGTCAATGGTATGATTGCTTATGGGGTCGACTTATGACAAGAATTTGTTGACATTGGATTTGAAGACGATCAAGTTGTAATCAGCAGAGAAGCAGTCCCACGGTAATGTGTTCCAAATATGGGAAGCTCTTGCAAATAAACTATGTCCATGGAAATTCCACCTGATGCTAGGCACATGAAAGGAGAAAGGAATGTATTTATCGTTGTGGCAGGCAGACAAGTTCTTGCTGTGAATGTTTTACAAGCAGACACTAAATATTGGAGCTCAGTTGAGCACCTTCCATGGTAATAACGATAGAGCAGAGAAAGATTAGTAATGTTGCTTCTGTGAGAAAGGGTTTGTAGGAAAGAGAAAAGATCCCCCCTTCCACTAGACTTTGAAGTCGATGTTGTCATCTGTCAAGGTGGGAAAGAGTGCTTTCTATGGCACCTTTCCAGATGAGTCCGCGGTGTTTTAGAGGAAGTTTGTTTATTCAATACAGACCCAGTGTTACCGTCCTTTAATATATCTGACCAGGAGGAGTTCACGGTTGCTAGGGCAACCACAACAAGGATGATTTCGGCAGCAGTCTAGAGGCTTCCTTAGTTTTCCTTTTTTCCACCTTATCTAAGATATCGGAAAAAAATATATAGAGTCGCTTTTAACAGTAACAACATTTTTTAAAACTGTGCACGTTGCATCTATAATAAAGTTATTCGACCAGATAACGTGTGTGTCTTACCATTTCGAAGTGGCTGATTAAAATGACCCACACATGTACATGATGCTGTTGGACATTTTGCAAGCCTTCTTGAACCTTTTTCTGACAACGTGTCCTGAACAGTGCACATCTACTGTGCTGTCTCCTCTGGGTTCCTCCAATCACTCATTTGTCTCAATTAAGATCAAAACGAAGTTAAGCAAGTCCTAGGTGTCTTTCCCCCCCCCCACCTGCAGAATTGATCGATATTCAAAGGAGGATTGGGACTGCTTAAGATTTCACTATCCACCAAGCTCCAGCCCCTGTCCTGTCGCTGCAATGTTGCTTCCTTGTGCCTGTTTTACAAGTACTTCAATGGATTGTGCTCTGATGAGCTTGCTGCTCTGGTGCCCCCACAACGTACATTCACTAGACCAACCCGACAATCTACCAAATCCCATCCATACACTGTTGAGGTCCCCAGATGCCGAAGAGCCTTCTACTCCAAAAGCTTCTTTCCTCGTGCTGCTGGACTCTGGAACACTTTCCCTGCTCCCTGCTTTCCTGACGTTACTGACATGCAGAAATTTAAAACTAGTGTAAACAGGCATCTTGCTGCACAGCTCCCAAATTAGGTTGACCCCCCCCCCCCAAAAAAAAAATCCTTCACCCTTTTTTTCTCAGTGGCGGCCTACCTTGTTTGGGGTGAACTATGTTAAAAAATAAAAAATAAACTATAATACCTCTGAAATCCATTTTCAAAAAGAATGTGACCTGTATCGTATCTGATATAACTGAGTAGTTGACCGTTGGAACTGTGTGATTTATACCCACCAAAGTATTCCAACAGAGAGCAAACGGCCAGCCATGATACACCCTTGAATGTGCCGTCGTTATTGCCCACAGAATACACTATTTTAATTGCTTTCAAAGAGATTGATGCTCTGAAACGAAAACTGCCTTTAAAACTGCCCGAAACCACTGCAAAAGAGTTATAGAAAACGCAAAAGAGTCTCATGCCCAATCCGTTAAATCTAGAGTAGCCGATCAGGGGCTTGGCTTTCTTGAGTTTTGGAGAATACCAAATGTAAGAATGAACTGATGTAAGAATTCTATCCCAACTATCATAGAGGTGATCTTCTCGGTATCTTATTTTCACAAAGAACTTTGTAGCAAATTTCACCCTTTTGAATTAATGCAGCCTGTGGTTAGAAACGCATAAATTAAAGCATGCCACCAAATACTAACAGCGAAAATACCTAATCTAAAAAGCAGAAATGCCAATATTGAGAAAAAAACTAGCAATAATTCTAGCTTAGAGTAAAATAGACAGTGTATAATTTACAGAAGATGCCCAACGACCCCTATTTTTCCCACATTTTGATGGCCTTGTTCCTAATTTATTACATGATATTTTCTGTACTTTATAGTAAATAAATAATTTAAAGTTATAGTATCTGTTCTTATACTACACTTCATCTTTATCACCCTAGGTCAGTGATAGGGAAATCCTTCTAGACCGAGGAAAATTTAATTTTTACCATAATTCGGAGTGCCCCCTTTGAGGGGAAATGGATGTCCTCTACATTAAAAACCGACATTTTGTCTAACTCTGCCCTCTTTGTGAGGCAAGTAAATAAGAACCCTATATTTTCTCACAGTTTTCATCATAGTACTATACGTTTGATTGCATGTAAGTATTTTAGGATCTGACTTGTTGCACCTTTAAAGGGGGGGGGGGGGGCACTTAATCACAGAATCCCCCACTATGACCGAAAAAACACAAGGCAACATCTCCAAATAACTGTCTGGGATGTTGTCAAACTTATCAAGAACTTCGATGCCAACAAGACAACTGGTCCCAACAACATTCCGGTCATAGTACTAAAGAAAGAGCAACCAGAACTAGCTCCGATTTTTATAAAGCCGTTCTTAAAGGAGAAATGCTTCCCATCATCTTGGTCTGCCCAGTATTTTAAAATACTGGAGATCGGTCATCTGCATCTCTGTACAGACCAATCAGTCTCCTGTGCATCATGAATAAGTTGTTTGAAACTGTAATAAATCAAGAAGTTGTCAACCACCTTAGCAAAAAAATACTACTTGGTGACAAGCAATGTGGATTTCGTCCTGCAAGATCGACAGCTGACGAACTGACTGTTCAATCGCATAGGATCAGTTAATCTATCAGCGGGAGCTTCGTCTGTCGGGCGATAGCTCTTGATATGTTAAAAGTCTTTGATAGGGTTTGGCACAAAGGTTTGTTTGACAAACTTGTTAGCTCTGCAATATCTGAAAATGTTCTCTAAACCATCGAATCCTCTCTCTCGAATAGTTTTATAAAAGTAAGTATTGAAGACAGAAGTCTAAAGCACACTGCATCAATATCGGCAGGCCTCAAGGATCCATTCTGGGCCAAACCCTCTTCCTGATCTTCATAGTTTAGTTGGGTTGGTCGTTTTGTTTAATGGCATATCAACACTTTTCGGTTATTTTATCCCAAATCTAAAAATTTTATGCTTTAAGTTCTTTATATCTTCAAATATTTATTCATGGTGTTTGATTTTTGTTTTACAGCATATTAATTTTCGGGTTATTTAATGCCATATCCGGTCATTTTGGTAAAAGTCTTTCTGCTTCAAGTTCTTTATATCTTCAAATATTTATTCATGGTGTTTGGTTTGGCTTTTTTATAGAGAAAATTTGATGTTTTTTTTTTTCTTTGCAGAACATGATTGAGTTTTGCAAAGGAAAAAGATAAAAATAATAACATCAATGTTTGATTCATTTTAGGTCAGACAGCCAGTATTTTCAGACATGATCTTCATAAATGATCTTCCAAATGATATTCTGAGATCATTCATTGACATCTGAGCAGACGACACAACCATTTATGGCAGCACTTCGAAGAGCAACAATGATCAAAATCTTTCTGACTCTCTCTCTCTCTCTCTCTCTCTCTCTCTCTCTCTCTCTTCTTTCTTGGAAGATGTGGTACAACGGGTGAAAAAGTGGCTACTTACTTTTAACGCCTCTGAAACCAAGCTTCTCTCCTTTCACAACCAATCTCGGAACCTCATTTTTCCTCAGTTTAAATGAATGGCTCCTACCTTCAGGAAGCCCCCTTTTTTATAAGCTCCTAGGACTGACTTTCACTCCAGACTACAAAAGGTAGACTTACACCAAATCTGGAAAAATTGTTGGATCATTTTATCGCTCCAGAAAGTACCTCACATCTGATGCGATCGTCTACCTGTATAAGAGCCAGATACATCCTAGGATGGAGTAGTGCTGTCATACATGGGGAGGTGCTGCTCAGGGCACTCTTTCTTACCTTGACAGAGTACAAACCCGTCTTTGCAATTTAGTGAGGGATGATCTCTTCTCTCCCCTACAGCAGAGATGTTGCTAATCTTTCTCTACTCTATCGTTATTTTCATGGTAGGTGTTCGACATAGTTTCAATTCCTCCCCCCCGCCCAGAAAAACATTCACAGCAAGAACCCACCTAGCTACAACCACAGAAATGAACTTTTCTTTCTTTTTTTCTGTACCACAAACCAAACAGAACTTTTATGGACGTTTCTTTCCTAAAACATCTCATCTGTGGAACAAAATATTGGTCGTCTTCAAGTCTAATGTATACAAATACCTGTTGAGCCGTCCTTTAGGATAATCAATTCCACTTAAGTAATCTTCTATATTTTCAACCCACTGATTCCAATCCTCGAGTAGTGGTGTTCATCGTCCAATTGAAAATCTCTTTACACTTTATCCTCGAGTGGCCCACAGGCCTTGATAAGTGATGCCCCATTAGTATAAAAATAAATAGAAAATGATAGTTAATTAATTTAATATACGAATAAATAAATTACCTTAATAAAATTTAATATACGAATAAATAAATTACCTTAATAAAATTTAATATACGAATAAATAAATTACTTTAATAAAATTTAATTTAACTTCCATTAAAAAATAATTTGATAAAAATTGTGTGTTTGTGGGTTTTTTTGTCACTATACTTTTTAACTCCTTGATGTAGCCATGCTCAATAGTAACACTCTGGAAATTTAAACCTGGACCCATTATTTCATCTTTAGGGACAAATAGTTTTGCATTCTTCTATTAACTTCCATTTATATATATATATATATATATATATATATATATATATATATATATATATATATATATATATATATATATATATATATATATCTTCATTCATAAATATATATATATATATATATATATATATCTATATAATACTAAAACTCTATTGTCTTGTATGTTTGCAATCAGCTTTCCGGTTTTCAACATCCGGTTGCGCATGCGTAAATAGCATCGTCTTTAATCTGTTAGTCCAATTCCGTTAATCTCTTATGATTAACGAACGCATGAAATTTTTCATTCTGGAAATGTTTATATCGCTTTTAATATAAAACAATTACATTTAATTTCATCAAATAGTTTTTTTGTTTTCTCCACGGCTAAAAACATTCAACGGCAGGACTTCGTAAAGTCTGTCGCAGTTTCAAAAAAACTCCTCCCTTTTAAAAAAAAAAAACAAACAAACAAAACAACAACAATCATTATTAATATCATCCATAATAGCGGCGGTGAACGAAACCACCTCCCACTTTCCCTCTCACAGATTTCACCACTCCTACTCCCTCTGTTTTCGTTACGTACGCGAGACAGCTTGCTGTACCCCCCTTCCTTTCTCAAATCGCCTTTATTTTTCTGTACTTTCAACTAACAATTTCATTTAAAAGATGATATATAAAAATTTGAATTTAACTATAATAAGTATTATGGTACCTGTTCAGTGCATATTTACCTATAAGTATGGCCAACCACTTATAATTCAGTAACTGTAATTAAAAAAAAAACAATTATAATAAACAGAACGACGCATAGAAATCTATCTATATTCTTTTTTCAACAATTACATTTAATTTCATCAAATAGTTTTTTTGTTTTCTCCACGGCTAAAAACATTCAACGGCAGGACTTCGTAAAGTCTGTCGCAGTTTCAAAAAAACTCCTCCCTTTTAAAAAACAAAAACAAACAAACAAAACAACAACAATCATTATTAATATCATCCATAATAGCGGCGGTGAACGAAACCACCTCCCACTTTCCCTCTCACAGATTTCACCACTCCTACTCCCTCTGTTTTCGTTACGTACGCGAGACAGCTTGCTGTACCCCCCTTCCTTTCTCAAATCGCCTTTATTTTTCTGTACTTTCAACTAACAATTTCATTTAAAAGATGATATATAAAAATTTGAATTTAACTATAATAAGTATTATGGTACCTGTTCAGTGCATATTTACCTATAAGTATGGCCAACCACTTATAATTCAGTAACTGTAATTAAAAAAAAAACAATTATAATAAACAGAACGACGCATAGAAATCTATCTATATTCTTCTTCCATTTTAATATACTTACATAGAAATGCTTCTGTTATGTAAAAAAAAACCTATTTTCTTTATGCCACAAGTGTCACGCACATACATGAATTCCATAGCTAATATAACAAACTGACCCAACGGGTCACGGGTGGTCTAGTATATATATATATGTGTGTATTTATATATAGGATAATGTCCTAAACTAATAAACAGATTATTATTTTTATGAATTTTGGAATATATATATATATATATATATATATATATATATATATATATATATATATTATGGAAACCGATCCAGACAAGGCATGAAGCCACTTGATGTAAGGAGCTAAAGGAATACCACTTCAAGGTCAAAACCCAGCCAACTATAAGTGTTAGATGGATAGATTCCGACCCAGAAAACAGCAATTCTTCCCCTTTGCCAGAAACATCGCTCTTGGAATGTGAGGACTAAAGGCCGAAATAAGAAAAGCGAGAGTTACGAGGCTGCCAAAAGTAAACCCAAGGTCCACTTTCTGCTCTCCTATTCTAAACAACACTAAGTAACCCGAGCAACATTAATTTTTTTTATAAACTTTAACATTTAACGGGAGCACGTATATAAAGTTAAGTATGTGTATATGTTTCTATATTGCATTGTACAGGATAAACTCCTAAACTAATGAATCTATCTTATAGAATTTTGGAACACAGCTAATAGGCATAAGGGTAGTTAATATGAGCTATATTTAGTTTGATTTAGTTTTGTGCAATGGGGACAGAAAGGGGGTGGAAGTCTTTCATAAAAATCACATACCTCTGCTTTGTTTGAAATTTTAACAATAGGTATTAGACATCAATTGATAAATATTCACCAAATTTCAGTTTTTAAGGGGCATAATATGAGCAGCACTCACTATTTAAAAATTTAATTTTTTCATATTTTTATTAAATTTGATCCATATTCATTAGACACCAATTAAGCAAGATTCCCTGAATTACAATTTCTTCTTAAGACACCTTAAGCTTTAGATTTTATATATTTTTAAAGACAAAATTATGTAATCAATTTTAATAAAAATAAAAATAAGGATTCTAGACATAAGGTTCTGTGTCATTATATATTGATTTTAATCTTCGTAAGGGACATAAAATTGGTGCAAAACTGTTCTGTTTGGGGGGAGCGAATTCGTTTTACCTGTCCTGGGACGGGTATACCTCTCGTATAATTTAATATTTATTTATAAATATTATTATAAAGACCCCTTTAAAAAAATTAAAGTTGAGCACTGTTAGGAGATATCTAAAATACACATTCACTTAAGCTATAAAGCAAGGCTCAGAGTAAGTTCGTTGAGTTCTCTAGTCTGTCTTGATGTTTACTCTGTAATCAGCATAAATATAACTTAAATTCTCCGTATAATATGATAATTTCCTATGGTCGTGAGGATAGAGTTTGGTAGTTTGGTAGTTTTGTTTTACGGCATATCAACCCTTTTTGGGTTATTTAATGCCGAATCTGGTCATTTTAGTGAAAGTTTTTATGCTTCAAGTTCTTTATATCTTCAAATGTTTAATCATGGTTTTTGGTTTGGTAGTTTTGTTTTACGGCATATCAACCCTTTTTGGGTTATTTAATGCCGAATCTGGTCTTGTTTTCTTCTCTTTCTTGTTTCTTTCCCCTTTTAATATCTGTTTCTATTTAACCCATAGTTGGGACCCTAACAGGTACTACCACTCCGGGTCAGGGTGGACCTGGGAGCAATGGTAATTAAGAGGAGGCTCCACATTCCCCAAAGTCCGTAAGCCGGATCTCACCATCGGATGTAGTTTAAGGTCATATCCAGGACCGGGAGTAGGGTAGGAAAAATAAAAATAAAAAAGGGGAGGGAGAAAGGGAGAGGGGCTGTTGTTTTTGTTTTTGGTTTTGTAGAACATAATTAAGTTTTACAAAAAAAAAAAAAAAAAAAAAAAAAAAACGTCAATGTAGGTGAATTTCGTCTCAGGGAGCCACAGGGCAGCCTGATCTGGTATCACCAGGAGGATAGAGTGAAAGCATGCGGAGTCAAAGCTGACTCTGTGAACCGGGTTCACGTCTTATGACCGTCTGAATCTATCACTTCCCTGCACTGATGAGAGCAAAAAGCTCGAAACGACGTCGTCTGTAGATAAATATAATTTAATATTTATTTATCGATATTATTATATATATATATATATAGTTCCGGCGAACGAGTTGTTGAACACTGTTGCTGACAGATTTCTATGTGTGTCTCCTTAATTAGACATACATAGATCTTAATTCTCTTTCTTCAACGTGGTTGGTTTGGTGGCCGCATTGTCCCAAGCGTTCAGACAAATGTTAAAATATTGACTTGGGTCTGAGGGTTTCAGAATCGTTTGACCGGCAGAACAATCACACTACACACTGATGATTCCCTGTAAAAAAGATGAAACACATGTGTGTCTGTGGATAAGAATTTAATAATACTTATCGTAATAATAATAATACATATATATATATATATATATATATATATATATATATATATATATATATATATATATATATATATGAGCTTTAATAAAAATCCAGAAATGCTTAAAATACTTTTGATATACCATTTCTTTTTGCATTTCTGCTAAATACTCTTGTCCAAAACATGAGATATTCTCAGTAGAACGCGTCAATTGTCTTTGATTATGCCCATCAGCTGATCTAACCTGATTAATACATCACAGCTTTGAAATAGTAATGGAATTATATTAACATCAGCTGACTGCCTAGTGCACTCACACAGAAATCAAATCATAGTCAGCGATGATATATTTCTACTTAAGATGCCCTGACATATTGTGAAACCATTTTTGCTGATAAAAACATGCAAAGCGACTGCCTCGTATTCATGAAGAGCAGAACACTGTGTCAATAAATGCAATATGAAATCATTTGATGATGATATGAAGAGAGACATTTTGATGAAATGCGATGAAGAAGAAGTGATGATATTCCCAAAAAATTTCCATCATTTCCGATGTGTCATTCTCTGATTTGATTTACGCATCATGGCTTACTCCAAGATGAAATTGCGACAGATATTTACTGAAAAACGAAGAAATTATGTAGAGATGACAGTGACACTTATGAAGTATTAAAACCCAGACAAAGAAAATGATGACGGAAAACCTAAAGAAAAAGATGTTGACCTTATGTTTGCCCTTATGTTCGTCCTTATGTTAAATATTGGGCGAGTATATTTTTGTTAGTTTAGAATAACAGTATATGGGGTTTAGTCGGGGTCAGCTTAGTGTTCTCGAAGGTTAGCTCAACATATTGTGGGAATTGATCGAAGCATACGTGACGTCACATGGCTCAAAGAGGGAGAGACTGAGAGAAGTAACCAGTTTGATAAGAAGTCTTTAAGGGCGAACACATGCGTTCAGCAATGTTCTGTTAAATGTAATTAACCAGCAATTACCCCCCCTCTCTCTCTCTCTCTACCATCGTTGCCTCAATGAGCAGCGATTTAGAACATACGATACCAAACGAATAAACCTTTTCTTGTCATCAACCGTTTTCTCTTTTTTATCGTTTTTCAGAATATGAACGAACTTGTTTGCAGACAGCGTTTCCTCAGTCTGGCAGGATCACTGAAGAGATGCATGCCGAAACAAACTGCCAGCAAAGTATGTCACAAACATTCATGTATTTTATTTGGTTATGACTTACAAGGCATTAAACCTCCCCTAAGACGGGAGATATTTGTAACAACCATAGCAAAAAAGCAGATGAGCTTTTTGTATCTGTATTTGCATTTATATTGGCTCTTGCATATGACCCATAAGGGAGAAGCAATTGGGTTTACCCTTAGGCCAATCTATGTGACCCATAAGGGAACAGAAATCAAACATATATCTGACCATTCCATGTGTGTAGCAGTGTGCAAAGGTCTGGTGATGCACGAGGCCAACTCCTAGATTGTATGCCATAAAAAAACTCAAGTGTAAGGTCTAGTAACGAGAAACATTATGAGAAAGAGAGATAGTTTGAATATAATTGATACCCCTCCCCCAATATTGATGCCTGGAACACCCCCCGTCTCTCCCTCTTCTGTATGCCATTCAATGCGTGGCTTACAAATTTCAATGAAATCAAGCAGCTTGCCAGAGAAGATCGGGGTAAAACACAGAAAAATAAAAAGCCGAGTGCTATATAAAAAGTATCCTCATCTCACAGAGAAATATTAAATCCATGATCCGCTCACTTTGTGGAAAAGGAGTCGACTGCAAGTCAATTTTTATGGTACTTGTAAGCATTGAGTACACAAGAAGTGCACAGGAATTACAGGTAGGTTGAGGTATAGTAAGATGGCACATCAACCCTAAGGGTCATTTCATGCCATGAATGTAGAAAGAAATATCCTTCATGTGTGTCTTAAGTCAATAGGTCATTTATAGTCATTAGTAAAGAGCTTTGGTATTTTTAATTGTTGTTATTTTGGTGAAGGTTTTTATGGTTCAAGTTCTTTATATCTTTAAATGTTTGATCATGGTTTTTGGTTGTTTTGTTTTACGACATATCAACCCTTTTTCAGGTTATTCAATGCCGAATCTGGTCATTTTGGTGAAGGTTTTTATGCTTCGAGTTCTTTATATGTTCAAATGTTTAATTATGGTTTTTGGTTTGGTGGTTTTTGTTTCATGGCATATCGACGCTTTTCAGGTCATTTAATGCTGAATCCCGTCATTTTGTTGAAGGTTTTTATGCTTCAAGTTCTTTATATGTTTAAGTATTCATTTATGGTGTTTGGTTGAGTGAAAGGGGGAAGGGTGGAGAAAAAGGGAAGAGTGAAGAAAAGAGGGGAGGTAAATTGTTGTTTTTTGTTTTGGATTTTGCAGAACATGATTGAGTTTTTCATAGGAAAAAAACAATAACACATCAACGTTTGGTGCATTTTGAGTCAGGAAGTCAATAACTTCAGACAGCCTGATTTGGTAGTGCCAGTAGGTTCTATTTGACCCATAGATGGGGCCCTTACAGGTACTACCACTCCGGGCCAGATTGGACCTGGGAGCAATGGCAACTAAGGGGCAACTCCACACTCCCCACAGCTCCCAAATGGAGGTCTCACCACTGGATGTGTTTTAAGGTCATACCCAGGACACAGGTAGGTTGAGAGATGATAACCAATTTGTGCGCAAAGAGGAGCAAAACAATAGAGACTGAAGACAACTCAGGTGTGGAGATAGTATATTTTGATGGTGAAGCTATTCAAGTTGTTCAGAAGTCTTGTTACTTTTGTGATATAATTGGAGCACAGGGAGGAGTTGGTGCTAGTGTGGTTGCAAGAATTAGAAGTGGATGGAGTAAGTTCAGGAGACTTCTACTATTACTAACTAACAGGGCATTATACAAGTTTTACGCTTTCACGCCCCTATTCCGAATTTGTGGCGGTAGGCCGACATCAAAAGATTGTCTCTCCTGCACCAAACGGTCACAATTAACACAAAAAAGTCACATAAAATCTTTTTCAGGGAAAAAGATATAATTAAAATTTGTTGGAATAATTTTTTTAATGAAAATAAAATATCAAGTCAAGATGGAAAACCATAAACATAAAAAAAGCTTTTTTTAACATTTAATTATTTTCAATGTGTAATAATTTATATAGGTTTGACACTGTCTAAATTATACTTAAAACGTTGTTTATGACCACTGGGTGTAGAAGAAGCAGTCTTTTGATGTCGGCCTACAGCCATGAATTCGGAATAGAGGCATGAAAGTGCAAAACTTGTATAATGCCACCAAAAGAGCATTACCACTGTCAACCAAAGGAAGAGTCTATCAGGCATGTATATACACATTGTGATGATGTATGGTAATGAAAGCTAGCCAGTGAAGGTTGAGGACATGCGTTGCATGGAAAAAATTATATTAGAATGATATGATGAATGTATAATGCGAGTCTTAAAGACAGACATATATCTGATTACCTCAGAGGAAGATTTAATCTGAGCAGTATAGCTAGATGTCTGCAGTACAGGAGACTTCTGTATGGTCACCTTGAAAGAATGAATTAGAGTTCTTGCATAAAGAGACGTAGAACAATTGAGATAGCAGGGTCAGTTGGCAAGGGAAGGCCAAGGAAAACATAGGAGAAAGTGATGAAGATTCACTTGGGAGAAAGAGGGATAAATAAACACCTGGCTAGAGATAGGTTAGTTTCGAAATCAATTTCTAAAAGCCTTCAAACACATGCCAGCATGTAAAACGGACGTTAAGCAGAATATGACGAGTATATGGAAATAGAAAAGAGTATGGTACACCTGCAACCCTATCACCAAAACTGATAGGCCAGCCAAGGAAAACATTACTTAGAGAGCAACCGATATGTTCATCATAAAAAGAATGATGTTACAAAGTGATGACGTCAGCCGCTAAAACAGATAGATGACCCCAAAATAAGTTTTTTTATTAAAAAGGGATGACTTCATCGATTAAAACAGATTGAATACACCTAAAAAGCTCTTTATGACAACATACATGATCAAATAACAAAAGGATGACGTCATTTATTAAAACAGAGAACATGGACGACCCGTGACACTTTGCGTCGCGAGTTGTCTATGTAAATAGTGGCTATATATATATATATATATATATATATATATATATATATATATATATATACTTTTAGCGAAACGAGTTTTTAAAATAATTGCACTAAAGAGTATCTGTTTTGAAAATGTTTCCGTAAGATAATATAAAATCTTGAGTTTTGGAATGTAAATGAACCTTGCTTAATCATATATATACTAGATGAATCTCTAGACCCGAAGGTTCGAATATTTAACTAAAATCGCATACAATTCTGGTTGTATAAGGACCAAAGTTATCTGCCCCTAGTTTTATTTTATTTTTGTAGGGGGCTATTATTTAATCATCCCTGTGTAAATAAAGCAAGGTGCCTCGTGCATGTGTGCATTACGATAAAAACCTGTCGCCTAAACTGATAGACAAGGAGAATGCTAATCAGAGATGTCTGCAAATGCAATGCTAAAAGTTTGTCAGAATACGTATTGATGTCTGCAAATATAATGCTAAAAGTTTGTCAGAATACATATTCATGTCTGCAAATATAATGCTAAAAGTTTGTCAGAATACATATTCATGTCTGCAAATATAATGCTAAAAGTTTGTCAGAATACGTATTGATGTCTGCAAATATAATGCTAAAAGTTTGTCAGAATACGTATTGATATCTGCAAATATAATGCTAAAAGTTTGTCAGAATACATATTGATGTCTGCAAATACAATGTTAAAAGTTTGTCAGAATACGTATTGATATCTTAAAATATAATGCTAAAAGTTTTCAGATATCAATACGTATTCTGAAAACTTTTAGCATTATATTTTAAGATATCAATACGTATTCTGACAAACTTTTAGCATTATATTTGCAGACATCAATATGTATTCAGAAGTTTTCAGAATACGTATTGATATCTGAAAATACAATGCTAAAAGTTTGTCAGAATACGTATTGATATCTACAAATACAATGCTAAAAGTTTGTCAGAATACGTATTGATGTCTGCAAATACAATGTTAAAAGTTTGTCAGAATACATATTGATGTCTGCAAATGCAATGCTAAAAGTTTGTCAGAATACGTATTGATGTCTGCAAATACAATGCTAAAAGTTTGTCAGAATACGTATTGATGTCTGCAGATACAATGCTAAAAGTTTGTCAGAATACGTATTGATGTCTGCAAATGCAATGCTAAAAGTTTGTCAGAATACGTATTGATGTCTGCAAATGCAATGCTAAAAGTTTGTCAGAATACGTATTGATGTCTGCAGATACAATGCTAAAAGTTTGTCAGAATACATATTGATGTCTGCAAATGCAATGCTAAAAGTTTGTCAGAATACGTATTGATGTCTGCAGATACAATGCTAAAAGTTTGTCAGAATACGTATTGATGTCTGCAAATGCAATGCTAAAAGTTTGTCAGAATACGTATTGATGTCTGCAAATGCAATGCTAAAAGTTTGTCAGAATACGTATTGATGTCTGCAGATACAATGCTAAAAGTTTGTCAGAATACATATTGATGTCTGCAAATATAATGCTAAAAGTTTTCAGAATACATATTGATGTCTGCAAATATAATGCTAAAAGTTTGTCAGAATACGTATTGATATCTTCAAATATAATGCTAAAAGTTTTCAGAATACGTATTGATATCTGAAAATACAATGCTAAAAGTTTGTCAGAACACGTATTGATATTTTCAAATACTAGCTCTTAAAGTCAGTCATTACTCTTACTTTTACAAGACAATATGGCAAACATGTAGAAGAAAGTATTTTTGTCTTATGAAGCCAACATTTTACTTTTGGGCCTTAATGCAACATGCTAGATGTGGCGGAAACCTAACACTCTGAGCACACCATCCTACAATGATATATGGTTGTGAGAGTATCATTCTGTGGTGAGAGGAATTTGATTTGAAGCATTATAGAGAAAAATACAGAGAAATCCTGAAGGAAAACCTGTTTGAGTCTGCAAAAAAACTTGAGACTATTATGGTATTTCATCATTCCAGTGTTTTTATGCCTCTCAACATACAGCCAGATCTATAATGACATTCTTATTTTTTCATTTATTTAATTTCCAAGTAATAAATGAAAAAAAAACAAAGTAAAATGTTGCATATCCTTTTCATGGATGTAAAATACGAACAGAGACACCACAATAATAATGCATCCGAAATGAAATTTACTTATCAAAGTACTCTGGCTAATGTAGTTTTAGAATATATATATATGCCTATATCTATCTCCAAAACCTAAGAATGAGTTCGTTAACTAACATATAAACAGTTACTACAACATATATATATATATATATATATATATATATATATATATATATATATATATAAATAAAACATTTTTTCAAATGGACTATTTATCTGAAGAGAGCAAGCAAGAAAAGCTTGAAATGCTTTATAAAATCACAAATTATAAAATAATAAAATAACAAACAATGGTTAAAAAAAGTTCTTTTACAAATGTTGGTAGCCTTACTTCTTTAAATATATATACATTACTATTTATAAGGGAAGATAATTATTTATGTATCAATTTTCAGTATTTACTTCAACAGTGCTCGATACGTAAGTAGAGCTAGGTAGTAAGTTATTTCTTAACTTTATATATATATATACATATATATAGTCAGCTATGAAAATATATTTATGGCAATTAAGCTACACAGAGGCTCCCGCATTTCATCTCCGGGGGGAATCTTCAAGCTTATAAAATGTTATAAGTATACATGAAATAGTTATATATATATATATATATATATATATATATGTATATATATATATATATATATATGTGTGTCTGTGTGTGTGTGTGTGTTTGTTTCACCGTTTTATGAATCATCAGCGTGACCGATTTCTAGTGAGATTCGACAAACCGAGAGTGGCTGTAATCAATGGACCACGAAAACGCGTTAGCCTTAGTGGGAGATATATCGCAAATAAATGTTATCATTTATATTGTTATCGTTTTTGTGATATTGACAAATGAACATATTCAGATATCGTTTTTTACGGAGGAAGCATTTACTTAAAAGACATTGATAGTCTCACATCTTAGAAATTTATGTTCAATTTTTCTTCTGCTTCTTTTTATTGTGTTCTTTACAACAAAATAATGTATTTTGTTTCAGTTTTTTTAGGGGGAGGGGTCAAAATAAAATATTGGCCGAATTTAATTTTTATTTTAAAAACAATAAACTTGAGTTCATTTAAAATTTAATTAAGACGTGCATATATATATATATATATATATATATATATATATATATATATATATATATATATATATATATATATATATTAATATTTCATGTATCCACATATAACGTTTTATAAGGAGATACAATTTTTTATGTATCAATTTTCAGTATTTACTTCAACAGTGCTCGATACGTAAGTAGAGCTAGGTAGTAAGCTATGAAAATATATTTATGGCAATTAAGCTACACAGAGGCTCCCGCGTTTCATCTCCGGGAGAAATCTTCAGGCTTAAATGCATGGAGTTATTTTTGCTGGTGTTTTTATATACACGGCTAGCTAGTTAACAAATCAGATTCTCTCAGCCAATCGTTGGGCTTCCCGCGAACAAAGGTCTTGTGAGTGTTATTTCCTATATCCTGTTCTATTGTTCTGTTTTCTATAGATTGCTTTATATCTTGTTTCCTTTGTTGTGTCAATATAATGGGTGAATTTATCTTACCACGTGGTTCCTTGTATTTCTATTTTAGGTTTTAATTTTTAAATTGTTAAGTTTTTGTTTAGTTTTTTTTTTACTTATTTGTTTATTTATTTATCGTTAGCCTAAGGTAAATTTATTTTTGTGTAAGCAGCTGTTTGCTATCTCACTTCTACAGTTTAATAGATTTCGGGTATCTTTAAAGTTTAGGATTTCAAATTTTTCATTTAGGGATAATCTACACGGGTCATCTAATTTTGTGGTCATAATATCTTGTATATATACATATATATATATATATATATATATATAATTTATATTGTAATTTATCCGATTTTTATTTTCATAATCCATTTTCTTGTTATATATATATATATATATATATATATATATATATATATATATATAACAAGAAAATGGATTATGAAAATAAATATATTGTAATTTATCCGATTTTTATTTTCATAATCCATTTTCTTGTTATATATATATATATATATATATATATATAACAAGAAAATGGATTATGAAAATAAAAATCGTATAAATTACAATAGTTATTAATTCATCAGATATTCAAACAAAGAATATAAAAACTTCTCCTGAATCCATGGATTTTCAAAGATAAGCTCTCTTCATCAGAGGACAGTAAAAAATGTATTACTGGTTAGCATGAATTAAAAAAAAAAAGTTTAGCAACAAAACACGTCTCCAATGAAATTATATAGAAAATAAATGTATTCATGTAAACAATCGATATATATATATATATATATATATGTGTGTGTGTGTAAATATATACATATATGTGTAAATATATACACACATATATATATATAATAGTTTATTTACTTTAATTTGACTTCATTACTTGTAGATTTAATCCAAAGTAAATTACAATGTTGCAATTTCAATTTAAGTCAGTATCACAAAATCCTTACTAAGGGAAAATTAACATTAAAAAAAGCAATTCGAGTTTTCTGAGTTTATTTAGTGTCTTTTACTGTTTTATACATGTTTTCTTTTCCTATAATCAAGGGAAAAAAGCTGTTAGTTAAAACAACAAATTTACAAAAAGCATTGCTGTTTATTATACATCTTCATAAAGCAAAAAACAACGTTTAAAATTTAAATTAAAACTATTTATCTTTCATCAATATCTGTTCTCAAGCTTTAGGCATAGATTAAAATATAGTCAACATCACAATCACCATCATCATCATCATCATCATCATCATCATCATCATCATCATATCTGGTTTTTAACGTCCGTTTTACATTCTGGCATGTGTTGGACGGCTTTTAGAAATTGACTACCAAACAAATCTATCTCAAGCCAGGTCTTTATTTATTCTACAGGGTGGGCAAAAATAAGGGTCCTATTTTTAAAAATTCATAACTTTTCTATTTATTAATTTTTTTTTTTTTTTAGTTTAGAATAAGTAAAGGGCCCCTTCCGAAGCAAGCATGAGCCGTATTAGCCCTAAGGAACGTACTCTCATTTAGAAAACATTATTTTTGCTTAAAAAACTCAAAACAGTGTAAAAAACAATACTTTAGTTTTTGTAAGTTTTAAGAAGTGTTTTTCGGCTAAAATTTGTTTTGTTTATTTCAAAAAATCTCGGAAGGGTCAGTCTACACACACATAAAGTTTGGTGAGTTTAACTTTTATTTTGTGGAAGTTATTCAAATTCAAGTTATTCAAATTTAAAGATAGGACCCTTATTTTGGCCCACCCTGTACTTTCTCTCAGGGACATCCTTATCACTTTCTCCCATATTTTCCTTGGCCTTCCCCTGCCAACTGACCTTGCTACTTCAATTGTTATACATCTACTAACTCAAGAACTCGTACATTCTTTCAATGTGACTATACCATTGAAGTCTCCTGTTTTGCACATATCTCTCTACACTGTCCAGATTTAATCTTCCTCTGAGGTCATCAGATCTAAGCCTGTCTTTAGGACTCACATTACACATCCATGATATCAGTCTTATATCGTTTTTCTCCACGCAGTACAACCCACACTGGCTAGATTTCACTTACATACATCATCACATTGAGTACACATCCCTTGGTCAACACTGGTAACGCTCTGTTGGTTAGTTATGGGAGAAGTTTCCTAAACTTACTTCACCCACTCCTAACACTTGTAATTACACTAGCACCACCTCCCCCCTCTGTACTACACTGACATCACCAAGGTAACAACATTTCTGAACAACCTCAATAGCCTCCTCATCTAAATATACTTTCCCCAGATTTAAATTCTCATTCGATCAAGTAAGGAAAATGAATGACCAAATTAGCAATACTTTAATTTTTTAATCAACTAATCATCGTTTGATATGAACACGTGTTAAACACATGTTAATATAAAAATAAATTGTTCCAAAATCGAATAAACTGCCATAAACAAGATTCTGTAGTCCTGTTGACTTGAACAGTTTTAAAATTCTACTCTTTGCATTCTTTTTATTTTAATACATCTAATTGATACACTTTTTATTTTAATACATCTAATTGATACACTTTTTATTTTAATACATCTAATTGATACACTTTTAAATAAATACATCTAATTGATACACTTTTTATTTTAATACATCTAATTGATACACTTTTAAGTAAATATATCTAATTGATACACTTTTAAGTAAATATATCTAATTGATACACTTTTAAGTAAATACATCTAATTGATACACTTTTTATTTTAATACATCTAATTGATACACTTTTAAATAAATACATCTAATTGATACACTTTTAAATAAATACATCTAATTGATACACTTTTTATTTTAATACATCTAAATTATACACTTTTAAATAAATACATCTAATTGATACACTTTTTATTTTAATACATCTAATTGATACACTTTTTATTTTAATACATCTAATTGCTACGCTTTTTATTTTAATACATCTAATTGATACACTTTATTTTAATACATCTAATTGATACACTTTATTTTAATACATCTAATTGATACACTTTTAAATAAATACATTTAAAAAAGTTACATTGGTTTTATTTATTTAAAGAAAAATCGTTTATGATAAGAAGATTATTTTTTACAAAACATGTCAAACAAAACTAGTATAGGCGTAGGACTTACGAACGATCGACTGCATGTTGTAACATCGATGGTCAGAACGAAAAGGGTAAAGGAGAGAGGGCTTGACAAATATGTTGTCATCTCAATGATCAGACCAAAACGGGAGAACAGAGGAAATGAACTTCTGGGTCATGCCTTTTATATTTGCGATCAGGTGGCTGAATCAATTAAGGGTTGACCACTATGTCATCACATCATCTATGACTCTACATATTAGAAAAAAGCACACCAGACAGAAGTAGATAATTTGTATCATTCGGACTACTCTTCTGATCTTGGACGTTATTCTCACAACGTGGCGCAACGGATAAAGGTGGTCTGTTATAATCTGTTCTAAACAACAATATTCTGGAAGGTGAAGGTTCAATCCATACTACAAGTGATACTAACTATGAATAAAATAAAAATTACTTACTTAAAACTTTTACGCGACCATGGCTGATGGGACGAGAACAATCTACCCCCGTGGATTAAATGAAGGGTTCCGTTCGAAATTTCATATAGATTCCCGAGTTTGACAAGAATACTAATATGCCTGTTTCGGGATTTTTGAGATAAGGATTAATAATTTATATTAGTTGGATTGTTCTGTCATCGTCTTGACTGTTATTCTCACAACGTTTCGTTACATATGGTAATACGTAGCAATACTATCCATCTCAAACAAGATTAGGTTTAAAGATCTCAAAATTCATACCATATAAATACATGGCACAACAGATGAAGTTGTTATTCAATAATAAGTTCTAAGTGGCAGTCTTCTAGAGGTTCAAAGTTCAATCCTTACTCCAGGCGATACTAGCTAAGAACAAAATAAAAATTACTTAAGATTTCTACCCTGTCATGGCTGACGGAACGAGAACAATCTACCACCGTTGATTAAATAAAGAGTTCAGTTCAAAATTCTTTATAGATTCCCGAGTTTGACATTTTTTATTTACCTTCGGGCTAGGATCATAGTGTAGTAACTGTTCTAGTGCTACATTTAATCTGTTCTGTCCTCGGTCGGTGAAGATTAGATTAAGGCAATTTTAATTTTTGTCCCAATCCAGAGTGCCTCATTTTGGAGGAGATGGACTTCTTCCGCATTAAAAACGGACCTTATGTCTAACTCTGCCCTCGTGGTGAGGCAAGTAAATAGGAACATAAAGATTCCCGAGTTCGACAAGATGCACCCAAAGAAGGCCGGAGGTTACATCGACCGAAACGTGATGAGAATAACGTCCAAGATGAGAACAGTAGTCTGAATAATCCAAACAGGTGTATCAACCAATGGGAAACTTGCTAGAATAATCGTGTTCAATCCTGCTTAATACGAAGGGGATTATTTTTAAACGTTTAAATCTCTTTTAATTATTGATTCATTCTCTCTTGATGAAAACAGTTTCAGTCTTAATACTTTTTGAACGCACGCTGTGTTCAGCCATTTTGAATATATTAAGATGTGGCATATAACTTGGCCGCAAATCTGTGGGGAGATAATTCATGTGTGTGAACTGGCAAATTCTTTCATCCTATTAGCTTACGAAGTTATCATTGCTATGGAGATTTAGTATCTGTCTGTCTGAAGCTGAAACTATACTATTACTTCTATTAATATTGTACTTTTGTACTATCTTTACTACTAATAGAGAAAGCAAACAGCAAGTCCATCAATCCTCACACCGTCTAAAATGAATTTCAAAAGAAATCCTTCACTCTATTTCTATAGTTAGACGCTTTCTTTTTTTCCCCTTTATTTTTTAAATTTTATTTTCTATACCGATTTATACGTTTTTTTTTCTTTTTTCTTTTTAAAACTTTCCAGTTTGAGACGTTTTCGTTCTTTCTTTCTTATTGTTATGTTAATCTACCTTATTTCCTGACTATATTGACTCTTCTAGATATTATGTATAAAGGAGCTGATGACGAAGGACGAGTAGTTTTTCTATAACATGCTATTTTGAACTTCTGTAAATACAGACTCTTGTAAATATACCACCGTGTTGTCTTATTTATTAGTGGTCCTTCAAGGTCGCAACACTTATTTCTATTTTTGAACTTCACCGACTGAGATATTATTTTATATGAATGTGAATATTAGTGCGAACACAGGCGAAGCAAACTTTTTTCCCTGTCAGTTTTGATGAAGAGTGTACACTCGTTTCATAGATTCTGTATGATGATGCTTATTAGTCGATTGTAAACATTAAGTTGCATTCTGGCATCGATGACTAAACATTAAGGAATCATATTGACTGTATTTAGAGGGCTATCAGCGACACAGTTATTCTGTCTATCAAAGGAGATAACACACTTTTATCATTGCTTTTACCTGGTGTCAGAAGTGTGATATATACAGGGTCCGCCATAAGTAACTATATAATTGTAATATTGTAGTAATAACAATAAATAAATAAGAACACAAGACGGGAATAGAAGGAATAAGAAATGTATCAAGAACACTTAATCACATACAATAAGTCAGTCGCAAATACAGGTTCTTGGCAGACGTGCTATAAGCGGTGCGCTAAGCGGTGCGCTAAGCGGTTCCCCTTTGGTTAGCAAAGGTGTCGACTTTATAGTGACCTGACGAATCCATCCTGTCACTATGGGTAAATCCGGATCAGTCCACAACAATAATTTTATTTCAATCCAATCTTCGGCTACAGGGCATGTGGCAAATGCTATCTTTGGATGGCCTGTCACAACCTGGGTAACAGTAGTGTATGCTGCACCTCACAGGTTATATGTGACATTGGCGCATGCTTAAGTGGACACCACATCAGCTCTGGTTAGATGAGAACGGTGGAGGTATGGAGTGCTAAAAGTGTTCAAGTTGGTGAAGGATAGGAATGCAGCTGTAAAACTGCCTTAAAACTATGTCTAGTCGAAATACGACTAGACAATCAGGTCCCACCCTCATCAGAGGATTAATTGTAGCCTGATTCAACAAATAAACCGGATGATGATGATGATGATGATGATGATGATGATGATGATGATGATGATGATGATGATGATGATTGTAAAATGGAAGAAATATGCACATGATGTTTATTAAAGCTTCATGTGCTCTCTATGGAGCTCAATGCATTTTGCTAATCTTTCAGAAGATGAGCGGAATACTTGGGTGCACAGCTCCAACGGCACATGAGCAATAGCAGCTTGGAATTATTTCTTAGTTCAACTATGTTATGGAGTTTTGCGGGCCAATACAATGACTGGGCAATTTGTCGTCCAGTGTTGCACAAGCGCAGCATAATGAACTGGTCCTTCGTCCTGCTGAAAGTGCAGACCCTCTGCACAATCCTGCTGTTGTAGTAACGGGAAAAGTTGCTGTTATAGCATAGCCAGAAGAAAGTATATAGTTACTTATGGTTCACTCTGATTAAAAAATGGTCACCCATTTTAGTACTGACCAGGCTCAACGTCGCTTAACTTCTGAGATCGAACGGGAACCGGTGTGTCAATGTGATTATGTCGTATATGGGTGACCATTTGGGAATAGAAGGTACTATGTGTTCTCTGCTTATCTCTGCATTGTTTCCAGTCGTCCTGGACGTTGCCTTGCTACTGGAATCAGACAGTGCCAACTCGGGAGCAATGTGGTTGCTGATTGTGCAATCCTTGCTTCACAATTATATGCACAGCCACACTTACAGGGGGTATCCATTGTTTCCCAAGACTGAACAGAGGCCATGATGACAGATTAACAGCAAAAAAGAAGCTATCAGACTTGTGCAGAAGTAAATGAAAGTGGATATTTCTATTTGTTCTTTGGTGCGCCAACTTCATGCAAGCAGATAATGGCGAATGCACAACAATGCACTGCTTACGTTGCTGTGATATCTATATAAACATTCTATATCGCCAGAAACCAAAATGATCAGAAGTGATGTTTGTAGTGCAAATGACATACTGTCAAGTTTCATGACAATATGTCCAAAAGTAAAGGGATTATGAAAATGTAAATGAAAAAAACAAAACATTTTTAACTATGTTTTTGGTACTTCTTTGCAGGACTGAGGCTCTGGATTTTTGACAGGATTTTAGGAGTTACATACTGAAGGTCTCGCACTGAAATAGTAGAAATTAAGATCTTTCGAAATCCATGCAATCATAGCCAAGCTGAATAGACTTACTTAATTGACGTTCACACCCTAGAGAGTTTCACCACAAGCTTGGGAACAAAATTCTACCACTAACCACGGGCAAATATGTCAGCTCTCTGGAGTGGCATACCAGTATCAATCCATATCCGACCGGCTCATTGGTGGTCGTCCTTTTGATCTTTCTTCAATTAAATATTTTTGATATGATTTCTTGATCTAGCTGGAATCTGGTTGCTGGTAAACATGTCCAACCCACATTAATCTTTATTTTTTAATAACATTGTTGATAGATCTGTTAATATTAACTTTTTTCTGATATCTGCATTTCTACATCTATCTCATAAAGTTACTCCAAGGATAGTTCTTAAACATTTCATTTCAAAGACATTGAGCTTCCTCTCATGCTCTGCCAATATTGTCAATGTTTCACTTGCATCTACAGGAAATATCAATGTATTATAAAGTCTTAACTTTAGAGGCGTTGATTTGTTCTTCCTGTTGCATATTTTTTATTTTAGTCGTTCAAATGCAGAAGTTGCCATTTATATTCTTCTGTTAATATCAGTTGCGGATCCTGGAACCACTAAGCATAGAAACACAAAATCTTCAGGTTTTCTTTTAAATAAAGAAGTTTTCCAATGTGCCATTTTTCTTGCTACTGTAGGGTAAGAGACAATGGGGATCTTTTGATGCTGTTAATTATAGTGTGTAGAATTTGGTATATTCGGACTACTGTTTTCATCTTGGGTGTTTTTATCACAACATTTCGACCGATGTAACCTCCGACCTTCTTCAGGTGTACCTTGTCGAACTCGGGAATCTTTCTGTCGAACGCGGGAATCTGGACGGAATTTCGAACGGAACCCTTTATTAAATCCACGGGGATAGCATGCTCTCGTTCCATCTGCCATGACTGGGAAGAAGTCTTCAGTAATTCGCAATTCTTCGTATCGCCTGCACTGAGGATTGAACTTTCAACCTTCAGATGACGTCCAGATTCCCGAGTTCGACAGAAAGATTCCCGAGTTCGACAAGGTACACCTGAAGAAGGTCGGAGGTTACATCGGCCGAAATGTTGTGATAAAAACACCCAAGATGAGAACAGTAGTCTGAATATACCAAATTCTACAAATTATCAACCCTCATCTAAAAAATTCCGAAACATTTTAATTATAGTGTTGAAGAAGACAAGCTAAACTTCATGATTGTGTTATGGTTTGCTGGTGATCCGCCCTATTTCGTAACTATATGGACTCTTCTAGACACTATGTATAGAAGAGGCTACGATGAAGGATGGGTCCGTCTCAGACCAGTCTTTCTGTAACATACTATTCTGTACTTCTGTAAATACACACTCTTGTAAATATACCACCGTGTTGTCTTATTTAGTTGTCTTATATTATGCAGGCTTTTAAAAACTGTTGTGCAGGAGAGGCACATCAGGTTTACAGATACAACAAATTTCATATCAAAGCTATTAGGAGTTCACTTTTCTACTAGCAAAGTTATGTAATTTCAGAAATCCACAAACAGAATATAATTTAATTATATCCTGGGTATGACATCTGATAGGGAGACCCTAATTTCAGAGCTTTGGTTACTTACCATTACTCCCAGGTCCACTCTGACCCGAAGGAGTGGTAGTACCTATCAGGGTCTCATCTATAAGTTAAAGAGAATTTCTCCCAAGCATGACATTAAACTCTCTCGGGCACCCTTGGGCAAGGTGTTTGCCTCTACCCCACCCCATCACTTTTAAATCCATCTTTTTCTCTGCCTACCCTATTTCCCAACCCTATCAAGTACTCAATCTCACCTCCACACACACCGCCCTGTATATTAAATTAAACTGTATCCAGTGGTGAGAACCCAATTAGGGAGCTTTGGGGAGTGTGGAGTCACCCCTTAGTTACCACTGCCCCCAGGTCCACTCTGGCTCAGAGTGGTAGTACCTGTCAGAATTCAATTAATAGCTTAAATAGAATTTGGGCGAAGTGTTTGGTTTCTTTCTACCATTTTTCTCTGCCTACCCTATTTTTCAACCCTATAAATGACTAACGCGTTCTCCACTTCCAACCGCTCCGAGTATGGTACAAAACTACACTAGCAACGAAGCCACAATCTGAGAGCTTTGAAGAGTTCAGAGTCAACTCTTGATTGTTATTACACACAGGTTCATTATAACACATCGTGGTAGTACTTCTCTATGGCTTATATAGAATCTATCATTTACACACGTCCGTTTGTCCAAACCGTCATCTTTGTTTTCCAACAACAAGTAAGGGAGATCACTCTAAAAACTCATCACAATGGAATAGAACTCTTATATCTCAGTACAAAGGAAGATAACTTAACACCTATCATCTAGAGACTGTTTATAAAATATATGCCTTCAAAACCAATTACTCTATAAATCGATCGTATTCAAAACATACATTTACAGCAACAAGAACATGAATCAGTTGTAATACTGTATATCTCAACCTAACAACGTAAGGATGGGCCAAAGTCTTATCGGGACTTTACTTTTCAGTATTGTATAAAGTGTTCCTGAAGTTTTTCAATGGAAACGTTGATAACTTAAAATATTTATCTTATTAGGCTGAAATTCAAGGTTATATGAGATGCAGGACCCTCATTGGCTACAATTCATACCAAGTAGTGAGTCTCTACGATCAACAGAACTGAAGTTATCACCAAAAAGTGTGAATTTCATCTTTTTAGTGACCTTGATCTTACCTTCAGTTCTAAGATAGACAATAACCGATATTTTGATTAAATTTGGTGACGATTGGTCAAGCGATGTCGACACTAGGCTGTACACAAAACAAGCAAACTCAACCTAAAACATAACTTGTGAAAATATTAAGAATTTAAAACATATCTTCTACGGTTGCCTTTAAATATGATATATAAACACTTTCAGTTCTGTCGATTTATTTATAAAAGAAATCCACGTACACATGTGTTTCACGATCTACCGATCTTCAGCGTGGCTTTGTTTTAGTTCTATTAGATATTCGCACTTTTTTATTAAATTTCGGAGAATTAAAATCCGGACAGAACTTATGGGATGACCTGATATTTTCAGAAGATTAAGATTTCCCATCTGAAGTTTTATACTTCTGCTGTCACTGAGTACATCAAATCAATATTTGCATGTCCTGAAATGCTGGAGATAATGGTCGTCATCTCTTGGGATCCTATTCAAAATCATACTGAGTTCATTTCCATAAAAAGCTGTCCACTGTGCATCTTAAGAAATGAGCTGACAAAACGATAAAACCACTGCTGAATAAAGCGGATGACGCATACTTTAGCGCTTTTGAACTATTGTTCAACAAATAAAGATTCCAATGAAACCTTTTGATGAGAAAAAAACTACAAAATTAGTCAAGTAAATTAAAAGAAGAGAAATTTGGTTTACTGCACACCAATCCTTTTTGAATCCCTAAGTTATGGGATGGCAAGTCAGTTTTTAATGGAGAGAAAATCCAGCTCCCCAAAACGAGACACACTGTATTGGAACAAAAATTAAAATTGCCTCGGTCTAGAATGATTTCTCTTTCCCGGATTGAGGACAAAGATCAAGGTGTAGTATCAGAACAGATACTACACCTTGATCCTAGACAAAAGGAATGCCAAAGTGAATGTTATGTGGAAAATCTTTATCTATATAAAGTTAGGTGTGTGTATATGTTTATATGTACAGGATTGACTCCTAAACTAATTAACCGACCATTATGAATTTTAGAACACACCTGCTAGGTGTAAGGGTGGGTAATGTTTACTATATTTAGTTTGACTTAGTTTTATGCAAAGAGAATAAAAGAGGATGTAGAAGCCTATCATGAAAATTCAGATACCTCCGGTTTTTGTAAAATTTTAACAATAGGTATCAGACATCAATTAGTAAATATTCCTCAAGTTTCAGATTCTTTTGTTTTTTAGAGGACATAATATGGCCACAATTTCCCATTTAAAATTTAAAATATTTCAGATTTACATTAAATTTTAGCCATAGTTTTTAGACGCGAATCAAGCAAGATTCCCGGAATTTCAATTATTTTAAGATCCCTTAAGCTTAGATCTTAAAGTAAAAACATTTTCTAGACTCCAAATCATCTAATGAACTTTGTTAGAATAAGGATTCTAGACATAAGCTTTTGTATCATTATATCTTGATTTTAATTTTTGTTAAGGGACATAAAAGTGGAGCAAAACTGTTCTGTCCGAGGAAATAATTTTACCTGTCCTGTGACGAGTATTCTTCCAGTTATTTTATAAACGTCTGCTTTCTAAAAAAATATTTTGTAGACTATTTTGTTTTGTAAATGTACATATCAAATACTCTACTAATTACCTCCCATTTACTATACCTCTCAATATGTGCATGTTAAATACTTCCGTAATTATCTCCCCTTTTGTATAACTCTTTAATACGACTCAGACTATATGTCTACTCAGAGCCATATTGTAAAAGTATTGGAGAAATTGCTGAATATAGCTTTCGGCTTTTTTTTTAAGTAGTTAGCTCCTAAAGATGCTGCCATGTTTTATCTATTAGTTTTCTCTATTTCTGTTTATGTAGCAGTGACGTGTCAAATTAGTCCAGATATATAAGTAATAGTACATTTTCGGCTTCAGACAGACAGATACCAAATCTATATAATAATATGCTAAAGTAAGTTAAAGTTCGTACATACGTTATGATCTTTCACACACATTTTATAAAATATGATCGTCCGATCAGCAAAGATGGTGTTTGTTGATTCATCTGATGTCGGTAAGGTAATTACGACTTTACCCATTTTAAAATGAATTGTTCCAAAATCAAATTATGTTAAAACAGTACAATTTTAAATAAATACATTTCAAGAAGTGACATTCATTTTATTGATTTGAAGAATATTTGGCTGACGATTATTTTTACTTTAAGTAGACATTATATTAAATGTTTAAAAAAAATTAAATTGCTACAATTTTAAATAACTTATAGAATCAAATAAAGAAAAGACCTATTCGTGTTATCTATTTAAAGAATATTGAGCTGACAATTACAATTATTTTTACGGAAGAAGAAAGAGTTTTTTTTTTAATATTATTGACCCCGCCAGACGTTTATTATTTCAAAAAGAATATTGTTATTAACAGTAAATTATAGAGATTGATGTAGAAAGCACCGTGGAATTTTTAGGGGCCCCACTAGTAACTCATTAATACATCTAGTTTCGATATGTCTCTTGGCCTTTTGGCTAAGATCAAAGTGTAGTATCTGTTCCGATGGATACTGCACCCCATAGACTGGTATGGTCTTGGCCTTCGGGGCTTGATTCCGCCGGTCTATGGGTTTGTCCTGTCCACCCTCCCAGGCTTTGCCTCCCCTCTTTGGGGAGGAGAAAGTTTATTGCTTACTGTCTGAGGCGCCTCTACCGGGGAATGCCGACAGGGCTGCCCAGACAATTTTTAATGGCCAGAGTACTCACATTCTCGGGCGCTGGTTTTTTAAGTCCCACTTTCCCGACCCGAGCTTGGGTCACATCTTACCTTGTGGGAGTAAGATAAAACTAGCCTTGTGCCTAACCTCCTGGAGAGGAGGTAAATAAATACTCAAAGCTATATTATAAAAGAGCTAGAGAAATTGCTAGATAAAGCTTTCCATAGCAAAAACCTTGTTTTATCGGCAGCATTATTAATTACAGTAATTAATTAGTTTCTAATTAATACAGTATGCTTTATAATTAATTTCTTTTCAAATAAAAGATAAAATTAAACTAAAATTTCTGAGTCATGAAAATAGGGTAGCACAAATAAGTTAAGACAGGGAAAGGGAAGCTGGTCGTGTAATGTCAGTCTTGTGTGCGAGCGAAGGGAAGAAAAGGATGAATATTAAATAGGATTTTTAAAAATCTTATTTAAGTTTATGCTATTGCATTTTTGATTTCAATAAATATTCTATTAATCTACTATGTAAAGGGCAATCGTGTGTGTGTGTGTGTGTCCAGCTAGAAGTTAAAAACTACAAAACAAAGACCCACAAAGTTGTTATATTCTTGATCGGCGTTGCTCGAAATGAATAATATCTAAAATTTAGAAAAAATAGTTTATTCTTTGACTGTAAACTGGCACAGATTTCGTCGGGGGGGAGGGGCGGTTTTCATGTACTAAAGGGAAGTAACTCTGATTTTTTAATCAAGAAGTTACTCAAGAAATCGGAATGAAGGAAAGTTGTTGTCTGTGTTTACGTGTGTGTGTACGTCTAGGGAGCGGAATGGGCTGGGTGGAGGAGAACGAGGGGGTGGGGAGAGGGAAGGGGAAAAATGAGAAAAAATAGAGAGATGGATAGAGAGGGGTAAAGAGATATAAGCTTTAATAGAAATATGTTACACTTTTACCCCGGGTAACGCCAGGTAACTCTGCTAGTAGTGAATATAAACTACGTTAAAGTGAGAAATTATAAACGCACACGTGAAGTCGTCTCATAATTTTATTAATAGAGAGATTTTTGGGTTTATAATTTTTGGTACAAAGCCACTGTTTTAAGATATGCAATTACAGCTATGGAACCAGATTAACCCGACTTTTCCCGACTGTTTATGTATACAAAGATGTCGAAGCACTTATCCAATCAGAAGGCGAAAAAAGACGACAAATTAAATAGTAAATTGATTAAATCGTAAATTGACGATTGTCAAGAATTTACAACAGAGAAGAAAAAGGGGTAAAAAAGACAAAAACAGATAGTCAACAAATAACTATTACCAAAGGCAATGAACGTAGGTTAGGGTTACTTTAGGGTTAATTTATGGTAAAAAAAAAAAAAACGGTTCGTTTTTTTTTTGTCTCGTTCAAAAGCTGGACCAGTACGAAAACATTTTTTTGTCAAAAAATAAATCATTTTTCATAAAAGTAAAAATACGGTGAGTGTTTTACTTGCTTTAAATGTTGTTTAATTAGATTTTTTTTCTAGTGGAACGCCGCCTCGTTTTGATTTTGACGTTGGTTCGTTTTCATTCAGCTTTTTCCGGTTTTGTCTGGTTCAAAAGCTGTATCAGTACCATTTCGTCTACTTTAATCAAAACCCCAACAGACATTGAAGCGATATATGTGAGCCAATTATCTTCACTATCACCTCAGTGCTCTAAACCTGGAGGTTATATGAATGGTCGAGTCTGGCAAGGAATTTGAAAAAGATTCTATTCGTTTCTTGAAACAGATAAGAATTCCCGAAAATTCCATGGCAATTGTATTTTGTATTTTGTATTATAAGATTCATTTGATTCTTTATCAAACTTATCCATTTTTTTAAAAACTTATGCGAGATTCGAACTCGGGTAATGGCATTGTAAAAACCATTGCCTTAGTAATGTGTACTCTGTCTATTCCTTTTTTTTCAACCTGTAACATATTTCTATTTGTGTACGAACAAACAAACTCCCAAAACACCATAACTTTTTAATAGTATACAGATAGATAGATTGATTTGTATTAACATATTTACATGATGCACGGGGTCATACCTACAGGAAAAAATGGAAACTTTAGAAAATATTAACCTCAACTCTGCTCAAATGATGCCCACCTATTCAGTTTAGTTTTATTGATTTTAGGAAAACAAATATAGAACAGTGTTTTCATAGAACATAAACCTTTTTATGCCATGCTAAGTGGAAATTATTTTTTAGCAATACTTTTTTCTTTCTGTTTTTGAATATCTGCCATTCTTTTGTTATTGTCCTCATTATTAATATGAATAAAAAAAAGTCCATTAACCGACTAAACAAGAGGATTATTGGATGTTATCACAGCCGTGCATAACCAATTAATGGGTCTGGTGATCTTAATTCTAACCAATTAAGACAAACAATATAAATATTAATTAGTTTGATAGCCTTAATTCAAACCATTAAAACAAACAATATAAATATTAATGGGTCTGATGGCCTTAATTCTAAACAATTAAAACAAACAATAAAAATATAAATTAGGTTGACAGCCTTAATTAAAACCATTAAAACAAACAATATAAATATTAATGGGTCTGATGGCCCTAATTCAAACCATTAAAACAAACAATATAAATATTAATGGGTCTGATGACCTTTATTTAAACCATTAAAACAAACAATATAAATATTAATGATCTGATGGCCTTTATACAAACCATTAAAACAAACAATATAAATATTAATGGGTCTGATGACCTTAATTCTAACCAAGTAAAACAAACAATATAAATATTAATGAGTTTGAGAGCCTTAATTCAAACCATTAAAACAAACAATATAAATATTAATGAGCCTGATGGCCCCAATTCAAGCCATTAAAACAAACAATACAAATATTAATGATCTGATGGCCTTAATCAAACCATTAAAGCAAACAATATAAATATTAATTAGTTTGATAGCCTTAATTTAAACCATTAAAACAAAAAATATAACTATTAATGGGTAGATGGCCATAACTCTAACCAATTAAAACAAACAATATAAATATTAATTAGTTTGATAGCCTTAATTTTAACCATTAAAACAAACAATATAAATATTAATTAAAACAAACAATATAAATATTAATTAGTTTGAGAGCCTTAATTTTAACCATTAAAACAAACAATATAAATATGAATGGGTCTGATGGCCCTAATTCAAACTATTGAAACAAACAATATAAATATTAATTAGTTTGATAACTATAATTAAAACCATTAAAACAAACAATATAAATATTAATGGGTCTGATGGCCCTAATTCAAACCATTAAAACAAACAATATAAATATTAATGGGTCTGATGACCTTTATTTAAACCATTAAAACAAACAATATAAATATTAATGATCTGATGGCCTTAATACAAACCATTAAAACAAACAATATAAATATTAATGGGTCTGATGACCTTAATTCTAACCAAGTAAAACAAACAATATAAATATTAATGAGTTTGAGAGCCTTAATTCAAACCATTAAAACAAACAATATAAATATTAATGAGCCTGATGGCCCCAATTCAAGCCATTAAAACAAACAATACAAATATTAATGATCTGATGGCCTTAATCAAACCATTAAAGCAAACAATATAAATATTAATTAGTTTGATAGCCTTAATTTAAACCATTAAAACAAAAAATATAACTATTAATGGGTAGATGGCCATAACTCTAACCAATTAAAACAAACAATATAAATATTAATTAGTTTGATAGCCTTAATTTTAACCATTAAAACAAACAATATAAATATTAATTAAAACAAACAATATAAATATTAATTAGTTTGAGAGCCTTAATTTTAACCATTAAAACAAACAATATAAATATGAATGGGTCTGATGGCCCTAATTCAAACTATTGAAACAAACAATATAAATATTAATTAGTTTGATAACTATAATTTAAACCATTAAAACAAACATATATATATATATATATATATATATAGTCTAAAGAAGCTTTGAGTTATTTTAAACAAAAAGACAAAAAAAAAAGACAAAAAAAGAGAAAATGCAGTTTAAATTCCCACAGAAACTAACTAAATCCAAAATAGTGCAGACTTAACATTCGTTGGAAAATTCATAAATAAATAAAATATATAATAGTAAGTAAATAAAATAAAAAGGGGGATTAAGTATCTAACAGTGAAACAAAAACAGGAGACCTTAACGTAAGCATCTAATATTAACACGGGGATCATCAGCTGTTTACCATGTAACTGTTATATATATATATATATTAATATGTTTTATAGCCTTAAGTTAAGCAAGTAAAACAAAATAATACAAGGTGTCCCATTTAAAAGTAGTCTGATCTATCATCCATATTGTGTCATATTCTGAATATGTTGCGTTCTGATCCAAGTTTTTTGTTTATTGTTTGTCTCATCCAATGAGTATGCAAATAACCCCAAACAAGTACTTACTTTCACTGCCTTATTCTTACTTACATTATAATATTTGGGCTAATTTTAAGTGGGCCACTCTATATAAATTTTACCGGGTCTGATAGTCTTAACCCTTAACTGCTTTATATTTTATATTGGTTTGAAAAAAATGTCATCATCAAATATACTGATTACCTACTTAGCGGGTGTGCTGATACAACATCATACTAATACCTACTCACACTTGCCAACAGGCTCGTTGCAGATGTGAAACAAGTTGCAGTTTAACACATTTTCATTGAATAGCATATTAAATAGGCATTTTGTTTAAATGTGTCATATTTGAAACAAAAAGCATTTAAGGGTTAATTCGAACTATTAAAATAAACAATAAAAATTAATGAGTTTGATGGCCGTGATTTAAACCATTAAAAGAAAATAATAATATAAATATTCCTGGATTTAATGGTTTTATTTTAAACCATTAAAACAAACAGTATACATAAACACATGACAAATGTTAAATAAAAATAGCATTTACAGATATGAGATACTATATTAATGGCTTGCTTGGCTTGAACTGATATTTTGTATAACTCACAGTTTGCTGTTCTTAAATACAAATGCAGTTATAATATTTTCTGATACGTCTCGTATCTCACCTTTAGATATTTTGATATGTTGTTTATTTCTGGTGGATCATGATGATAATCTGGTGATACCAGATCAGGCTGCCCTGTGGCTCCCTGAGACGAAATTCACCTACATTGACGGTTTTTTTTTTTTTTTTTTTTTTTTTTTTTTGTAAAACTTAATTATGTTCTACAAAACCAAAAACAAAAACAACAGCCCCTCTCCCTTTCTCCCTCCCCTTTTTTATTTTTATTTTTCCTACCCTACTCCCGGTCCTGGATATGACCTTAAACTACATCCGATGGTGAGATCCGGCTTACGGACTTTGGGGAATGTGGAGCCTCCTCTTAATTACCATTGCTCCCAGGTCCACCCTGACCCGGAGTGGTAGTACCTGTTAGGGTCCCAACTATGGGTTAAATAGAAACAGATATTAAAAGGGGAAGGAAACAAAAAAGAGAAGAAAACAAGACCAGATTCGGCATTAAATAACCCAAAAAGGGTTGATATGCCGTAAAACAAAACTACCAAACCATACCATGATGATAATAAAACGAGTTCTTGCTGTGAATGTCTCACAAAAAAATAACCAGAGATCAGCCAAACACCTTCCATGGAAATAACGATAGAGTAGATAAAGATTAGCAACGTCTCTTCTGTGAGAAAGGGGTTGTAGGAAACAGAAGAGATCATCCCCCCACTAGATTGTGAAGTCGATTTTCTACTCTATCAAGGCAAGAAAGAGTGCTCTGAGTGAGCCCTTCCCCAATATGGCAACACTATTTCATCTTGGAACGTATCTGATTCTTATATCCATAAAGATTTGTATCAGGAGTCATATACTTTCTGGAGCGATGGAATGATCCAAATATTTTTTAACCTTTGTACAGTCTGGGCACACTAACAATACCACAGATACTTGATAGCACACTGTATACAAAATAGGACTAATATGTTATTAAGTTAACTGTTAAATATATAAAGCATAACGCATTTAACAAAAACAAATTTAACATACCTCTATGAAGTTTATTCATTCCTGTGTTAATGAGAAACATGAGGCTGATGAAACCTTGCGATTTCTTCAAGGTTATATGTCTTATGTTTGAGAGACAAACTCTAATTTCCTCATTAATGCATTGAAGAGTTCCTCTCTTTTTACACTTAATTGTTGCGAGGGTTGAAAATCCCATTTCACATAAATATAAAGTGGAAAATTGCAATAAAATGGCTAGTGCCTTTTTAGATATCGACACATGTTCTGTTTTGATAGAAATCCAAAAAGCTTCAAGAGACAATTCTTCCAGACAAGTTTGTTATGTGTTTTAAACGCGTGCAAAACTTGCGGACCAGAAGCTAGTTGCAAGAAAAGTAACTTACAACTCTCATAATAATGCCGCAACGAAACAAGCAGAGTGTTCGTAAATAAATGGTAGAATATAGTAACTTTGTATACATTTGATTTTCACAACTGCATAAATGTTTAAGGAGCACTATGGAGCGCACATGAAAAAGCTCTGAGGTGCACTGTTTGAGAACCACTGCCATAGAGGTTTGCATAAGGAGTCACATAGTTTCTGGAGCGAAAGAATGATCCAAATATTTTTCCAGCAATCCTTAGCAACATTTTAGATCTGGAGTTTAAGTCAGTCCCAGGAGCAAGGGGCTTCCTTAAGGAGAGAGCGATTCATTTTGACTAATGTAGAACAAGCATTAGCTGTTGAAAAAGAGAAGCTTGCTTTTTGAGGTGTTAAAAGTTACAAGACACTTTTTACTCATTGCACCACGTGCTCCAAATCAGAAAAAGGAGAATCAGCAAGAACTTGATCACCAGTGCTCTTCGAGGTGCTGCCATAGGCAGTTGTGTCGTACGCCTATATATCAACAAATGATCTCAGAATATGATTGGGCAGATCATTAATGAAAGTCAGGTAGAGGGTTGACCCCAGTGTAGATTCTTGAGGCATGCCGGCATTGATACTATGTGTTTCAGACTTCTGCTTATCAAAATCTACTTTTATAGACTTATCAGAGAGAAAGGATTCAATGGCTGCGAAGACATTTCCAGATATTTTATAGCTAGCAAGTTTGTGACGCAACCCTTAGTGCCAGATCGTTGTCAAAGGCCCTTAATATTTCAAGAGCTATTTATTTTTTTTATGGAAATCGCTCTAGCCAAGGCATGAAGGCACTTGATATAAGGAACTAAGAAGAACGAAATATGATTATCGCAAAGACAGGAGATGTCTATTGGCCTTAATCTTGAAAAGACCAAGGCTATATGTAGGAGGAAAACAGCCAGTAGGAAGAGAGTTCCACAAGCCTGCAGTTCTTGGAAAGTAACTACTGGAATAGGAAGCTGTATTACAATGAGGTATCAAAACAGCGAATTGATGGAGACCACTAGACCAACGAGCTTGAACAAAAGATCACACAATTTTGAAGAACATATGCCATAATAGTATTTATAGAAAAGACCGAGACTAGCAACATCACGTCTTTGAGAGAGAGAGAGGATGCAAAGAAGAAGAAACAAACCCCCTATCAATTGACTTTGCAAGACGAAATCCATATTGCCTGTCAATAAGTAAATTGCTTTAGCTGAGGTGGTTGACAAGTTATTATAGATTCCAACAACTTACTCATGAAGCATATGGGACTGATAGGTCTGTACTGAGATGCAGAAGACTGATTACCAGTGAGGTTTCACAAAAAGATGGAAAGGGTCTGTAGAAAACAGAAGAGATCATCCCCAACTAGATTGCGGAGTCGATTTTTTACTCTGTCAATGAAAGAAAGAGTTTTCGGAGAACGTATTATTTCTCTTAAGGTTCCTTATTTTATCTTGACGCGCAAAGAAAAATTCCTGTAAAAAATCAATAAAACAATTTTAGAATTTCTTCTCATCTGTTTTTTACTTGAAAGCTTATCAGAATTGGGCGCCAATTTATTTCAGTAGAAAGAAAAGCGAACATTTTTCTGAACTAAACAATATTCTGCTAAGTCTTGCAATCAAATTCGTGATGTTTGTTCCTCTTTTATGATAAGGATTGAGGATTTGGAATCATTTGATCTTTGGATATTGCTGTTAAGAAATAAAACATTTCAAGAGAAAAAAAGCTGTTGCAAAATAATTTATCTTATCGAATCCGAAAATTGCATTGGAAAATATTTTCAGGAATTTTAAACTAATTACTTTTGCCAATACCTGAGAAAAAAAAAATCAATAAACGATGATTTTGTTTTTATTTAAAAATAGAACGCTAGCTTTCACGTTGTATTTAAAGCCTAACAGGGCTACTTGGAATTGCCCGGGTTGTTGCATTTAAATCTTGTGTCACACACCCAGCAACCAAATTGCCCGGGTTGTTGCATTTAAATCTTGTGTCACACACGCAGCAACCAAATTGCCCGGGTTGTTGCATTTAAATCTTGTGTCACACACGCAGCAACCAAATTGCCCGGGTTGTTGCATTTAAATCTTGTGTCACACATGCAGCAACCAAATTGCCCGGGTTGTTGCATTTAAATTGTGTGTTACACATGCAGCAATGTTAGATGGAACAGATTTTCATCTAGGAAAAAATGGTGTGTAAAGGGGAATAAATCTTTACCCTTAAGTAGTGTCCTTCTTATAGGAATAGAGATCTTGTCCGTCTGTCCGTCACAATTTTTTAAAACGTAATAAATACATTGCGGAGTTTGTGTCATTTTGAAATATCAGAGATCTTAACTACTTTTAGAAATGGAGAATAATGCATTAATAGTTAAAAAATAAATTCCCAACAAATAAAGCGGATACCATGACCAGAAAACGAAACCGAAACCGAAACCTTGAGATCTTCAGTCTGACGTTCTACCAACTGACCTATTTGGACTTTCTTATAAATAGAGTTTAAAACATTACCGTAACAAAATAATTTTAGCTTCAACGTGACGTCATAGATTTATGGTTTACATCATGTTTCAAAACATGAATTCAAACATAAGCGATAATAAAACAAATAAATGAATGGGTAAACATCATCAATAGCGTTGGAAATTATTTTAATAGTCCAAAATAATTTATTTTGCTTGCTTAACTACGTATTGTATGAAATTCGTTCAAAATTATATAATCCTCCCAGCTGAGCAAAAATATGCGACCGGAAAGAGTATATATTTGCTAGTTGATCAAAAAAGCATTTTGGAAAGCAGAGTTATCTGCCCCTAGATTTGAGTCAGATGATAATGGAATATTCTTCCAAAATGGCAAAACATTCAATGGATGTTCGCCCAGCAACAAAAACAACTTAGTTCACCCCAAAAAAGGCAAGTTGCCACTGTAGAAGTAAGGGGCTACTGAGTGTTACGGTGAAAGTTTAAGGGGTCATCCTAAATTAGGAGCTGTGCAGCGAGATGCTTGTTCACTTTAGTTTTAAATTTCAGCATGTCGGTACAGTCCGGGAAACAGGGAGCAGGGAGTGCCAAAGGCCGGCAGCCCGAGGAAAGAAGCTATTGTAGTAAAAAGCTCTCTGCCATATGGGAATCTCCACAATGAATGGATGGGATTTAGCTGATTGTCGAGTTGGTCGATTGTATTTAAGTCGAGAGGACAACAGAGCAGAAAGTTCATCGGAACACATTCCATTGAAGTACTAGTAAAACAAGCACAAGGATGCAACATTGCAGCGATGGGACAGGGGATGGAGCTTGGTAGATAGTGAGGGACCTATTAGATTAGAGACTCTTTTTTTAACCTTGTCTAAGAGGGAGAGACTAGTGGATGGTGCACCAGCCCAGATGTGACAACAATACTAGATGCATGGGCGGATGGTGGCTTTGTAGAGATATAGGGCACTGTCAGGTGTGAAAAGTTTTCTAGCACGGTAGAGGAAGCCCACTTTCTTGGCAATGTCTTCTATGCATTTTTTCTAATATATAAGTTCTTGCATACGTCGAAAAGGACTAAGTCAAGAACTAAAGGAAGGTAGTCGACATTTACTCAAGTTGATCTTTGTTCCAAATCACTAACCAGTAGAAGGAAGGAGGCAGAGATAGATAGATAGAGAGAGAGAGAGAGAGAGAGAGAGAGATAATAACTAATTAATTATATTTAGTCAGACTATATCATTTTACACATTAACATGCTGCGTCCTCCTAAATAGACTGCCATCTTCTCTCTCACACTCTCTTTGAGTCATGTGATGTCATATCCGTTTCTATTAAATTCTCACAGTCTAGAAATCTTCACCTCGTGTTCATCTAGTTGACCCCGGCTGACTTTTTGTTTTCTGTTATTCTCAACTAACTATTTTATATACTATTTTCTCACTATCTAACAAGGTGATTAGTAAGTAATTTATTTTTATCAATAACAATTGATTTCCTACTGTTGTCACATGCAAGATGAATCTTAGTGTAAAAACCGAAACAACTAATCGAGGTAAAATGAACCAAATTACAAGCAAAAAAAAACCCAACAAATCTTACTTAAAGAACAAATACGTGAGTAAAGTTTTACAGAAAGAAAAAATATGCGAGATAAGTTTTATTTTTTTTAATTAACAAGTCTGCTTTTTCTATCTTCTGAACTGGAAATAAAGCACCTGTGTGCCCGTAGATTAATTTCTATTTTAGTCACAAAAATATTAAGAACTAGCAGGACCCGTGTCCCGGCGTTGCCCGGGGAAATATAACAGCCTGATTTTAATTTTTAAGTTAAATAAATAGATTCAGAAATCATTTCACTGGAAGTAATTTAGGTAATTAAAATAGGATTTAACACGGAGCTGTGCCCTAGCATTCTTGTGTTTGTTCCAACAGATGTCTCCTTTATAGTGGTAAAAGTTATTCGTACAAAGCTCTTGAAGATCCTACATAAAACTGCCCATGGCTAAAGCAAGGTGAAGTCAAGTTTAGACCAACCACTGCCAATGATTGTCCTTGGGACTTGTTAATTGTCATGGCAAAACACAATTTAACTGGGAACTGAAGCCTTTTAAATTTTATTGCAGAATCCGACGAAATAATGGGTATTCTGGGAAGGAATGTCAGTTTGCCCCTTGCCACACCAGTTAGTATTACAACTTCTATCACATGAGGTTGCATGCGTTTAACACACAGTCTCGTTCCATTACATAGCCTTGGAGCATCAAGATTCCGGAGTAACATAATTGGGCATCCAACTTTCAGCTGTGTGTTAGCATACCAGGCAATTCTAATGAATTTAAAATTCTGTAGGGTATTGTACAGCCTGGTCGTCATCGAGAGTAGAATCCACAGAAGTGAAAGTTTGTTCATCACCTGGAATTTCATCAAGCAGTTGTTGATTGATGACATGCACCATGTCATTTTTAGGAGCTAGAATTGCTCTGTCCGTTAGCCATTCAGGATGCACATAGTTTTCAACTATATTTGGATAAACTTTGCTACTAAGTTCTGTGAGTGATGAAACAATTGAGCCAATACCTGGAGTAATAACAATCTTGCCATTGTTGGTTGTTGTCCTTTCCCTTTGCAAAACTCAATCATGTTCTGCAAAGCCAAAAAAACAAAAACAACAATTTTCTTCTACAAAACAATCAAACCATGAATAAATATTTGAAGATACATAGAACTTGAAGCATACAAACTTTTACCAAACTGACTGTTTTCCGCATTCAATGACCCGAAAACGGTTGATATGCCTTCAAAGAAACCAAACCAAACCTTATCTTTTCTCATAAAATTAAATTTGCATACGTGATTATTGAAGCAAGCCGGACACACGTACATTCTTTTTTATTATATAGATTAGTATCTATCAATCATCACTCTATATTGCTGCATATATGTATTTTCTTTTCTCGTCTCACACTTGACAACGGCTTAGATATGAAACATAAATTGAATTGTTTTGACAACTTTATGACCCTCAAGTTTCCAGTCAAAAATTGTGGATATTGACCCTCGGATTAAGAGTCAGATAACTTAATGTCAACGCCAGATCATCATTGTTGGATAAACAAGCTGACCAAATATTAGCTTTCTTCGATCACAGCAATTGAAGTAACCATTATCGCAATTATACTTGTTATGGTTAAATAAAGTGACTATATTTATAAAAAATTCCAGTGTTTATCATTTTTTGTGTTCATGTCCATATTGTTTTTGTGTTTAAAAATGTTAAGACCAATCTCCATACTTCACTTCAACAACATGCTCATCAGTACGATCAGTGGCCATACCCACACCTACCAGTAACCTTTATTTCTATAAAGTCACCATTCGCCCATGCATGGAGTATTGTAACCACATCTGGACTAGTACACCAATCAGTAGCCCCTCCCTCTTGGACAGGGTGTCAAAAACGAGTTTCTAACCTAAAAAGTCCTACCCTGTCTGCCAAGCTCAGACCTCTGTTATATTGCTACAGTGTCGCATCCCTGTGTTTGTCTTACAAGTACTTCCACAGAATGTGCTCCGATGAACTTTTTACATTTGCACCCCCTCAACGAAAATACCCTCAATAAATAGCAAAATCACACTCTTTCACTGTAGAAGTCCCTTATTCTACTGTAACAGCTTTTTTTCTTAAGACTGCTTGCTTTTGGAATTCCTTAATTTTGACATAGGCGAACTAAGTGTAGGTCGAAGTGACACGAAGTTTGGGAAAGATGAAACATAACAGGAAGAGATGACCTGTAAGCTCAGACATGAGGTTAAATAGGTCAGGTAGAGTAAAACAAAGGAAGAGGAGTCGGGGATGAATGACGTCACGTTTGTCAAAGGGTGAAAACAAAGGTTCGGCAGTTCTGTGTGGAAGCTGAAGCTAGGTGGACGTGTGACAATAATTTAGTAATCCATTAAGAAAGTTTAAATCGCCAAAAGGCGAAAAAGTCCCCCCCCCATGTATATGTGGTTGTCTGCCCATTTATTCTTAATAATAATGATTGTTAATTAATTACAAGTAGATTTTAGTCTTTCTCTTGTGTTGATTATTTCTCTCCAAGAATAAACTTAGAAAACTCTCAGTCGTCTTTGTCTACCTTTCTGTACGTAGAAAAGTTTAGTTTATTTCAGCTAGCTACACTGAAGCGAACACGAACAACCACTAGACGTATCACGGTCATGCAGAAGACATACGAAGGAACTAATGCATGCAGAATTCGTATAACAGAAGTGAGAACATAATAGTTCCGTATAAAAACTTTTAAGTAACGAAAACGTTATGTCGATTTTTGTTTATTCGATCATATCAACATGCAGAAATTCAAATTTCATATGAACAAATATCTTGCTGTTTAACTCCCCACCCAGATTGCTCCTATAAATCTGACCCCTATCACAGTAGCCCCTTATGCTTCAGTGGCAATATATGCCTTGTTTGGGGGTGAACAAAAGTTTTTAAAAAAGTTTTGAACTACTACTAAAATGCATGTATAGTAATAGGAGTTAGATTTATCCTCCTGTAATACTTTTGATTGTATAGGGATAAGAGTTATCTGTCCCTAGTTCCTTTCGTTGTTAATTTTGATAGGAGGCTATTATATAGTCGTTCCTGTGTAAAACAAGCAAAGCTCATCGTGTGTACATCACAATACAACATGTGCATGTTCATTTTTTAAGTTCATCTTCCAGCTTGAAATATGAAGTTCACCTAAAACAAACGTTTGTCCGCGTTTTTCTTTGATTTATCATTGGATTTGTAAATATCCAACAATATGTTTATGGTAATTCTAGAGGAACTTCAAAGATTCACCGAATCTGTTAACAGGACAATCGGGATGATGTCACAAAGTGATTACGTCATCCACTAAACAGCTAGGCTGTTATCAATTCATACACACGCACACATGATGTTCTAGAAGACTTTAACACATTTCAAATCCTTATATCTGCTGAACTATGAATGGTAGTAAGATGGAACGGATATCATTTTAAAGCTGAATTCATTAAACCTTTTGTAATGCAAATGCTTATAGTTCAGGCACATTTTTATATCCATAATAGTTTTCGAGATATTCAATGTCAAAATGTGTTTATAACTTCTGCAACACCTGTATATAGTATTCATCATCTCAATGACAGGATGTTAGTGCATCACTGGTTTTACTTCCAGCTCGGCTGTTAACAATTTATACACCTGGGTGGAGTAGTTTCTTCGAAATATCTGTTAAAAATTATTACTTTAGTCAGTAGTATTAGAAGTTACTAACAGAAGTTAGATTTATCTCCCCCTAATCCTTTTAATTATATAAACATCAGAGTTATCTGTCCTTAGTTCCCTTTCTTGTTTATTTTTGTAGAGAGCTATCATATGGTCGTCTTTGTTTGAATAAAGCAAGGTGCCTCTTCTTAGCATTACGGTATAATGTGTGTATGTTTATTTTTTAAGTTCAGCCTGAAATATCAAATTCAAACAAACCAAAAAGTATGTCTTTGCTGTTTTATTTATCATTTGATTAGTAAATATAAAACAATTACTGAATGCTATAGGCCCATAAATACTCTTGTGGCGCTCAATAATGAACTCAGTCCACATTAAGCTTGACCTTGTGTCTCAATCAGCCCTCGTGGGGAGGCACGTAAATAGGAGAATATATAGTCAGAGGATAATATTCAATGAGAAGACTTTCTTTTTGTACTTCTGATATGTGATGAGAGGATAATAAAATTGACAATTAACGGCCTAAGAGCTCCCAAATAGTTGACAGTAAAATTCTTGCTTGAATGAAACAATATTTAAAAAGAAGATTATCCACTCATAGACTAGTAGCCAGTCAGAACCTAAAGAATGGTCTTGCCAGTCATAACATAATGGAACGTCCCAGCCTTCTTATAAACAGACTTTCTATGCTTCTATCTCAGTTTATTTAGTTTGAGCTCAACTGGTCAGACAGCTGAGCACTGACTACTTTATTCAATAATATTTAAATACATTCTATTTTATATCCCATGAACGGAATCAAGAGATCGGGTCAAGGGAGGTTTAACCTCTCTATTTCACCGAATCTCAAGCAAATGGATTTTTATACACAGGAAATATATGCACAGGAAATGAATAAAATCGATAATAAGATTGTAAGTTCCGAGCATGAGATAATTGGGGCCGTGGCAAATATACACAAGGGACATCTGATGAAACATCTCAGGAGATTCTGCAAGGTGACAGAGGTTATCATGAAAGCTGAATTTATTGAATAGGTGCCTAATTGACATATGTATTTATGTCTCTACATATTTCCAGGTGAATATATTGATTCTTTTTGTATAACTGAAAAGGTGTTAATAATTTCATAGTTAGAAAACTCGCACTTCTGCGTGTGTATTTTATATGCATATACCGATCACATTCAGTCATATATATATATATATATATATATATATATATACAGGGTGGGCAAAAATAAGGGTCCTATTTTTAAAAATTCATAACTTTTTTATTTATTAATTTTTTAATTTTTTTTTTTTAGAATAAGTAAAGGACCCCTTCCGAAGCAAGCATGAGCCGTATTAGCCCTAAGGAACGTACCCTCATTTAGAAAACATTTTTTTTGCTTAAAAAACTCAAAACAGTGTAAAAAACAATACTTTAGTTTTTGTAAGTTTTAAGAAGTGTTTTTCGGCTAAAATTTGTTTTGTTTATTTCAAAAAATCTCGGAAGGGTCAGTCTACACACACATAAAGTTTGGTGAGTTTAACTTTTATTTTGTGGAAGTTATTCAAATTCAAGTTATTCAAATTTAAAGATAGGACCCTTATTTTGGCCCACCCTGTATATATATATATATATATATATATATATATATATATATATATATATAAGTCTGAAAATCTTACTTGTATGAAAAGGGATAAACTATTTGTGAAAAACGTCTTCATATGTCTCTTCTTTTTAATTTTCTCATCTTGTTTTTACTGGATGCCAGACATTCACCCGCTTTTTCAGACACTCCAGCCGAGAGATCTTTTTAAGATTCTAACCGTCCCGTGAAGTGCAACTGTTTGTATCTTTTTTGCACTCGGTTCACCGGGTATATTCGTCAGATAATTTTTGAATTCTTTTTCATTAGTCCGGTTGCTCTTATAATTACTGGGATGATGGAAATCTTCCTAAGATTCTAATTTATTTTCATGTCGTACATAAGACCTTGGTATTTCGTAATCTTTTCCCTTTCAGCTCTGTTTTTTTAGAGTTTGTCTGCGCGTATGCTAATAGAAATGTGATTGTTTGACAAAGAAGGAATAGGCAGAGTACGCATTACTAATGCAGTAGTAAGTCCAGATGATGTTTTTAACTGAATTTATGTTTTATAAATTTAAAGAAATAAACATAACATAATGACATAATAAAAACATTACACAAATACTTTTGTAAACCAAGTGAAGTTTTTTTTGATAATCCACAAAAAATAGATATAAAAGGTATTCAGCATTATTTCAAAGCGAATAATTTATATACCTAACGTATTCAATCGTATATAAGTGTCTGTAAATTATACTTATATAAAAAAGAGTAAACTAAACTATGAATGAAACACGTTTTCTTATATCTATGTCATTAAAAAATATGTTGTCTTTTAATTTGTCTGTTCATGTGCAAATAGATACACATGATAAGTTGACAAGAAAGGAATAGGCAGATAACACATTACTAAGGCAGTAGTTTTTATGATGTCAATACCCGAGTTCGAATCTCACATAAGTCTAAAGGATTTTTTAATTGCATACGTGTTTAATAAGTTTAAAGAAATTAACATAATAACATATGCAGATCTACTGACCACTGTGAAAAAGAGGAAAATTAAGCGGTACGGCCATGTCACACGAATATCAGGTCTTGCAAAGGCAATCCTGCAAGGAACTCTACAGGGAGGAAGAAAGAAGAACAGACAAAGAAATGGTAGGAAGACAACATCCGAGAGTGGATAGGGCTGGCGATGAGTATTTATTTACTCCTCTCCAGGAGTTAGGCACAAGGCCAGTTTTATCTTACTCCCACAAGTAAGATGTGACCCAAGGTCGGGTCGGGAAAGTGGGGTTTGAAAAGCCAGCGCCCAAGAGGTGAGCACTCTGGCCATTAAAAATTGCCTGGGTAGCCCCGTCGGCATTCCTCGGTAGGGGCGCCTCATGCAGTAAGCAATAAACTTACTCCTTCCCAAAGAGGGAAGGCGAAGCTTGGGAGGGTGGACATCCTAGAACTGCACAGGACAGACCCATAGACCGGCATAAATCAAGCCCCGAAGGCTAAAAAATACCAGTCTATGGGGTGCAGTATCCATTGGAACAGATACTACACTTTGATTTTAGCCAAAAAACCAAGAGTAACACACCCAGGGAGACAGAAAATCGAGAGGGATGGAGAAAACTGGTTGCCAGGTAATCTTTGGCACCCCACTCCGCCATATGAGATGAGAATAACATAAACAAAAACATTATAAGTTTTCTTAAACTAAGTGATTATTTTTTTAATAACCCACAAAATAATAGACAAAGTGTATTCGGCATTAGTTCAAACAGAATTATTTTTGTAATTATATTTGTTTTTAAACATAATTTCAAATGTTTTTTTTGCCAATAAAACATTACGTAAATACATTTAAATTAACATAAAAATGAATGTTTCTGAATTTTTTAGATGAGGATTGATAATTTGTGTTATTTGGATTATTTAATTTGTCTGTCCATATGCAAATAGAAACATGTGATTGCTTGCAGAGTTGACTTTGAGTTTTTTAACACTTGACATACCCGAGTGCAAATCTCACATAAGTTTAAAGGAATTTTTTCTTTTATTTGGATACGTGTTTTATAAATTTAAGAAAACATAACTAAGGGTATTCGATATTAGTTCAAAGCGAATTTTTTTGGCTTAAATACATAATTCCTAATAGTTTTCGCTAATAAAACAATATGTAGATACATTCATTATAGTTACTTACCGAACTTGTAATATCTAATGTGGTATTAGCCCTGGGCAGGCTCTGCCGACTCGTCCGAATGAGGAAGTGTACAGGGAATGTCAAATTCACAATCAGTCTCCAGCCGGTCATGGGAAATGACATACAGCGCCTAGTATTTCCAAATGGTCACCCATATTTACTCTCTCATACAAATACATATTCTTTTCTAAAAAAAAATAAATATTAATAGGGTAAAATTGAATATATTCAAAACATATTCAATAGAATTTCAAATATTCAAATCAAGTTCGGGAAATAAATATTCTAATGCCTACTCTATATGTATGCACGTTTCTGGGATTTCAACTTTATTCATTATCAAACTAAATTCGTGAAATTTCCAATAAATAAAAAATTCTCTCCATCCGCATATTAAAATTTCATCAGAGTTCTAGGGTATATCCTAAAAAGTAAATGAATACCCAAAAAACTATGAAAAAACATCTTTTAGTAAAGAGAAGAAAGGTTTAGTTCCAAATTAATCATTCTTAATGAAACAGATCAGCAATGGAGTCCATGGTTTGGTTTGGTATGGTAGTTTTGTTTTACGGCATATCAACCCTTTTTGGGTTATTTAATGCCGAATCTGGTCATTATAGTGAAAGTTTTTATGCTTCAAGTTCTTTATATCTTCAAATGTTTAATCAGGGTTTTTGGTTTGGTAGTTTTGTTTTACGGCATATCAACCCTTTTTGGGTTATTTAATGCCGAATCTGGTCTTGTTTTCTTCTCTTTTTTGTTTCTTTCCCCTTTTAATATCTGTTTCTATTTAACCCATAGTTGGGACCCTAACAGGTACTACCACTCCGGGTCAGGGTGGACCTGGGAGCAATGGTAATTAAGAGGAGGCTCCACATTCCCCAAAGTCCGTAAGCCGGATCTCACCATCGGATGTAGTTTAAGGTCATATCCAGGACCGGGAGTAGGGTAGAAAAAATAAAAATAAAAAAGGGGAGGGAGAAAGGGAGAGGGGCTGTTGTTTTTGGTTTTGTAGAACATAATTAAGTTTTACAAAAAAAAAACAAAAAAAAAAAAACGTCAATGTAGGTGAATTTCGTCTCAGGGAGCCACAGGGCAGCCTGATCTGGTATCACCAGAATGGAGTCCATGTAATATCCAACAAACATATTGTCTTAAAAAATAATGCTGTCAGATATAATTACCATTGAACACATAAAAAAGAAAACAACTCTAACCTTTGGTAAGATGAACATCAGAAAATATGCCTCAAGATATTCAATTGATTTGAAGTTTTTCTATAAGGAAAATCCAGTAATTAAGAGTATTCCTTATATTGGAATGGTTCTATTGCTACAGCATTGAAACAACATATAGGTATGAAACATCTATAAGTATTTAAAATATATGTAGATCATTCTCAAGAACTATTTTAATTAACGAACTCGAACAGTTCCTAACATATAATCATCATCATCATAATAATATTCGGTTTAACGTCCGTTTTACATGCTGGTATGCATAGACAGCTTTAAGTTATTGAATTCCAAAGTAACCACTATCTGGCCAGGTCTTTATTTATCTCTCAGGTCCATTTTTATCACTTCCTCCCATCCATTCTTTCAACATGGCCATACCATCGAAGTCTCCTTTTATGCACACATCTCCCTATACTGTCCAAGTTTAATCTTCCTCTGAGGTCATCAGAACTAAGACTGTCTTTAAAACTCACATTATACATCTATTGTATCATTCACATATCATTTCTCTCCATGCAATGCATGTCCTGAACCCTCATTGGTTAGGTTTAACCTTCATACATCCTCGCACTGCATACATGTATAAGTATATGAATATATATCTGCATAGCAGTGTGTGTGTGCATGAACATTTTATATGTAAATCTGTATGAGTATATGTAAAGGCTGTTGATATGTATATGTTTATTTGGGGGAATGAATTGTACATAGTGACCCCCCACCCCTCCACAAAAAATGCCACCCATGAAGTGGTTAAGAAAATTCACAATCTTTTCTGCAATGCAACCATATGCCTGAGTTGTCCAGCAAGTTTCAACCATGAATATCCAACAGTCTTTATCACTGTTTAATAATATGTTCGAAATATGCACCTCTGCATTGATTAATAATGAACGTTACCTAGTGGTCATTACTAAGAAGTTTGAGGGAAGCCTTGGTCAGATGAACAGTAGTTTCAACAGGATGAGGCAACTCCCTACACTTCAAATGACTGTGGGAACACTTTTGTGATTGACTCATCAGTAGGATGCTTGATCCTGAATGAATTTCATTTGGCGTTATCACCCCCTCCCGATTTTTATCTGTGAGGTTATCTCAAAGATAATGCCTATCAAAACAATCCCCAGACTATTCCTGGCCAAGTCTTTTTTTATCCCTCTTTCTCTCAAGTCCATGCTTATCACTTTCTTCTATGTTTTCCTTGGCCTTCCCTGTGGGCTTACCCTGCTACCTAAATAATTCTGCATCTACTAACCCAGGAACTCTCATCATATGAGAATGATGCGATGTATGCTTAATGTGAGTCTTAAAGAAAGGCCTTGATCTGGTAATCTCAGAGGAAGATTAAATCTGGACAGTATAGGAAGATGTGTGCAGGACAGAAAACTGCAATGGTATGGCCATGTTGAAATAATTGATGAGATTTATTGGGTTAGTAGATGTAGAACAATTGAGGTAGCAGCGTCAGCTCACAGGGGAAGGCTAAGAAAAAGATAGGAGGAAGTGATAAGGATAGACTTGAGAGAAAGCTGGATAAAAAAGACCTGGACAGAGATAGGTTAGTTTGAAAGTCAATTTCTAAAAGCCATCCAACACATGCCAACGTTTAAAACGGATGTTAAACCGACTATGATGATGCTGATGATCTCACCTTCTAGGGGTTAAGTTGGATTTAGGAGACCTGCATCTCACTCTACAAACCAGGAACTAATTCTATTGAGCTATATGTTATGTCAGTTTCTTCACCTGCATCAGTCATGTGGCACCGGATACTGTTCCGTATTCACTTTTGCAATAAAATCATTCAAGCTAGTGATACGACTTTAAATATGGAAGTAGCAAACATAGAAAACTTGCTTGCACAACTAGTGGCTCTCTGAGACAGTTGGGAAGCAATTTGGAATGAAGGTAAGCTTACAGCATCCGGCCTGTAGATAGTAGTAGAATTGTTTAGGGACCATAGTACCACCATCAGCAAAAGAAAAAGATTTCATGGTTAGAATGCACCTGATGAAAAGGATTCTCGTATTCTGTTTATCTTGACGTTTAAAACAATCAGTCGTTAGGTCCTCTTAAATTCCTTGACTTACATCTGATACTTTAAAATACTTGTTTTACTGAGTTTGACTCATAGATTTATTGATAGATTCCAAATTTGAAGTATTTTATACTTCATACTTTCTTTCTTGACTATGTAGAATTGAATTGACATTTACCAGCATAGGTGCTCCAGGTTGAAAGGAAAACTCTTGCTTGAGGCGAATCAATATTTATATAATAGACTATTAATTAATAGACTAGCACCCAGTCAGAACCGAGAGAATTAACTTGCAAATCTAAACATAATGAAGCATCCCAACCTGCTTATATTCCAACTTTCTATGCTCAAAACAACTCGGGATGGTTTTGAGTGGTATTTGGACGTTCATTCGGTGTAAGTATTTTGTGCTGCCAAAATGAACATGACAGACTTGACAAACTAGTGAAAGCTTTCGTTGATCTTTTTATTGAAATCGCTCCAGACAAGGCACGATGCCACTTTATGTAAAGAAATTTAAAAAATACTACTTCAAGATCAAAAACTAGCCAACGGTAAGTGTTAGATGGATAGATTCTGACCCAGAAACAGCAATTTTTCCCCTTTGTCAGAAACATCGCTCATGGAATGTGAGGACTAAAGGACACAATGAGGGAAGCGAGAGTTACGAGGCTGCCGAAAGTAAACCCAAAGTTCACTTTATATTCTACTTATTTAATTTTATCTTTTTAAAACTTAGCTAGAGTGTATAATGGATCATTAAGCTCCCTTTTATTTTTTCCTCACCTCTTTCCAACGTTTTCTTTTCCTAACTTTTGCTTGATGATTCTCCTTTTTCTTCTGACTTATGTATCAGAAAGCCAGATTGAAATTTCGAAGGAAGTAATGTGAATAAAACGTTCAGATTTGCATCCATTTTTTTACTGGCAAATCTGCTCTTCTTCCGCATTTAGAAATTGGGGAGGGGCTCGTATACTAAAACCGTTTATCGTTCATTTTTAATTATTTTTCGTCTCTTTTTGTATATATAAAATATTAAGATGAATATTGTATTATATGGGTCTTAAGTAGACTATTTATTGTGCGATTTTGTGTTGATGAATGTCGGATGGAGCATCCTAGCATGCTTATAAATCAACTTTTTGTGCTCTTTCTCCGTTTCTTTAGTCTGAGCTCATCCATGAACACAATGTTTAGGTGAATGATTGGTCAACAAATATGGCTAGATAAGTTAGTTAATGTTAGATAAGACCAACCGTTCCCCACGTCTACTTTTAAATTTTGTGCTATATTTCATATGTTTATATGAATAAATAATAGTCCTAGTTGAACTGGTCAGGCAGTTGAGCACGGACTACTAAATTCAATAAGAATGGTGCTATCTGAATTCAATAGACTATATAATAGCAATACTTATATAATGGAGTATTAACTCTTGGACTAGCAACCCGGAGAATGGACTTGCACATTTAAGTATAATGGAGAATCCTAACCTGCTTATATACCAACTCTCTAGCTTCTCAGTTTATTCAGTTCTAGCTCAACTGGTGATGCAGATGAGCACTGACTACAAAATTCAATAGACTCTATAGATTTGTATTGTCTCCGGGATGCATATGTTTCGTAGAAACGTGCAACTCTCAAACAGCTAGCATAAACTCTTCTCGTCAATCAAAACTCTTAGGTAAATTTTAGACACAGGTTTATTGATCATCGACAAAGGTAAAATAAAAAGAGAATGAAAACAGTTTCAGAAACACGTAAATACAAAATGAAGACGTTGCAGAGACGAGGAGTTTATTAAAATCTAAAAAGAGCCGTAAGTTTAGTAAAATTACAGAATAGAAAATATTTTGAGCATAAAAATAATAGTAGAAAGGAAAAAGGAAAAATTATGCTAGGAGATAGGCGAGTTACAAGCGAGGTGAAATATAGGCTAAAACGTGGGGAAAAGGTAAACAAAGTTCGTTTGATAAAAAATGATACTAAAAAATAATACTAGCACTATTTAATACTATTCTTAGAGAGAAGAAAAGCAATATTTCTTACCGACAATGCTCAAATCGTCAGAATATTTAAACAGATAGAGAAATCTCTCCATGAGGGTTGCGAAGTAGGTGGCAACATAGACCAGGGGAAGAATCTCATTGTTGACGAGTCTACTAAGAAAAAAGGGCCGGCTAAGGGAGAAAAATGCTAGGGGTCTGTTATACGTTAAACAGAACAAATATAGAAAGTTCAAATATATGATTGGTTGAAAAAATAATACTAAATTAGTTAACAGTGGTAGTTTTTTATAACTCACTTTAGTTTATGTTCATCGCCATGAGGCGAGTTCTTCAAGTATTTTCCTTTACTTCTCAATGTAAAATTATCTACATCTTCAACAGCAATCTCTATCATTCGATAATCTCCGTGAAGCTCTTTTTATATCTTCGATGTGAACATTCACACATTCAATAATCTTGTCATTTTCTGTTTTTCACTATCTGTTAAATTATTTTCCATGTTTTAATATCTTGTATCTATATTCTAGAGAAGTAATATTTATCAGTTTTCAGAAACTTTAAATCAATATTATTTAATTTGCATAATAAATCTATATATATATTATAGTAATCTCGATTTTTCCCCTGTAAATTCAGTCATTATAGGAAAATTACCGAACACTTCCTATGCCAATCTTTTCTACTGAACACCAACAGCACTTCCTACAGCGTGTTTAACGAAAATATTCTTACACTTTTAATTATTACAAAATTATTACATTTATTCTGAGATTTCTGCTTCTCCCAAAAACGTCTTCAAAATAGAGGGCAGCAGCTATATTCCCTCCCTATAAACTTACTAACACGTCACCCTTCGACATCTGGTAATTTGTTTATAGAGGCAACAGAGGTTACTGCATCGGTAGATTCCATCATTCTGGGAATTCTATTCTACAATTCTGGTTGTTTAATAATTATACGTGTTGGATAACCACATTCAGTTTAACCAAACACATTCGACACAAACAAAAACAGAGCGAGACTTATCACACTGCACAAAGAACTAAAAGTTCACAAGACTTGAGGTGAATCAATATTTATATAACAGACTATTAATTAATAGACTAGCACCCAGTCAGAACCGAGAGAATTAACTTGCACATCTAAACATAATGAAGCATCCCAGCCTGCTTATATACAAAACCGGGAAATTGTTGATGAATGAAGTGTCTCGGGTTAGTTTTTAATAAATTACAGATATCTCAAATACTAGCTGTTAAAAGCGGTTAAAATGTTAATGAGTATGAAAATTGACTACTTTAAATCAGACAAATATTGGTTTAGTACTTTTTGAGTTCTTGAAGTTGTCTAACTTGAATAGTAACTTTAGACAGGCTGTATATCAAAAAGACAAACAATATAGTCACTCAAGATTTTATTACTACATAGAACATATGTATTATTGTTTTTTATATTAATCAATAGCTGATGACAAAGATTGGTTCAGTACTTTTTGAGTTCTTGAAGTCTTCTAATTTGAATAATAATTTAAACAATGATTAGATGGATATGCAACGAAAATTACAAACTTGTATCATAACTCTTCCTTAGCTAGCCTCGCGCCTGACTTGTTTATAAAGATGGTAACTATATTTTTGTGGCCTAGTTTTCATTTCTGTGTTTCATGTGTACAATGAAACTCACTATAATTTACTGTTTTTAATGTTTTTGTTGTATAAAGAGAAATGACAGGACAATGATTAGGTGGATATACAACATAAAGCCGAACCAGATCCAGAAAATTAGGTCAGACACTCTCCGTTATCTGTGCAGCGAGATGCTTGTTCACATTAGTTTTAAATTTTAGCATGTCGGTACAGTCGCGGAAACAGGGAGGGAGTTCCAAAGGCCGGCAGCACGAGGAAAGAAGCTATTAGAGTAGAAGGCGCTTCGGCATCTGGAGACCTCCACAGTGAATGGATGAGATTTAGACGATTGTAGGGTTGGTCGAGTGTGTTTACATCGAGGGGGCACTAGAGCAGCAAGTTTATTTGAGCACATACTATTGAAGTACTTGTAAAACAAGCACAAGGATGCAACATTGCAGCGATAGTACAGGGGATGGAGCTCGGTGGATAGCGAAGGACCTATTAAATTAGAGATTCTTTTTTTAACCTTGTCTAAGAGGGAGAGACTAGTGGATGGTGCACCAGCCCAGATGTGACAATAATACTCCATGCTTAGGCTGGTGGTAACTTTGTAGAAATATAGGATATTGTCAGGTGTGAGAAGTTTTCTAGCATGGTAGAGAGAGCCCACTTTCTTTGCAGCAGTCTTGGCAATGTCTTCTATATATTTATTCCAATTTATGTTACCTGTGAATGTTAGGCCGAGGAGTTTGAACGTTGGACTCACGGGTAGGGTGTTATTTGCTATGGCAATCGGTGGTTGAAAAGGTTTCTTGTAGTTGTTGAAGGAAAGGAGCTTTGTCTTAGTAGCATTAAATGTTACCATCCATTTATGACCCCATTCCACTACAGACTGGAGGTCACTTTCTAAGGATTCAGTCATTGCTTCGGATATGTGCATGTTCGTTTTGCCAACATGACGAGAGTAGAGCGTGGTGTTGTCAGCAAATATACCCATCTCAGACACGATGTCATCAGGGAGGTCATTTATGAAAATCAGAGACAATAAAGGTCCAAAGATTATTGTTGTTGTATATTACGTAATGGCTAAGGACAAAGGGTGAACGTGTTTTGTTAATTCTTTCCTCGAGACGGGTAATTTGAAGATGTTCTCACAGAAGAAGACAATTTTTCAATGTTAAACTCTATCTTATCCATCTCAACTAAAAGAGCTTCATTTCCTTAACTGTGAGTTGACTCTCGACTATCTTGAAAGAGGGCATGAGTTGTCTGGCTCCTGATTCTTACATTGTTGCATTACCTCCCCTACAATGGTAGGTTAACACTCTGAATGTCACTATCAAGTAAATGTCTGTCTGTTATCGAATTGAAATCAACAAGTCATACTTGGTGTCTTGTATGCTTAACCACAGTAGTCCTCCAAGGAAATTCAATACAAAATCATATCAGGAGATTCTCTTTGTAGGGGGAGGGGAGTATTCCAACTCTGAAATCAAAATCATTACTTATTCGTGCTTATCCTATCCTGTCTGACGTTAATTTTTCTATCTATTGTTCCCATGGAAGACGAAGGCTCCAAAATTTAACGGCCTGACCGGTTGCTGATCCGTACATCCTGCCTAACTTAACAACAAACGCTTGGCAGGCAATTTGAAAGAAAATCAATTTTTATTTAGGCTATTGTCTACATCTTGCTCGCGGCAAAAATGAAAAACGGATGGGAGATGCTGATTTGAGAGTGTTGCTTCTTTTTAAAATTTACCATTGATTCTTAAGTCATTTCAAAGTCGGCACAATAACAAAAAAAAAAGATATCGAATTCGAATTTTAAGAAAATCCATTCTATTAGGCAGTTGATGTTGCCTCAATTTTCTCTAGAAACGGAGAGGGGAACGATTGGGACTGCAGGATTTGAGATCCGGCACCTTTTACTTCGTCTATCGTCGATTCTTGGGTTATTTCTTATCACCTCTGATCGCTTCAAGTTTCCTACTCAAAGTCTCTGCTCTTCATGTCTATGCTCTTTGTTTGACGTCTCCTGATGCTACCAAATCAGACTGGCTGAAGATACCGGCTTCCTGACTTGAAATGCACCAAACATTGATGTTATTGTTTTTTTTTCCTTTCCCTTTGCAAAACTCAACCAGGTTCTGCAAAGCTAAAAACAAAAACAACATTTTTCCTCAACAAAACAACCAAACAAAACGAAATACCATTAATAAATATTTCAAGATAAAAAGAACTTAAACCATATAAACTCTTACCAAAAATGACTGGATTCGGCATTAAATAACCAAAAAGGGTTGATATGCTGTAAAACAAAATGACTTGATTTATCAGGACCTTACATATGTCAAGCTTCACTACCCCCTCAACGTAAATATCCATAACCTATCTGACTAGCATCAATATTTTACCCTTTCACTACTCGAATAGCTTCTATTCTTGGACCACTTGCCTTTGGAATTCCCTCCCTGCTCCTTGTTTTCCCCGACCGTACCAACATGCAACAATTTAAATGTAATGTGAAAAAACATTCTGCTGTCCAACTCCGCTACCAGGTTACACCCCCTATAAATCTGGCCCTTATCACAGTAGTCCCTCACGCTTCAGTGGGTTGGGTTTTTTTTTTTTTTCTTTTTTGTTTTAGAGGAGGTTCAACAGCCTTTGGAGACTAAAGGCAAAATTATTTCTTACGTAGACTTAACAATCGACAAACAGTCATTGAAATAGAGGAAATCTGACTTTACATATAAGATATCACCTACCAAAGAGTGCTCTATTCACTTTTACAAAGAGTTTTGCATTAATGCTAATGACAGCTGGCGATTTCACATCTCACAGTCCAGTCTTACAGCATTCAACCGAGTCAGGGTGAGCTGGCTTCCGCTGAAGGAGAAAGTTTCTAGGGAACATCTAATTCAAAAGCGGTCCCCAGTCGTATGTATATCATGGTCAGGGGAGATAATGAGTTTCTTTTTTGCAGGGAGGTGTCACCGCGCCTTCTACATACAGCGCCTGGTATTCACAAATAGTCACCCATTTTAGTAGTGATCAGGCTTAACGTTGCTTAACTTCGGTGATCTAATGAGAACCGGTGTATTAATGTGATGATGCTGTATTATAACGAAGGGGTGAGGGGCATATATAGTCATTCACAGACAGACTGTTTTGCTGTATCACAGCTCTTCAGTGTGGCTAGTCAGGCAAGTGCTTCAAGCAGTATTAGTATCATTAATTATTTTCTCTGCTGTTAGGTGGATACATAAGCCATCAATAATACTTTAAAATATCTCTCTTTGGGGATCTAACGGAACCGGTGTGTCAGTCTATGCTTTCCAAAAAAACAAAAACAAAATATTAATGATAAAATCAAAAGCCCTTTTTCTACAAACCAGACATAATGAATCAAGTTATATCCGGCTAAACCAGGAAATAAGTATCAAGTTATATGTGATTAAACCAGCCAGCAGCCAGACTACATCCGGTGAAGTAAAGCTTGATTTCCTCAAAAGTTCAATAAATCAAGAGACACCCACAAACCTTGATAAATTTAATCTATTTTGTTCAGAATTAAGTTATATGCAAGTTTTCAAGGTTGAATTAAGTAGCCAGTGCTCAGCTGTCTGACCAGTTGAGCTATAAATAAAGATCAGAAGCCAGATAGTTGGTATATAAGCAGGCTGGGATGTTCTCTTGTGCTTAGATAGGCAAGTTCATTCTCTTAGTTTTGATTGGTTACTAGTCCATGAGTGGACATTCTAGCGTATAAATATTGCTTCATGTAAGAAAATGTTTGTCTTCAAACTGGATGCCAATTTGAACTCTTATGCGGGTCAATGTACCTATTTACTTGACTCCCCACGAGGGCAGAGTTAGACACGTGGTTGATTTTTAATGTGAGAAAAATCTAGCTCCCCTCTGGATTGAGACACAAAATTAAATTGCCTCAGTCTAGAAGGACTTCTTCTTCACCGACTGATGACAGAAAAAATGAAGTGTAGTATCAGAACAGATACTAATCTTTGAATTATTTATTTGTAGAAAATATTAAAAAATTACATTCAAAACAAATTAGGCACAAGGCCATCAAAAGTGTTATGAAAAAGTGTGTTGTTGGTCATCTTTGGTCTAAAATGATAAAAAATGTCTATCCTATTCTTAACTAGAATCATCTCAGTCACCACAATACCACATTTACTCTAGGGGCCATCCTACCTAAGATATTCTCAAATTGGTCTGAATTTGTTTATTTTTCATAAATATGGTTATATATACAGAAAATCATTGGAGTAGAGTGGGGAGTGGGAGAAAGAAAAGCAAAAACCGGTTAGTAAGACCCTTCCAACCCTTTCTAAATAGTAGACTGCCCACTGTTTTCCGGTTTGTCCAGAACCGAAAACAAGCAAGTCAATCTTTAAATGGGAGTGGGATTTATTGGGAGAAAAAATGAGGGAGGAAGTTTTGGTGGTGTCCTTCCAAGATTAATGCAATTTAGGAGAGGCCGAGGAAAAAAAAATTTGAAAGTGGGGAGTGGGCATCTTGGAGAATTTCTATTACCGGGGGAAGGGGTAACTCATTTACTTTACTAGCTAAGAGGCTAAACTTACTCAAAGGGGTGGGGTCCGACAGGACCTGGAACCGTGTGTGCCATACTCGGGTAGGGAACACATACTCATATTTGACTCCTTTTCGTACACATAAACTCACTACTTGTATCCACCTTCTTTCAAAAATCGAGGAATGTAATCTTTTTCTATCACATCTGATCTTTACCATCAGCTGGTGCTTGAAGAACACGATCAGATTCTGATCAGCAAAAGATTCAATCTCTTGAGGTTCACTCAGGTGCGATGTCAGTATCACTTTTCGTGCTACATCAGGATCGCGAGAAACACCATTCGTCTTTCCCTGTCTCATGCAGGCCCGACGTTGTTGATTATGTAGGATACGTTTAGTGGCATAGGCTGCTTGGGATTGATACGAGCGGTCACCTCGTTGACATACCTCCAGTACAACAGGTGTTTGCGAAATTCGAAGAAAACATGATGAGGCGTTTCTTCTTCAAGCATGCTTCAGCGAGGACAATCGGACAAATCGTCCATTCTAGAAATGTGTTGTATAGCATTGAGTGGTAACAAGTTCCGGACCAAACGCCAGATCAGAGAGAACTCAGAGTTGTTGAGATGAATTATACCTGGCACCCAACTTAATTCAGAGCAGATCCTCTCCTCCGGCCACCTCAACCGCCAGATGAACTGATCGTTAGCAGCCCCCCCTTACTAATCCCCTGTAGAATTCTTTTCTAGATGACTGAGAAAGGTCATTGGATCGAGGATGTTTTTTCAGCGCTGCTCCACACTCTCAGAAGAACCTGCAATTTGCCCCTCGGCTTACGACGACCCTCGACCGAATTGTTGAGAATGAGGTGGGAAAATGCGCTATCAACTATAGGGTCCCACGCAGATTCTTTTGTCAAAGTTTGACTCAGGAAAGCCAGTCTCTCGGCATGTTATGACATGTCAAGTCAGGCATCCCCAAGCTTCCCTCACACGGATGTTGAATACAGACATGTCTGCGAACCCAGTGCCTCTTTCTGTCCTAGAGAAGCGAAGACAGAAGGTACTGGAGGACCTTTAGGTTTTGCAGGCAGGGGAAGTACGACCAATTGGTAAAGGATGAGAGGAAAGATGTAAGTAGTGCATACCTCAGATCTACCTGTAAGGAGAGTTTCCTTCGAAACCAAGTGTTAACTGATGCTTCAACTTTTGACTGTACCTTCGACCAATTCCTCTCTAGCTGGAGTTCCGGTCCGAACCACATGCTGAGGATTTGAACTGGGTCATTTATCCAGAAGAAAGGAGATGGAAAGATGGTGTCATCGCTCCAGGCACCCAACCTCAGGTCGGTTGACTTGCTGCAGTTGAGTTTGGCCCCTGTGATCGTTTCATAATATGTGAGCCCCTCTATCACCCTCTTGATGTCTCAGAAGCATGACACAAAGACAGTGATGTTATTGGTGAATGCAGAAAGCCTGTAAAGGGATTCTGCGTGGGATCGAACTTGCCTCCCCGCTCTTTAGTTTGTGCAGTAGTGGCTCCAACACAATAATGTAAAGCATGGGCGATGGCGGACAGCCCTCGCGCACCGACTTGAAAATAGTGAAAGATTGCGAATGCTTTCTGTTTACCTGCACTACTTCTGGCGGCGAGCGATACAGAACATTTACGGAAGTTCGGTTTAAAACTAGTGATCTCTAAAACAGATGCCAAGAAGCAATGATCGACTCTGTCAAAAGCTTCTAAGACCATATGAATCAGATGCAAGTTGTTCTGAATCGATCTCCCTCCACAGTGTAGTTCTTCTCAAGTTCGATCAATTCTCATATAACACCCTGAAATCGGTCTGATAAGATCTTTGCTGGATAAGTAGTTGTAGCTTTTCCCTGGAAGGAACTTTCATATCTCCAGCAAGGAGGTATTCAACTTCCAGTACCCGGCTAGTTTAGGCCTATTTCCTAAGTTCAACTGGGCCATAACTAGTTTCTTGAACGTAGGACACGATATAAAGTTCATAACGCCTTTTCTAACTAACACACTTTGATCTTAGCCAAAAGGCCAAAATAAAGTGTCATGTTGATTATAGAGAGCAATTCTTTTAATATGAATGCAAAATCAGATATTTACCAATTTACAGAGAAGCAAAATGTCTGTCACATGAAAACGAAAATGTCTTACAAAAAAAATAACAACTGAAATTCAAGTTCATATTCCTCCTCAAACACACTTATAAAAAAATGTTATCAGTATATATATAATCTATGTTTGTATGTTATAAAAGAAATTGTATCAATGATATATATATATATATATATATATATATATATATATATATATATCTTATATGTTATAGAAATCGATATGTTAACAGCTAGAACATTCAAATAAGTTTCAATATATTTTTCATAGAATCTGAAGACATAATTTAAATTTTCCTTAGATTCCATTTAGAGATCACTAGGGGCAATTATAGGTTAGGTCCATAAAATAACTGAAATATATTAGAATGTAAAGAAACGAAATTCATTTTTTAAATACATTTTCTTCGTTTCATATATATAATATATATATATATATATAAGTGTAAGTTTGTAATCTGAGGCAGGAGCAATGTGATATAGGAACCGGAAGGTGGAACAGATGAACAAAAATAAATAAGAAGATAAAATATGAATGGAATCTCAAATCAATTTATTAATATTTCACGTAAAACAGATTAAATACCAGAACAGTAAATAAAAAAGTGGTTGCTGTCAGGCAATTAAAAGTTCCGGAATAAGGTAAACTTAAATTTTTGAGAGCGGGACCTCACATTATCAAAAGACAAAAAAATATGACCGAGTGGTCGAAAAAGCAAGATGGACTGATGGAATCAATTGTTGACGAAATACTGCAGAGAATTGAAAGTAGACATGCAGAAAAAGAATTAAGATAAGCTGATTGGACATCAATATTAATTATTCCTATCATAATTTAATTATATAATTATTCATCTAAAGCTTATCATTTTATTAATATTTGTTTATTTATATACTATTTATTATAATTTTATTATTTTTTATTTTATTTGATTTATTTTCTTTTTCTTTTTTAATTCAATTTTGATTTAAAATTTAAATTTGATAAATGTGAGCCATTACAGGAATACGAACGGTCAAGGGGAAGTAACTTTGAAATCCAGAATCTGGTTAGAATTATTTAAAAACTGAAAAACTGAAAAATTGAAATCAATTGTGGAATAAAAGGTAACTTTATAGTAATGAGAGTAAGAAGACACAATTGAAAAGGGATGGGGGGAATTAAGAGATTAACAATATATACATATATATATTAAGTGTAAATTTCTTAATTCGTATTTATTTTAAAGGTATAATATTCCTAAAATTAATTTATTTCAATTTTTTTAATTTTTTCTTTTATATTAAATTTTATTTAAGGATTATATATATATATATATATATATATATATATATATATATATAAAGTGTATATTACTCTATTCTTGTTTATTATTTATGCTTTTCTTAGTTTTTTAGTTTTTTTTTATGTTTTACTTATTAATATGTACTTATGTAAATTTAAGCACAGGATAAAAGGCATTGAGGTGTGGGGTGGATGGTTCTAGGCAAAGAGATGGAAGAGGAAGAGGCAAGGAGGCGGGAGTGCAAGAATCAGAGGATGAATGGAGAAGACAGTTCATATCTGTTATTCAAAGTTGGATGATATTTCGAGATTAGAATAGCTTCCGAAATTCGAAGTTGACCGACATTGCGGACCGAGTTGAGGATGCGGACACTAATAGAGTGATGTGTGTTGCCACATGATATTAATCGTTTGTGAAAGGAAGAAATGCGGGTGTTCAGATGTTCTTTAATGCGTTGGTGTAGAGGTGTGACAGTGCTACCGATATAGAACTTCTGACACTTAGCGCATTGTAGGCTGTACACCGTATAGGTGCGGAAGCAGAGGCCAGAGTTGGGGATGGGGCAATTAGCTAGAGAGCAGAGTTCCGGGGTGTAGTGGCTTTATTTGGACAAATGTTGTCGGAGAGAAGTGCCTGTGTGGGAGAGCTGTATATCGAGGTTCTACCTACTTATGGCATAGCGGATAGCGGAAGTGATGCGGTCACTAAAGAAGGGGAGCTTAAGGAAGCAAGTGTTAGTGAGAGTGTGGTGTCTACGTCTTCTGGTGTTATTGAGGCTGGATATGGTAGTGAGGGGGAAACCGTTGGTTAAGAGGGTCTGGTGGAAGGCTTTGGTGTGTGTTGTTTTGTCGGTAGTGGATGAGCATTTGTTCTGTATGAGGGTTATTTCGGTGTGCGCATAACTAATTTTAAATTTATGGGGAAGGGTGGATTTGTAGTTGATGAAAAGGTTCCTGCAGGCGGGTTTTCTATAGAAGGTGGTGTGAAGGGATCCGTCGTCATTTATGCTAAGTTTAAAGTCTAGGAGTGAGAGAGAGCCTGAGGTGTTGGGATGTTCGATGGTGAATTTAATGTGGGGGGTCAGTATTATTAAATGTGTTAAAAATAGAAGTAGCTTCTTCTCGACATGAAGTGAGAATCAAAATGTCGTCAATGTATCTCAAGAAGAATATATGGGAATGGCAGGTGCTAAGAGCTTGTTGTTCCAGTCTGTTCATGTAGGATATGGCGAGAAGGCCGGATAGACTGGAACCCATGGGTAAGCCAGAGACTTGCTTGTACGTGTCTTGCTGGAACCTGAAATAAGTATTATCCACAATGATGTGTAGGAGTTGATGTGTGTCTGTCGGGGTAAGCCCAAAACAGTCAAGGTTATTAGAAGAGATGTGGTCAGTTATGAGGTTAATGGCGAGGTGTGCGGGAATGGAAGTGTAAAGGGAGACAACGTCAAGGCTGAAGACGTAGTTGTTGAGGCGAAGTTGTTGGGGTTAGAGTAAGTGGAGTCTGTTTAGTACCTGGTCAGAGCTGCTGACATGTGCCGGGAAGGTGAGGAGTAGAGGTTTGACTAAATGGGAGAGAAGCCAGGAGATCTTGTAAAGAGGTCCCTCAGTACTGGAGACTATGGGTCTGATCTGTGTGTGGTTGCTAGTTTTGTGAGTTTTAATAAGATGGTAAAAGGTGGGGAGTCTGCTGTTCCTAATGGTGAGATTGAGCCTGTATGCCTTGGGAAGATTACGTCTAGTGCAAATTTGGGACCAAGCGTTGTTAATAGAGGTTTGTATGTGGGTAGCTGAGATGTTATTATCGGGTGTGTATAGGGACGTATTGCTGAGGTGTTTAAGGGTGAGAGTGTTGTAGGATTCCTGGGAGATGATGCAGAACTCCTTGCCTTTGTCAGAGGGTAGGTAGATTAGGTTTTTATCCCTAAGGCCTTTGAGGGTGAGGCGTTTGGAATGGGAGATGTTAGGTGTGATACAGTGTTTTTCGCATTGTAGAATGGAGAAAATCTTATGTTTAAGTCTTACTAGCTTTAGGTCTAATCGGTGGTTGTCGGGAGGCGGGTGTAGGGGGCGGTCAGGTTGATAAACGGGAAAGGGGTTGGAAGAAAAGTTAGGGGAATTGGGGGGGATGGAGTCATTAAGTGAGTCAAGGGTGGGTGGTTCAAAGGCTGATAGCCATTTCAAATGGTACGCTGTTCTGCAGAACTGCGTCTCAATATCGAGGAGAGTTTGGTTATTAAGTTTTTGGGTAATGTCTTATATTTACATTCCGTAGACCATGAGGAATTAATCCAAAACCATAATTTTCATTGGTTTTAACAACTTATATATATATATATATATTTGTTATTGTTTATTTTCTATGTACCTATACGTTTCGTCCTTTTTAATAATCGGGACTCATCAGCATAGAGATATGACTATTCACTACCGGTCATGTGATTCGAAACCCCAGATTACAAGTATTTTTCAACTCAAATCCGACGCCTTAACCACATGGCCAATTTTAAATAGCAAATAAATGGTGATAATTTTAACACTTTATCGGCGGCTTAACATCTAGAGCGTTCTACTCTTTAAATGGAAGGAACGATGCATTATGCAAGTCTGGTATAATACCACAGAATTTAAATAAAATGATATAACTAAACAAAATTAATAAATACGCAAATACAATTTTCTGTTCCTCTCCCTCTTCTCCTGCCAAAACTTTCGAATAAAATTATAAAAATCACAGCAAGTCTTTTGAAAAAAAACAAAAAAACCTCCTGATAACAATTACGACGATTGAAAGCGCTAGACATGGCTGAAATGAGAACCCTCTGAGCCATATTATACCAACTACCAACAGAGACCTGAAAGCTTGCTCTCCACATCAAGAACATTACTCGAAAATTATGTGGTATTCAACCAGACTTGCATAAATCATGACTTGCTGCCTAAATATATATGTACATCGGCTCTATCACCAATATTGAGCACTCCCCCATTATTATTTCTGAAAATAGCTCGGTATGTTTATAAGCTACAACCTCCAAATATACAAAAATGGTGGCCTTAATTCTAGCTCGCGTGTAGTGGCTTTATTTGCAGCTTTTCGTACGTCAAGGATGTCTTCATGTCACATATGGTAGGATATTTACCAATAGTTGTTCTTTTTTTTATGGAAATCACTCCAGACAAGGCATGAAGCCGCTTGATGTAAGCAGCTATAAATAAAATACTACTTCAAGCTCAAAAACTATCCAACAATAAGTGTTAGGCGGATAGATTCCGACCCAGAAAACAGCAATTCTTCCCCCTTTGTCAGAAACATCGCTCATGGAATGTGAGAACTAAAGGACAAAATAAGGTAAGTGAGAGTTTACGAGGCTGCCGGAAGTCAACCCAAGGTCCACTTTCTACTCTCCTTTTAGTTTAGAAAATATTAGTATTTACTATTATTAGTAGTAGTATTGGAAGTACTATTATTAATAGTAGTATTGGAAGTACTAGTATTAGTAGTAGTATTGGAAGTACTAGTATTAGTAGTAGTATTGGAAGTACTAGTATTAGTAGTAGTATTGGAAGTACTAGTATTAGTAGTAGTATTGGAAGTACTAGTATTAGTAGTAGTATTGGAAGTACTAGTATTAGTAGTAGTATTGGGAGTATTATTATTAGTAGTAGTATTGGAAGTACTAGTATTAGTAGTAGTATTGGAAGTACTATTATTATTAGTAGTATTGGGAGTACTATTATTAGTAGTAGTATTGGGAGTACTATTATTAGTAGTAGTATTGGAAGTACTAGTATTAGTAGTAGTATTGGAAGTACTAGTATTAGTAGTAGTATTGGAAGTACTAGTATTAGTAGTAGTATTGGGAGTACTAGTATTAGTAGTAGTATTGGAAGTACTAGTATTAGTAGTAGTATTGGAAGTACTAGTATTATTAGTAGTATTGGAAGTACTATTATTATTAGTAGTGGTATTGGAAGTACTATTATTAGTAGTGGTATTGGAAGTACTATTATTAGTAGTAGTATTGGAAGTACTAGTATTCGTAGTAGTATTGGGAGTATTAGCATTAGTAGTAGTATTGGAGGTAGTAGTAGTAGTATTGGGAGTATTAGCATTAGTAGTAGTATTGGAGGTAGTAGTAGTAGTATTGGAAGTACTAGTATTAATAGTAGAGCTAATAATAGTAATAGTTGCACTTTGGTATATTCATTAATACATAATATCTATCATTATAATAAAGCTGAGTGAATGCTTGTTTCCCTAAGACATTTTCCTATATATTTTAATCACGCAAAATACATGCTAAAATATTCCTCAGTTTTGGGATTGAGTTATATTTGAAAAGACTTAAATTTTAATTGTTCTAACTATCTACAATTTGCAATTAACTCACCAAGTGATCCATCTCTTACTAAGCTTCTATCTATCACTCTCATCCTCTCTCGCTGCAGGTTTTTGGCCCCCCACCTGCTCTTATTTTATACGATTATAACTCTCACTGCCGTCACTCTTTTTCTGTTTATTAAGAGCTGAAGGTAAAGAAAGGAAAGAATAAAAAGATTGAAATAGTCCTTTCTTTACAAACGAAAGGGATATCACCACTAGTAGTAATACTATTTAAGCCATAGCTGGAGAGAGAAAGAGAGAGATGGGTGTATAGCAAACAAAAATAGACTCATTTTGGAGTTGTCTTTTATTTTTTATATTTAACTCGCTTTGCAACGGATCACAATTTTTCTTGTATATATATATATATATATATATATATATATCTAGTAAGTTTTGAAAATATATTTATGGAAATTAAGCTACACAGAGGCGTCTGTGTTTACTCCCCATAGAGAATTGTTATCGTATTTCATCCTCAATCGGCTTAAATGCCTGACGATAAAATTGCCATAAATACATTTTCATAACTTACTACCTAGCTCTACTCACGTATTGAGCACTGTTGAAGTAAATACTGATAATCGATACATAATATATTATATCTTATATATATATATATATATATATATATATATATATATATATTAGTATTTACTTTCAGCAACCTCGTATTAGTACATTACATCAAGTGGCCTCATGCCTTGTCTGAAGCGATTTCCATAAAATATATATATATATATATATATATATATTCGGAAAATCGATAGCACAATAGGATTATGCTCTATATCAGGGGCGGGCAACCTTTTCAGAGTGAGGGCCAGATGAGACTTTTGGAAGGAGATCGCGGGCCGGAGTGTAAAACAAAATCTCAGAATAACTATATTTTGTTTAGATGAATAAATTGTACAAAAAAAGCATTGAACACTCGACAAATCTGATATTTTTTCTCAAGAGACTTCTGTGGGTGATGTTATAAAAGGCGCCGACGAAGAGCCATTTTGGAAGCATACAAAATAATGACGGAAAAAGTAGCAAGTTGATCCAGTATTCGTCTTGACACACCTCACATAGGTTCTATGTTTCATGCCCATTCCTGGTCTCACGTTTCCTCTTTGCCTCTCTTTTTCTCTTTTTCTCTTTTTATCTCTTAATAGTTAAAGAAAAATGAAATATACATGCATCATCGCTCGCTGATATTCATACATTTTTATCCCACTGTAAATCTTAATTGAAACCTACTTTTACGTCTATGTCACAAAATGATATGAGTTTTACTGGGAGGTCCACGGGCCGAATTGCAATAATAAAGCATAGCAGAGTGGTGGGCCGGAGGTTGCCCGCCCCTGCTCTATATTCATAAAAGAGCTGCTTTGTGTGAGGAGTGGTTTTGTAATAGCACTCTATTGCTAGTAAAATTTCCTTTTTGGCCCATTTCTCCCTCTGTGTGATTTTTAATTTGTGATGATCATATTTATTTAATTCTATTTATGCTGTTACCTGAAACAAGCAGGCCCACATTCGCATGATGCCGATCTGGTCTCTCATGGTGTCTATAAAAGAAGACCCTACCTACACTGACACTCAGATCTTTCTTCTGAGTCCCACGGATTTTACATTGATTTGGTGTCATTTTTTCATAGTTTTGCTGTCAACATCAGGACCAGGCTTATTTTACCTGTGACCTTGTTACAGGTATAATATTTATCTATACCATATGTCGAAATACCAGTGCACGATCTCACACACTGTACCTGTTAAATGCTTACAATATAGAATGTTGATTCATATTTGTTTCAATGGCCTGTAACTTGGAAACCAAGTGTTTCAGGACCTATATACACATACAGATCAACATCCCGAAGTTATGCTATTGATTTTCCAAACACTCTATATCTGTGTATGTATATATCAACTCAATGTCTGTGTGTGTGTTCCCTATAGAAAAAAAGGTTAGAGAATCAATCTACATAAAATCCAAAAATGTATTCTTATGTAAAATTAACCGTGGAAGATAATGGAAGTGTTCCCAAATCACTAACTGCACCCCTAAGGGGCTATGGAGTAGATTTCACAGAGATTCGAGTTTTTTAATGTAACTATGTAATAATTTTGAAACGAAACTTATTATAAGGAAAGGTGGCAAGAAACTTGGAAAGGGTGGTTTTAGTAGTGCTCTGGAGGCATCCTGTTTTATTTTTTCACTCATCACTTAAAAAAACGAGAGAAATGAATGTAAGATTACAGTATTACATTTGGTAAGTGGTATATAGTAATCCAAAAATGCTCAACATCATAGATAGAGTATGTGTGTTAAAATGCAGTGTTGCCCGGGAGATAGAACTTCTTTATCTGTTGTTAACTCGGTGTTACCTAGAAACCATAATTATACTATTTAATAATACTGATAGTGGATGTGAATCGGCTTTTTAAACCGGCTCAAAATGTCAGCTTTACCCAGAGTACTTGCTGTCTTTAAGGGCAGAATGTTGAAATAATTGAATAAAATATGTTTTTTTTTCATTAATCATGACCATTGTTGTTAAAAAGCAAATTTTATTTTCAACCTATTTCACTGATTTTAATAATTAACCCTTATCAATATTTCATTTTTTATTAATCATAAAGTCAGTGGGGAAAAGTTTTTACCCGTTTTCATATTTAAGATACAATTTTTTTCATATTCTCCATTTTAGTCGTTATTAAATTCTCTTCGCCCTTTCCATTTTTGATAAATGGTTGACCTACACTCGACTCTAATGAGAAAGAAAGAGAGGAAAAAACAAGAGAGAGTGGTTTATGTATTTGTTACACCGGCCGTTCTAACAGAAGAGAAACTACACCGGTTCTCACTATAAATAGTGCGAGTAGACAATCACCAGGATAAAAAAGGACAGTATTGTAACTGTCTAGCCGAGTGCCAGTCAGTTTGCTTACCTTTGTACCTTTTATGTTAATACACTTGTTATCTTAACCCAACCTCGACTTGACTTCTTCTTTTTACTGTTGGACTACTTCACAACATTATCTAATAGCATCACCATTTTGTACTTGCCCCCGTGGATCAATTGGGTAGCATGCCATAGTTAGAGAGAGAGGTTGTGAGTTCTAACGTCACCCATGGCAGAATTATTTTTACTTTGATTTTGTCCCAAAATGAACTTTAACATTTCAAATTATAATATAAGGCAGATTGCTATGTTTTTATTTTATTTTTTTCTGTAATCTATGTTATTTATGGAAATTATAATTCCAGGCGACGTCGAGTATTCCTGCTAGTGTATATACATATACATATATTATTGTTACAACAGCTTCCTATCACAATGTGGGTGTACCGGTGATAAGTTCCGTTATGTTTGCAGTATTAAGAGAGGAACAGGGCCAATTAGATTTCTCCAAATTTGACTCTGCATCCCAGGGGGCAGGGGTTCCACACATGCGTTCGAGTGATCAATTAATGAGTTTCCTGTGTGCATACAGTTTCTGGAAATTGCGAATTCAATGAAATTATTCAGTCTATCCTCATACATATCTATGTTTCAATGTTTGATTTGCTAATTCTATATTTATTTGCCTTTTTTTTTAAATTTTGTCTTTTGTATATAAGTTTGGTTTGGTTTGCTTTCCGGCATATCAACCATCTATAGGTTATGTAATGCCGAATAAAGTTATCAAATGTACTTCTATAATTATTTTATATTCCTAGAATACATTGCTGTCAGAATACATTGCTCTCAGAATACATTGCTTTACTCTTAGAAAACAGTTTTACTATAAAACACTACTCTTAGTGTGACAATGTTGAGCAGACATACGGAAAATGAAAGCCAAAATACACACTAGTATGAATTAGAAGTGGACCTAGGAGGGTCGATGATCAGAGTATCATACTAGTATGAATTAAAAGATAAAGACATAGATGTTTTCATTAAACCAAAAACCGATCAAAGTAGATAAGAGCGCTGGTCGGTCTAGGATGACAGCTTAGATTGTCACTGTTGTATCAAGGTAACGACCACTGCATAAGACAGATGTTGGCTGGGCGCCGCAATGTCTGATTTGATTGGAAAGAATGTGTTTTTGCTGTAAGTCGGGGCTTGTACATGGGACAGGTGTGATTTGAACCGATAAGGCCAACCCCCCAAACATCTCGCCAACGAGTTGGTTTCATTGGACGTAAGTTAGGAGAACTTATGGCCATTAGTGGAATTACATTTTCTCGGTTATCTGTGAATGAGTTGCTCTGAGACGGACCTCCCTCCTCTCACTAGTGAGCGATGAGAGATGAAAGGGCGATTGAGAATCCCAATTATAGTAGAGAGGAAGATAGTGAAGAAAATAAACATTTCTATTTTTTTTGTTTGCTGACTGAATTCTGTTAGGAGAGGGGCGGGTTAGGTACAACTGATTTCGAATTAAGGCGGAGCGTAACATACTTCAAAAACTTGCTGTTACTCGCCACCGGGATCCATGTCAGTAAGAGACGGACCCCCCCCCCCTGGACTGGGTGTTGGGACTTTTCCGGTCTGAGACACAGAGTTAGAAGAGACTAGACTCGTTTTTGCTCACCCACTGAATCCACATCGCTCCGAGACGGACTTCCCCACTGGACTTGAGCAATCTCGCTAAAAGCCGTCTTTTAACAATTAGAGCGTTAGTCCAAAAACACAGAGTTGAGAGTAGAAATTATAGCCCTATCTTGATTTGAAATTATACAAGTTTTCTTTTGTTTTCTATTTTCTTACCAAATAATTATTCTTTTAAAAAAAGAACAACATAATTGTTGAAAACTTTTATTTTTTTTTACTATTTTACTTGTTCTGCTTGAAATGACCCTTCGCTTCACAGCGGTACTAAGTTGCTGACCCAATCCGGATAATTACCTACTGATCTATCAATCACAATGTGGGAGTGTAGTAATCGCTGTACCAGGCCTTTCAACATCTGCAGCCTTCATCAGAGTGGCAACTTTTCCCGAGCAGTATCGGGTGACCAACCGAATTCAGGAACAGCCAAATTAGTGACGTCACCGACGCAGTGGATGACAGGGCTTAATTAGAAGGAAATTTTATAGAGAGGGAATCCGACATTACTCTCAGAAAACATTACTCCCAGAAAGCATTATTCTTTGAAAAATTTTTGCTTGGCATTAGTAATCTTCTTTTGTTCTCAACACGATTGAGCCTTAATCACCGCCTCCTAGTATCTATTTGGAAAGAAAATAAAGAGAAGAAATAAGGTTTCGATTTTTAGAAGAATCAGACTGAATAATACGGTAGGGGATGGACTTATAGATACTAGGGTATGACATGACCAGCTGACTAATCGGATCGGCCCTCTCCGATCTCCCATCAAGCCAAAGTAAGCGTAAAATTGGAGTGTTGCAAGTCACACAATAGACTGCACATCCACCAGGATCCCGTCCTAAGGAATCACGGATCGCCACTCACGGTCTACAGGTTGCCCATTTTTTTTGGGGGGGGGGGGAGAGGTTACCCTTTTGCATGGATTTGCAGTTGACAAATTCGTGGTCCCGCCAACAAGCTGCTTTAATTTTGACTTATCGTCACCATTTAACTTTTTTAAGAAAAAGACAGTTTTAAGATGAACTTTGAATGAAAGTATAAAAAAACGATCCAAACGCGACTGAATATTTGCATGGGAAGAAAAATATATTGTCATTTATGGGATTTCAAAGAAACAAAATATTTGACCGATTCCGGTGAATAAATATAAGTTCATGATCTAGACAATCTGCCCCCCCCCCCCCCCCCGCAAAAAAAAACACACGAATACAATATTGATATTTTCTTATCTGAAAAGAATTTCCATTGCAAAAGTAAATCGTTGATAGCCTTGTATGTCTAAAGTAAGTGCCACTGAAGTAAGTTCACATCAAGATGGATATTAAAAAGGAAGTGATAAAAGACTTAAACAAATAAATGTCAATATGGCTGACTGTCTAGCAGATTACAGGTTTCTATAATCGCCATCATGATAAGTCTTCTTGAGCAAAGTTGTCGTTTTTTATATATATATACATATATATATAAACTTTCTCTCTGTATTACTTTGATATTTTCTTATACATATATAATTTTTATCAATATGTTTTGTTTTTTCTCCATCTCCTTCACCTTATCCTTTGCCCCACTTATCGATATATTGAAACGATTATTCCCTTGGTATAACTATGACAACGACCCATTCACGATGGCGATACCATTCGAGATGTCTCTTTCTCTGTCTTCATCATAGTCATATGAACAGAATTGACATGTTCAAAGAAAACGAAAAGGATGGAGAACAAAAAGAAGAAAACAGAAGGAAAAAAAAACGTTTTGAAATCTATCAATAAACAATGATAGGGTCAAATAAATGCACTGAAATGTTGTGTTTGATAGTAAGGGGGAAGTGGGTAACGCGAATCCTCAAGACGATGGCATCACGTGAGCACTGGTGTAGACGTCCACTTTTGACCAGCCAGCTTCTATAAGTATAGACGGGTGACCTGAGATCTCACCACTCCACCCACTTAAAATGTACACTAGCAAATGTATGCTCCCTCCGGTCGCATATTTTTGCTAGGCTGGTAGATCCACTCATAATATCAAGGCCATTTTTAGAATTATATAATATTTATACAAATTATCTATTTAAAAACTATACGTTGACGCACTATGTATATATTTATAGATATGTTTTGAAACACGATATAAATCATAAATCTATGACGTCACGTCAAAGCTATAATTATTTTCTTGAGGTAATGTTTTAAGATCTATTTATAAGAAAATTAAAATAGCTCAGTTCGTAGAACATCAGACTTAAGATCTCATGATTTCGGTTTCGATTTCCGGTCATGGCATCCGCTTTATTTGTTTGTAATTTATTATCTAAAAAAAGCTGTTAAGATCTCTGATATTTCGAAATGAGACAAATTTTTCAATGTATTTATTACATAATTAAAAAAAATGATAACAGACAGACAGATACACACACACATACACATGCACACACAGAAAATGGACCTTATATTATGAGTGGCTAAAATGTCCAACTAGATTCATTTTAATCTATAGCTATTCTTTGAGAATCCAACTAAATAAAATCCTATGAAATCTTAATCGTTTTATTTTGGATATCGACCCTGAAGAGTCCACTTTTGACCAGCTAGCTCTGACACGTGTAGAGAAGTAATCAGAGATCTCTCTGTTACATAATGGAAGATGCAAACTTGGGTGGAGAGAATGATTGACAGATTAAAGATCAAGTATTGACCTTAGCGAGTGGATGGAAGTATCAAAACCAATTTATTTCTGAAGAAAGGGAATTCTATCTCTTTCCAGCTGCCACACACTGGAGCAAGGTTGACACGAAAATGTCGTCGTCCCAAAGAAGCCCAGTGGAGGTAGGGGTGTGCACACGATGTTAACTAAATAGAGCGCGGCCCAAGCCGTCTTTCTGTCAGTCTGTCTCTCTGATGCAGTAGCGCATACTTAAAAATAGATCTCTCTTTGGTCCCTATAAGTGTCTACTCAGTTTACTAATAAATCTTTCATTTGAAATAACCCTCTGTATACATGTGAAATAGGTGATTCAATGATGACGACCTCGTGTATCAACTAGTGTGTATAATAATTTATACATGTTGCAGAGACTAGTATGTAATATCTCCACCACATTTCCTTTGTCTTGGGTTTTGACCGTGAAGAGAGATAGTCATGGTGCTGTCATATATGATCAAATAAATGTTAAGAACAGGTGGTACTGGTACAGCTTTTGAACCAGACAAAACATACTTTTGCTGACACAGAAATACGTAAACACCCGGAAAAAGCCGATTCAAAACGAACCGGCGTCAAAATGAAAACGTGACGGCTTTTCAACAAAAAACACGGTAAAATAAGCAAATTTTTTTTTCAATAAATTTTTCTTTTTGGGGGGGTGGGGCTGGGGGGGAGATATTGGTACAACTTTTGAACCGGACAGTTTAGGATTAGAGTTCGTTTAGGGTTCGATTAGGGTTAGGATTAAAAAATAACAGTTCGTTTTTTGTCCGGTTCGAAATTCATCTTCGGTTGAATCACTTTTCTTCAATTATCGCTTGCCTGACAGAAATTTTAAGATTTAATCAATTTACTGGTAAAGTTGTCATCTGCTTCTGGAGCCTTCTGATTTGCTAAGCGTTTTGGCATCTACCGGCCGTTTACGTAAACAGTCGGTAGATGCCGAAGTTTGGTTTTGTCTGGTTCAAAAACTGCACCCGTACCGAATGGTCAACCTAGCTGCGGGATCAATAACAAGGCTAAAACAAAAGAGAAAAAAACAATTAAAAGAAGGAAAACGAAGGATCAGATATCTTGTTTCAGTGCTTCTTTCGTTTTGTTGCAGCATGTTAGGCCTCTCTTAAAACAAAAATAGCTAAAGAAATCTATAAACTTTGTTATGTACTTACGTGGTAGCTGAAAAAAAGACTGTACACCAAAAATTACACAAATTCATCCAGTATTTATTAAATTAAAAATAAAAAACGATTTTATCTATCGATCGTCAGTTCTGTTAAATTTTGAGTTTTTCTGAGAAAGCATTTGAGTTATCTCCTTTGCCTGAACTGGGTAAAAAAAATGTCTAGTTGTACGTAAGATCGTTTTTTCTTTTTCTTATAATTTAATAAATTATAGGATGAATTTGCATAATTTTTTCCGTACAATCTTATTTTCAGCTAACACGTAAGTACATAACAAAGTTTATACATTTCTTTAAATATTTTCATGTCGTAGCGACACTAAAGCAGCACCCCTGTTTCTCCCCCAATATACACAGCAATCTTCCTTAAAAATTAGAATGTTAAAACAGGGATTAAATTTCTTGACTGACTGATCTTTTTAAAATGATAAATAGCCATAAAACAATGCTGACAAATATAGCAAGGGCTACAATGACAAAACAAAAATGCCCTCTCTGGTCTTGAGTAGGAGGAACCATTCCTCAACACACAGTAATCTCCCTTGATAATTACAACTTTAAACTGAATATTAAATTTCTTGCCCGGCTGACCTTTTACTTTGTTACTATCTCGTCCTCTTTTCTAATTGGTCAGTGCAACAATTCTCTTATCTTCAAATGAACATGATGGCTTCTCGTCACCAGCTGTTGTTCAGAAATTAATTTCATAACAGCTTATTGTCTGAAGCCTTGCATACAAGCAAATACTATGTATTCGTGCAATTCTAGCACTCTTCCACAATTCTTATTATTCTGATTCAAACATACTTATTGCCCCAATAGAGTCAGCCATATTTGTTTTGATTTCTATCATTTATGATATATCAATACTTTTGTTAGATATTAGAGTGGGTAGGTTAACTCGTAGATATATTAGTTGTTACATATATTGGCGGTTATGTTAGGAAATAGGAAGAGTTTCAGACGAGAGTCATAAAGTGGTTAGTAGGATTATGATAAGTCATACAGTGAGAACAGAAAGTCGATGATACGTGAGTGGACGTGATGTTATATATTTGATGGCAATGAGATTCTGGGATGAGTTTCGCCCTCAGTTCTTTGAAGAAGTGGCCAAGTAAGCCGACATGTTTAATATGGACTAAAGAAGTTGTTATCTAAAAAGCGATGCACTTTACAAATTGACTCTCTTTCCTTTGTCTCTTTCTGCCTACGAAACGATCATAATTTATGGCCGATGTAATTAGCTAATGATAATGTATTTAATCTTCCACTTTATAATAAAAAGAAATATGTATTTATTTGTAAATATATATATATATATATATATATATATCCGTCCCTTTACACAAACCTGCCCAACGAATAAGGGAAGGGACGTTTTCTTTCTTTTACCCCTTTTGCTTTCTATACCGATTTATACGTTTTTCGTTTCTTTTCTAAACTTTCCAGTTTGAGACGTTTTCTGTATTTCTTATTTTTTTCATGTGAGCAACGATTGTTCTCTTTCAATTTCAATTTTAACCATTTCACTTCATTAACGTCTTTGATGTTAAAAGGTCGGCATCATTTTCTTTCATGTCTAACCGTCCTCTTCCTACCTTCCAATAATCAAAGGATGAAAATAAAAAAGCAAAGTCGACGGTTAGTGTTTTTCTTTAGGTCATCAGAAATGACTTACCTTTTTTTCAAGACTTACATTGGAAATCAAATAAATGACAAGTCAGACAACCCCTATCGTCTGAAATGAATTTAGAAAGAAATCTGTCACCCTAAATAAAAAGTCGACAGTAAGTCTTTTTTCTTTAGGTCATCAGAAATGGTAATTTATATATGAAGAATCAAATAACCGACGTAATTCTATGATTTTATAAGAGCATGTGTGAATACTGGCGAAGCATAATTTTTTCCTGTCATATTTAATAGCGGGTGTTCACTAGTTTTTAGACGTGGTGTTGTAAAATTTATTTTCTTTATTATTATTCTCATGAACATAAATTCGTTCGGTATTAGTGGGCAAATAATTCATATAATCAGACCCTTCTTGCCAAAAGAAAGATCCAGGTTTTCCTCGATGGCCGTGCATCTAAACAACATGAAATTGATGCGGATGTTCCCCAGGGGTCGATTCTTGGAACTTTACTATTCCTGATTTTCATAAACTACCTACCTGATGCAACTATGTCTGAGATGGGTATATGTGCTGATGACACCAAACTCTATTCTCGAGATGTGGGCAAAACGAATGCACACATATCCAAGGCAATGGCTGAATCCTTAGAAAATGACCTTCAGACTGTAGTGGAATGTGGTCATAATTAGATGGTTACATTTAATGCTACTAAGACAAAGCTCTTTTTCTTTAACAATTATAAGAATGTTTTCAGCCACCGATTGCCATGGCTAATAGCACCCTATCTGAGAGTCCAACATGCAAACTCCTCGGCCTAACATTCACAGGTAATATTGATGGGAGCAAATACGTAGAAGATACTACCAAGGCTGCTGCAAAGGCGGTGAGCTTCTATTGTGATAGAAACTTCTCATGCCTGCCAGTATCCTATATGTATACAAAGCAACCATTCGCCCATGGATGAAGTTTTCTTGTCATATCTGGGCTGGTTCATCAACCACTAGTCTCTCCTTCTTAGGCAGGGTTTAAAAAAAGAGCCTCTAATATAATAGGTACAACACTGTCTACCAAGCTCCAGCCCCTGTCACATCGCCACAATGTTGCATCCCTGCACTTGTTTTAGAAGTACTTCAATGAAATGCTGCACTGATGCCCCTTCGACGTAAATACCCCCGATCAACCCAACAATCAGCAAAATCTCACCCCTTCACTGTAGAGGTCCCCAGATGTCAAAAGGCTTTCTACTCTAATAGCTTTTTTCCTCAAACTGCTAGCCTTTGGAATTCCCTCCCCGCTCCCTGTTTCACTGATTTTACAAACATGCAGACATTTAATTGAATTGTGAATAAACACTTCACTGCATTCTTCCACACTTAGGATGCCTCTATAAATATGGCCCCTAATTCACAGTAGCCCCTTACATCGCAGTAGCAATGCGCCTTTTTTGTGGGGGGGGGGATGAATTAAAGTAAAAAAAAAGTTTTTTTTTAAATATATAAGAAAGAGTATATAAGGAGAGTAGAAAGTGAACCGTGGGTTTACTTTCGGCAGCCTCGTAACTCTCGCTTCACTTATTTTGTCCTTTAGTCCTCACATTCCATGAGCGATGTTTCTGACAAAGGGGGAAGAATTGCTGTTTTGGGGGTCGGAATCTATCCACCTAACACTTATCGTTTGCTAGTTTTTGACCTCGAAGTAGTATTTTGTTTTAGCTCTTTTCATCAAGTGGCTTCATGGCAGTCTTTGTTTCAGCTCTACATCTGCGTGACAAATCGGAGACGCACATGAAACAAAAAAACTTCAGCGGAGGAGAGCAACAAATAGACAAACACATGCATAGTGCTGGCGGTCTTAAAGCTATGGTTTTAAATCAATTAAATGTTTTTCAAGTTGCCCGTGCGATCGGTGTAAAACACTAAGGTTTTAATGACTGTGCCACATTTAAATCCGAAACACGATATCCATTGTAAAGAATTGATTGTTGTGCTGCACTATGGTGATGAATGCTTCAATCTCAAAGGCAAAGCTGAAAGTCATTGATAAGTGCTACGGCACGAAACCGATTGGTATAACCTAATCCAATATGTAAATATCTTATTAACTTATACAGGGTCCAAAAAAGAGTTTCCAATCTAATAGGTCCCGCAATGTCAACCAAGCTCCAACCCCTGTTCCATCGCCGCAATGTTGCATCCCTGTGCTTGTCTTACAAATATTTCTATCGAATATTCTCTGACGAATTCGTAGCACTTGTGCCCCCCTCAATGTAAATACCCCTGATTAACCTGACAAACAGCAAACTCTCACCCCTTCACTGCAGAGGTCCCTAGATGCCAGAAAGCTTTCTACTCTAATAGTTTCTTTCTTCGAACTACTAGACTTTGGAAGTCCCTCCCTGTTTCCTTCTTCTATGGCTGTATTAATACGCAGAAATTTAAATGTACTGCAACTATACATCTCGATGCTCAACTCGCTACATAGTGTCTCTTTAGGCATGATCCCTAATAATACCCCCTTACGTCCCAGTGGCAATGTATCTTGTTTGGTGTGAATAAGAGTAAAATAATATATACATACTTAACTTTTGTTTTGCACCACTTTTATGCCACATTAAAATCAAGATATAATGCTACTAAACCATGTGTCTAGAATCCTTATCCTAATTTTGATCAAAATCCATTACACTGTTTTGATTCTAGAAAATGTCTAAAATTGAAGGCTAAAAATTAAGGGGCCTGAAGAAGACATTGAAATTCAAGCAATCTTGCTTTATTGGTTGGTGTCTAATGACTGTGGACCAAATTTAATGGAAATCATAAATATTTGAATTTTCAAATGGGAAGTTGCGTCTTCTGAAAACTCTTTAAAATACTCTAAAGAAGCTGAAATTTGGGGAATATTTATTAATTGATGTCTAATATCTCGTGTTAAAAGTTCACAAAGATCAGAGTTATCTGAATTTTCACGAAAGACTTCCACCCCCTCTTTTTCCACTTTGCATAAAACTAAATTAATCAGTGGATGTGACATGAAAAAGAGTCACATAACGTAACCAATATATTCGTCTATTTTCAAACAGTGATTATTTGAATATATTGGAACTCTTTGTTGACAGTGAAATAACATTGTATTAATGGTTCTTTTGAAGCAATATTCACCGAAATTAAATCAGTTTCATTTTTTTGTGATTTTTTCTCTGAATTTATTGTTGTTTTATTAATACTAAACTCTCAACAAATCAGTAATCTGAAGAGAAATAATGTTGATGAGGATAACAGTCTGAAAAGAAATAATTTTAAAAGGAGGGGATGATGAAATATATATATATATATATATATATATATATATATATGATTATTTTTATTTACACAGACATGTACAAAATCTGCGACACTGGCATGTCGATGTTATCGATCAACAACTATTATAAACTGAGATCTCATCAGGCAGAGTTAGAATCCGAGATCGGATTCTAACTCTGCCTGATGAGATCTCAGTTTATAATAGTTGTTGATCGATAACATCGACATGCCAGTGTCGCAGATTTTGTACATGTCTGTGTAAATAAAAATAATCATATATAAAAGCTCTATTTGATAGTGAGCACTTTTTATAAACCCGGTTGAAATTCTTTGGATTACTATCCTGTGGATGTTTTACCTGGATTATATATATATATATATATATATATACGAACATGAAATGGAAGATATTTCGGTTCAAGTAATTATATGCATATATTGATGAAAATAAGGTGAAATGCTATTACCTTTACAGCAAACAGGGGTTACTGCAGTTACAGAACACCTACAGACGAGTTATCACCGGATATGACATGAAATAGACGCACCTCGCTTCACCAATATATTTATCCATTTAGAAGCCAGGATTATTTGAATATATTGCAACTATTTGAAATAGCATCATTTTAATGGTTCTTTTAAAGCAACATTCACTCGAAATTAAATTACTTTCTTCTATGACTTGAATCGCTTTAAACATCATTTTTCCATTTACTTTTTAGGTTTCTTCTCCGGAGACAAAATCCGATTCATGTAAAATGGCGAAATTATTAAGCAGTTACATTCTCTACAGAAAACTTGTACCGAATTCATTCCGATGAGAGTTGTGAAAATTGGCATAAGACAGAATGACATTATTTGGATAGTTTCAATCTCAATCTCTCTCTCTTTATATTCAAGAGATGAAAGATGAAAATAAAAATTTGTATAGACACAATGTTTATTTAAACATCAGAAGTTCAAACCAAAGAGTTTTATATCCTTAATCTATGAATTTTCAAAAACAAACTATTTTCATCCTCTGATGAAAAGAGTTTGTCTTTGAAAATCCATGGATTAAGGATATGAAACTCCTTGCTTTGAATTTCTGATGTTTAAATAAATCTTGTATCTATACAATTTTTTATTCTCATCTTTCATCTCTTGAATTGATTGCTCTATTCAATATATTGAGCTTTATATTATCACGATAGATTATTATTAACCGATACATCGCTTATCTTTTCTCGCAGGCAAACTAACTCTGGCCATAGTCCCTCAGCTACTGGCATCTCGGCATGAACGAAAGGGACAGTCTCTGAAAAGAGCCCCTTGATTTCTGAGGACTTACTTATTGAATTAAATGAAAACAATATTATATATATATATATGTGTATATTTCGGCAGCAAGTCATTTCTTATACATGCGTCGTTAAAAACCACAGAGTTTTCTCTCTTTGCTATCTTACTTGTTAATTTCTCGACTCGGCGAGCGATTCGTCGGTTTTTTAGTGTTAATTGGTGGAGTATGACATTTAACGTTGTGTCGTGGGCCATTCCTTTAGCGCTTTCGGTCTCTCGACCGTCTTTAGGAGGCTGTGTAGTATTGTTATTAAGAGCCGTATTTATAGTTTTATTATTAGTTATATATCTATTAATTTACATATATATATTGGGGAGGAGTAAGTTTATTGCTTACTGCCTGAGGCGCCCCTACCGGGGAATGCCGACGGGGCTGCCCAGGCAATTTTTAATGGCCAGTGCTCACCTTCTCGGGCGCTGGCTTTTCAAGCCCCACTTTCCGACCCGACCTTGGGTCACATCTTACCTTGTGGGAGTAAGATAAAACTGGCCTTGTGCCTAACCTCCTGAAGAGGAGGTAAATAATACTACTTACTCCCAGATGTAGAGGGAGAACAGCTCAAGGTGTTATCAGAAGCAACAGCTCACGACATTTCACCCATGTTGCTTTCACTCTTGTGGTTGTACAGAGTTTACATCCGCTACCAGTGCTCAGTATTTCTCCTAGTTAGCAGAACGAGTCTTACCCTCTATGGTGTTGTTATCTACTACCATCTCTTTGTGAGAACGATAATGAATACGGTGTGTGTGTGTTTCAAACATATCCTACATTTGAAGTCGGGATTCGAGGCTGACTTATCTTTAGGTCACTATATTTGTTCACCTAAAATAGACACAAGTTATATTGTATCACATTGCATTCAACACTCTCCGAGCACACAGAACAACGATATCGTCTGGACATAGAATTTGGAATGTAATATTGAGATTGCAAGGCATACAAAGAAGAGTGACAAAACTATTAAAAAGTGTAAAAACATACAAATACCGGTAAAATAATATAAAACACGTCTGCATTTTCATCTACTTCTCTTGTCCCTCCCTATACGAGTGTCAGAAGATAACAAGTGACATATTGTTCATTATATAGCTGTACTATGTATTATTTGGTTTATTCGGATTACTGTTCTTATCTTGGATGTTATTTCTACAACGTTTCGGCTGATGTAACCTCCTACATTCTTCATTTACATCTTGTCGAACTAGAAACTTTTAATGTCAAACTCGGGAATCTATATGGAATTTCGAACAGAACTTTTTATTTAATCCACTGGGGTAGATTGTTCTCATTCCGTCAGCCATTACCGTGTCAAAGTTTAAAGTAATTCGTAATTGTATTCTTAGTATCGCCCGCACTGATGATTGCACCTTCAACATCCAAAAGACTGTCACTTAGAACTTATTATACCTAGCACTTATATCCATTACGCTTGGTGGCTACTAGTGTCAGAAGATAATACGTTATATTATGCTCTTTACTAAACTGAATATTACGAGTAACAGGATCTTTCAATATTAAAAGTAATCAGTCATTAAATGATATTGAAAAATGTTGAAGAATTTATTATACATAACATTATAGCACGTGATGAGAGGTAATATTTCTCTGTCCCATGTGCTATGATATTAGAAATAGTGTATCCATGATATTAGAAATAGTTTATCCATGATATTAGAAATAGTTTATCCATGATATTAGAAATAGTGTATCCATGATATTGGAAATAGTGTATCCATGATATTAGAAATAGTGTATCCATGATATTGGAAATAGTGTATCCATGATATTAGAAATTTTGTATCCATGATATTGGAAATTTTGTATCCATGATATTGGAAATAGTGTATCCATGATATTAGAAATAGTGTATCCATGATATTGGAAATAGTGTATCCATGATATTAGAAATTTTGTATCCATGATATTGGAAATTTTGTATCCATGATATTGGAAATAGTGTATCCATGATATTAGAAATAGTGTATCCATGATATTGGAAATAGTGTATCCATGATATTAGAAATTTTGTATCCATGATATTGGAAATTTTGTATCCATGATATTGGAAATAGTGTATCCATGATATTAGAAATAGTGTATCCATGATATTAGAAATAGTGTATCCATGATATTAGAAATAGTTTATCCATGATATTAGAAATAGTGTATCCATGATATTAGAAATAGTGTATCCATGATATTAGAAATTTTGTATCCATGATATTGGAAATTTTGTATCCATGATATTGGAAATAGTGTATCCATGATATTAGAAATAGTGTATCCAAGATATTAGAAATAGTGTATCCATGATATTAGAAATAGTTTATCCATGATATTGGAAATAGTGTATCCATGATATTAGAAATAGTGTATCCATGATACACTAACACTGAATGTAAGGAAGGAGAGATGATAAAGAGGAAATGTTAGACATTAGGCTAGTAGACCCACTAGTATATAAAACGGTTGGTTGAGAAAGAATAACAGAAAATGAAAAGTCATCCGGGATCAACTTAATGAATCCGAGTTAGGTAGGAGTCAGCAAGAAGAGAGTTCCACAAGCCTGCAGTTCTTGGGAAGAAGCTACTAGAATAGGAAGCTGTATTACTATGATGTATTAAAACAGCGAATTGATGGAGACCACTAGACCAATGAGTCAAACGAGCTGGAACAAAAGAAGCAGGGAATAGATCATACAATTCTGAAGAGCACATGCTATAATAGTATTTATAGAAAAGACTGAGACTAGCAACATCACGTCTGTGAGAGAGAGGGTGCAGTGAAGAAGAAGAAAGGGTAGGGTGCAATCAAATTATTGAAATGTTTCTGCACCTTATCAAGAACCCTCAACTGTGACAGATTCACCAGCCCAAATATGACAACACAAAAGAAAATATTTAGCTGACAATCATTTTTTATGGTCAGAAGAAAGAGAATAGTTATTGTTTTAAAAAGATATAAATTGTTACAATTTTCAATAAATACTTTTTTGTCAGTCAGCCTATTGGGCCATTGAATGGCTAACTTTTGGGCTAGCCTGCTTGGAGTCCAGGAGATTTAACGCTGGTGGTGGGGGTCTCTTTCAGGCTTTGTTTGTCTTGAAGTGATCCTATATTCCTCTACCTTTTTATTATTATGATTAGCTTCATGCCTCGCCTGGAGCGACTTCCGTGAAATAAAAAAAAAGAAGGAACATATTCATTTTATTAATTTTAAGAATGGTTAACTGATAATGCAATCATTTTTACAGGAGAAGAAAGAGACAATGTTTGCTTGATATTATTAAACCTTACATAAATGTATTATTTTCAACGACTGATGTAACCTCAGACCTTCATCAAGTGCATCTTGGAAATCTCCATGGAATTTTGAACTGACTCCGTTATTTAATTCACAAGAGTAGATTATTCTTGTTCCATCAGCCATGACCGGGTAGAAGTCTTAAGTAATTCGTAATTATATTCTTAGTATTGCCTGCACTGTGGATGGAACCTTCAATTTATAGGACACTGACACTTAGAACTGATTACTACTTAGGACTGTTGCATCACAAATCGGAACATTAGCAAGCATGCTTTCAGATAACGTGTACATGACATCCCACTAGACCAATTGTGAGATCAATATGCCCTTGTAGCAGTTACATGAGTAGACTATTTTGTATCGATCTATGTGACTGGCAGTGAGTTGTGATTCGGCTTAGCGATTATGTAACCATCGCCTGTTCACCACACAAACAAGCAACTCACCTAAGCTCAATGAGATTCATATACGATGAATAATCTTGCCGCAAAACACTTCAGTTCTAGCCTGACTTTCAAACAGACAAGATGTGATCCTGCATTCTCTACCGTCGGCCCGTTAGAAGAATCGATGAACTTCAAGATAATGTTATTTCGTTTTGTCTTCAATACTCAACCTGATGAACTATCTTTGTTCTGTTTTTGTGTTTCCAGTAAATAAAACTGCACACCACTTTAGTTGTGAGAGCATCGTTTATTTCGTGAGGAATGGTGACCCCGTTTTGCTTATTCTATTTCAGTCAAATTTGGCCAGACGAATTACTCTTCTAAGTAAGTCGTCAATCTGATTTTCGTCTCGATTTAAACTCTCACCTTAAATTGGCTCTCCCAGCTAAAATTGGTGACACCAACGCGATTTAAAACACACAACCTTCTTAAAAAAAATGATATCTGAAAGTCAGATATTTCTTTCCCCTCAAACATATGAGTCTGTCCACAGAGGTCATTTTTTCGATATTCGGCAATTTAAAGATTTTAAAACAACCAGGAGAAACACAACATTCATTTATATTAAAGTTTAGGGAAAAATCGATTATGGTAAATACATTTCACATAGGTTATTAATTTCTGACATGTTTCGTTGCATTTCGTTCAGATTTTTTGTCAGAGAAAACTAGCAGTTAGCATTTTGATTCAGAAAAATTATTAGGGAATAGTGATTAAATCTCGTTGATTTAGTTGCAAAATACATTTCCCATTGCTATTCTTTCCAAAAAGAGGAGGGGTCAGTACATATCGAGTGGCTAATGTAGCAAGACGGGCTATCTGTCGATCTATCTTTTTACTCTCTTTTTATCTTTGCTGGTGAGATTCCACCCAGAAAAGACGTGTTTGACTGCTCTCTTCAAGAAGGGGTGGGGTTGCATATCGGGGGGATTGGTTGATGTTGCAAGATGGGCGATCTGTCGATCTATCTATCTCTCTTTAGTTTTTCTCCTTCAGACACACACATACGAAGTGAACGTGTTTTCTGTTTCTGTCCTTTGAAATAAATTTTGTTTAAGAAAAATAAACAACCAGTGTCAAGGTGTTTTATCAATAGACGAAAAACAACCTGGGTTCACAACGACGATGGCGACAACATACATGAGTAAAGGATTTATGCACCCATCGGTAAAGCGTAATACAAAATCTTGTTTCGGTAAAAAATATATATATATATGAAAATCAAATATCGATAATCAATAGATTCTGTTTACAAAAGATCTGATTTCCATTCATTTGTGTTATTTGATCTGGTTGCTTGAGAAGAGTCCATTTGTTAAGTTGGGTTAAGACAAGTGAAAAAAGAAAAAAACCTTTTGTGCTGATTCAATACATAAATCAGTTGTGTCCCCTGCATAAGTGCAAACAAGAAAACGGGATTCTTTATTGCTGTGAGGGTCCCACACGAAAGCCGAGGTGTTTTATTGTGGATAAAAATCACATATTGGCGAAAACCTGCTTGACAATATCCACTTATCCTTGGATGATACTTAATCCAAGATCAGGCAATAAGAGGGAGGCGACGGTGGCTAAGTGGTTAACGACACGGACTGATAACCTGGGTGTGCCAAGTTCGAATCCACTTTCTTCCACAAAAACACTTTCACTTAAGATGTTGGCAACCTTTATGTGGTCCCTCCCGTAAGTACCCGATGTTTTTCTTGAAAGAATTCTAACTAGAAAGATATCTGGGAAACTAATGTCAACAATGGAATCATCTTATTCATACGAAATGAATGAATGAGGAAATGAGAAAAACAAGGAACTATTTCAGCCAGCAAAACGAATTTTATTAAAAGTGGAATTCTATCGTTTATTTTTAAATTGAATGATTTCAGCCATTTTTAATCACTAAAAATGAGAATGTATTCATCTAAATAAAATAATGTACCGCTAGTTTATATCCACTTTTTGAGACGGGGATTGATAATTTATATTATTTGGATTATTCAGACGACTATTATCATCTTGGGTGTTATTTATAAGTAGTAATAGGTAGTAATAGTTATTAATAGGTAGTAATACTACACGTATAAAATAAGATTAGGTTTAAAGCTCCCAAAATACATACTAGAATTGTTCACATAGATCCGTGCCTCACTAAATGAGAGTGTTGAGTAACAACGAGTTTTAATTGACAGTCTTCTAGCGGTTCAAGGTTCAATCCTCACTACGGGCGATACTAACTAAAAATAAAATAAAAATTACTTAACACTTCTACACGATCATGGCTGACGAAACGGGAAAAATCTACCCCATGTGTTAAATAAAGGGTTCATTTTGAAATTCCATATAGATTGCAGAGTTCAATTTTTTTTTAATGAAAATCGCTCCAGACAAGGTATGAAGCCACTTGATATGAGGAGCTAAAACAAAAATACTACTTCAAGGTCAAAAATATCCAAACGATAAGTGACTTCATGTCTCCAAACTTAGATGTACATCAGCTCTATCACCAATATTGAGCACTCCCCCATTATTATTTCTGAAAATAGCTCGGTATGTTTATAAGCTACAACCTCCAAATATACAAAAATGGTTGCCTTAGTTCTAGCTCGCTTGTAGTGGCTTTATTTGCAGCTTTTTGTACGTCAAGGATGTCTTCATGTCACATATGGTAAGATATTTACCAATAGTTGTTCTTTTTTTATGGAAATCGCTCCAGAAAAGGCATGAAAGCAGCTATAAAAAAAATACTACTTCAAGCTCAAAAACTATCCAACGATAAGTGTTAGGCGGATAGATTCCGACCCAGAAAACAGCAATTCTTCCCCCTTTGTCATAAACATCGCTCATGGAATGTGAGGACTAAAGGACAAAATAAGGGAAGCAAGAGTGATGAGGCTGCCGAAAGTATTGCACAAGTTACACTTTCTACTCTTCTTAAATTAAGATTTCTGAGTTTGAAAAGATGCACCTGAAAAAGATTAGAGGTTACATCGGTCGAAACGTTGTCAGAACAACATCCAATATGAGAAAAGTAGTCGGAAAAAAGTCCAAATGATGCAGACTATTTATTTATTGACAAAATATATGGCAGTAAAATAAATTAATATATAACTAGTTCATAGCTGCTCCTTGAGTAGTGTTGGTACAGTACCTGCATATGCCGATTTCCATCTTGACCTAGCTTCTACCGCTTTATAGCTCATATGAAGAAAAACATTTGTGAAATGTGATGGAAAAAATATGCTAATCTCCCTTGAAAATTACAACTTCAAACGAATGATTAAATTTCTTGACTTGCTGACCTTTCACGTTGTTGCTATCTTTTCCTCTTTTATAATTGGTCAGTGCAACCACTCCCATATCTCAAAATAGACAAGATGGCTTCCGGTATTTAGAAATACAGATTACACACAATTTAATAACAGCATATTGGCTGTAACTTTGCATCCAAGCAAATACAATGTATTCCTGCAATTCTAGCATTCTTCAAGAATTTTTATTCTTCCGATTCAGTCAACCATATTTGTTTTGATTTTTGTCTTTTATGATATATCAATACTTTGCTTAGATATTAGAGTGGGCAAGTTAACTAGTAAATATATTACCTACTACATAGGTTAGCATTTATGTTGAGAGGTAGGAAGTGTTTCAGACAGGGATATACAAGCATTGTATTCATACAATTCTTACATTCTTCTCAACAATTGCAATTTTTCTGATTCAAACTGACTTATCTCATTAGAGCCAGCCACATACTTATTTATTCGGTTTTGTTTGTACGTTTTACTGCATATAAATCCTTGTATTCCGTTGACTACTATTTTTATCTTACTTGTTATATTCACAACGTTTCGGCCGATGTACCGTCAGACCTTTTTCAGGTGCATCTTTTTGAACTTGGGAACGGTCTCGTCGAACTTGGGTTTCTGAATTCGATATAAAGATTCCCAAGTTCGAATGCATGTACCCAAAGTAGGTTGGAGGTTACATCGACCAAAACGTTAAAAATATTGTAAAATCAAAATCGACACTTATTAGCGTAAGGATTCCAACAGATGTTTGGTTGATAAGAAGATTCTTGCTTGAATGAAACAATAGTTATATAATAGATTACCCATTCATGGATTAGCAATCGATCAGAACCCAGAATGGACTTGCTCATCTAAGTATAATGGAAAATCCTAGCATGCTTATAAACCAACTTTCTTGTTTCTGTATAAGTTTCTTTAGCTTAAGTGCAACTGGTCAATCAGCTGAGCATATAATATCCACTATGAGAATAATAGTCCAAATAATAGAAATTATTAATCCTCATCTAAAAAATTCCGAAAATATCAATTCTTTATTTGGTTATTTAATGCCAAAACAATATCTAGTGTAAATGAATCCTTGAGAAGACAAGATACTATTTTACTATTTATTGCTGGGGGAAAATTGGGTGTTCATACCCTTCCTAAGAGTATTAGTATGTATTTAAACAGAATAGACTTAGCAACATTATAACTCAGTATGGCGGATTACATTATCCACGAGGCCAATCACCCACCCTCACAGTTTGCCGAAGTTTGTAATTAGATATTTTAGATATAATTCACTTTTTAATGAATATCATCATCATATTCTGTTTAACTTCAGTTTTATCTGCTGGTATGCGTTAAACGGCTTTTAGAAACTGACTTCTAAACTAACCTATCATTGGCTAAATCTTTATTTATCCCGCTTTCTCTAAAATACATCCTAATTACTTCCTCTCATATTTTCCATGGTCTTCCCTTGTCAACTGACCCTGCTACCTCAACTGTCCCACATCTATCAACCCAAGAACTCTCATCCATTCTTTCAATGTGACCATACCAACGAAGTCTCCTGTTCTGCACACATCCCATTATACTGTTTAGGTTTAATATTCCTCTCAGGTCATCAGATTAAAGTGTGTCTTTAAGACTTACCTTACACATCCATCGTGTCATTCTTATATCATTTCTCTTGGTCAGGTTTTATTTCCATACATCATCACAGTGTGTACACATGCCTAATAGATTCTTCCCTTGGTCGACAGTGGTAATGCTCTGTTGGTTAGTAATGCCCGAGATTACCTGAACTTACTCCATCGACTCCTAATTCTTGCAATCACACTAACTCCTAATTTTCCCAGTGCTCCATTAGTATCACTAAGGTAACAAAACCTCTAAACAATCTCAATAGCCTCGTCATCAAAATATACTTTCTCCGCATCTCAATTCTCATCCGACTCCATTGTCTTACATTTTTTGCATACAAACTGGTTATAATCTCTCAACCTATCTATGATTCCACTGCACTTCTTGCGTACCCAATGCTTACAAGTCCCACAAAAAATCTAGTCGCACTAAACTCCCTTTCCGCAAACTAAGCAAGCGAACTTTCCTCTATCTGGGGCCTTTACAACAGTAAAATCACCGATTATCACTTTGGTCTCGGTAGCATTCACTCTTAGACCTACTCAGTGGTGTGCAGAGGTCTGTGGATGCCAAGGCCAAATCCTTGATCGTATGCCTCAAAGGCTCAAGTATAAGCCTTAGTACTGAAAAAATATTATGAGGAAGAGTGATCGTTTGAATATGATTGAATGCCCTCCCCAATTTGCATGCTTGGAGCTCCCCCCCCCTCTGCACGCCACTGGACCTACTCTAGCCAATAAATAAGAATGTCTTTTATGCCCTTCTAAAATTCAGCATCTCAAGATTTAATGATTCAAGGCTTTTACGTCATGTTCCATCGCTCGGTCCGCTTGCCATGCACTGCTGCCACCATCTTTAATTGGGTCTCTTGTGGGCCCAATCTAGCATGGTCACAAACACCCAGTGTGGTCGCAAACACAAGACAACAAAAATTATAAGTTTAATATTTTTATCAAAATCTCGGCCAAGATTCTCTTAAACATGAACCAGAGTCCAAAACTGCTGCTTTTTATTTGTACCCAACTTCTCCCCCATCCCTAGGTAAGTCAACGTCTGTATTAGAAACCGTTATACGAGATTATCTTTGCATAAACTGTAAGGTAAGGTAAGATATTGCTTAATGGCACATCAATCCTAAGGGTCATTTCATGCCATGAATCTAGAAGGAAATATCCTTCATTTGAGTTTTAAGTCAGTGGGTCATTTATAGTCATTAGTTAAGAGCTTTGGTATTTTGAATTGTTTTTATTTTGGTGTAGGTTTTTATGCTTCAAGTTCTTTATATCTTCAAATGTTTAATCATCATTTTTGTTTTGTTTTGTTTTGTTTTACGACATATCAACCCTTTTCGGGTTATTTAATGCCGAATCTGGTCATTTTGGTGAAGGTTTTTATGCTTCAAATTTTTTATATGTTTAAGTATTTATTCATGTTGTTTTGTTGAGTGAAAGGGGGGAGGGAGAAAGAGGGGGGGGGAGAAAAAGGGGGGGGGGGAGAGGGGAGGGAGGGAAATTGTTTTGTGTTTTGGATTTTGCAGCACATGATTGAATTTTGTAAAGAAAAAAAACAATAAAACATCAATGTTTGGTGCATTTTGAGTCAGGAAGTGCATAAACTGTAAGACAAACTCCTAGAATATTTTGTAATGAAAGGAAAACAAAGTCTTTTTATAAACAATAAAGATATGTATTTGAGTAACCTACACCGTTGGGTGTAGGTTGGCTAAAGTTAAAACAGTGTCACAGTAAAGGAAGTAAGAAAATATTTTCTGAAAGTATTTTCTTAAGCAGTGTATCTTCTAGTGGATGATAGCCTTTCTCAGCGTCAAGTTGACCTGGGCGAGAGACGGTGTCTTTGTTGGTGCCTGGAAGTACTCTGTGACTGTTGTGTAAATCCCAAAGGGTATGGAAGTAGTCCTTCGAAGGTTCGGTTGAAATTAATATGTCCTAGAGGCTGATGTGTCATCGTGTAACCAAACAATCTCACAGGGGCTGCTCTGTGTGAGAGGAAAGAAATGTTAATGTGTATGACTGCAACACTGTCTGCTGATAAAACAGCTCAACCATTGACAACCAACTCTCGCCATGACGTCACTCACGAGATCTCGTCCATCCTTTTTCATTATACAACAGTTGCTGAATTTTGTCAGAAATGAATGGAAACTGACGAAGTAAAATATGTATTTAAATTACAATTTTATACTTAAAATACATTAAAGTATATGCATAGTTTTCTCTTATATAGTTTGGTACTGGTATAGCTTTTGAATCAAACAAAACCGACTTTTCGTTCGGCATCTTATGGCCGTTTACGTAAACAGCTGGAAGATGCTGAAGCGCTTAGCCAAGCAGAATGCTGGAGAAGCAGACGACAACTTTACTTTTACATTGAGTAAATCCTGCAGGCAGCCGATAATTAGCTAAGCCCAAAAGAAAATCTGCCAATTGAACCTAAAATAAAACAAACTTTTTTTAAAAACTCTAACACTAACTCTTACCTAGTTTTTTTTTTCTTCGCTTAAAAAGCTGTGCCATTACAACAACAACAAAAACGATGGAAAAAAATTGTAAAAATCGTTACCATCTGTAAAAAATTGTAAAAATAGTTACCATCTGTAAAAAAAATTGTAAAAATAGTTACCATCTGTAAAAAAATTGTAAAAATAGTTACCATCTGTAAAAAAATTGTAACAATAGTTACCATCTGTAAAAAAATTGTAACAATAGTTACCATCTGTAAAAAAATTGTAACAATAGTTACCATCTGTAAAAAAATTGTAAAAATAGTTACCATCTGTAAAAAAATTGTAACAATAGTTACCATCTGTAAAAAAATTGTAACAATAGTTACCATCTGTAAAAAAATTGTAACAATAGTTACCATCTGTAAAAAAATTGTAACAATAGTTACCATCTGTAAAAAATTGTAAAAATAGTTACCATCTGTAAAAAATTGTAAAAATAGTTACCACCTGTAAAAAAAGTTACCATCTGTAAAAAAGTGTAAAAATCGTTATCATCTATAAAAATTGTTGCTTTTTTTTTCTTAAGAAAAACACAATTTATTGGAAAACCCAAAAAACTTTTCAATTTTAACTTTCCCGTGTTAAAATAAAATTATTTCATTGGTTTTCTTCGTCAAAAAAAAATAAATAAATTGTCATAAAAATAAACATACAGTGAGTGAGTGTTCGTTCATTTTTTTTTTCATGTTGCGAAACCGCTTCATTTTGATTTTGACGCAGGTTCCCTTGTGGTTCAGCTTTTTTTCCTGCTGCTTACGTAAACAGCCGGGAGATACCAAACAAAAAGTCAGTTTTGTTTGGTTCAAAAGCTATGCCAGTACCTATAGTTTTCTGCAAAAAATGCCAAGATAAATAGGATCCATGAAACTATATATATTGGGATACATGTGTACGTTTGTGTCATGGTGGTAGGATCAGTTAATTTTATCGCTAGAAAAGTTAATCGAATCATGCAAATTGATAATCCATTGCTTTTAAAGATGTCTGCTTAAATGAACACTTGCTGTCCGTTCACGTATAATATTTTATGCTTTATCAATTAAGCCCAACCACACGATGCATCGGAATCTTGTAGCTTCATCCTTTTATTAATATCTATGATAATTTATTAAATGTTGGAGATAAGGTTTTCCAAGAAAACTATTTCAATTCAGATGTTGCGTGCAGCAATTTATGTATTCATTTTTATTTTGTTGTTGTTTAATAATTTAATAAAAAATTTTAATCTTATCTATTTTTTATTAATAAGTCACTACTTATCAAGGCTAAAAGCCACTCGAGGATAAAAGTTAAAGAAATTGATAGATCGTCAGTTGAATGTTGAAGAATGTTATAAGAGGCTTAAAAAAAAATGATGAATGGAACGTACAAAATTTGATTACTGATGAGGACGGTTAGAAAAATAAAAGCGAAAACATAAAACAAACTAATTAAAAGCAAAAAGTTTCTGCTGCATTTTCCCCATCATTCTCGTCTGCTCCCAAATTTTAAAAAGGAAGGCATTTGTTTTCTTATATAAATAGAGATTTTGCCCGTCAGTCCGTCTGTCACAATATATTAAACGTAATAAATACATTGCGGAATGTGTCTAATTTTGAAATATCAGAGATCTTTACTTCTTTTTCGAAATGGAGAATATTGTATTAATAGCAAATAATAAATTCCCAACAAATAAAGCGGATGCCATGATCGGAAATCGAAATCGAAACCGAAACCTTGGGATATAGTCTTACGGTTCTACCAACTGACCTAGTTGGACTTTCTTATAAATAGAGCTTAAAACATTACCTTAAGAAAATAATTATAGCTTTGGCGTGACGTCAGAAATTTATGATTCACGTCATGTTTTAAAACATAAGCGATAATTCAAAAAAAAAAATGAATGAGTAAACATTATCAATAGCGTTTTAAATTATTTTAATAGTTAAAAGCAATTCATTTTGCTTTAACTATGTAGTGTATGTATTTCGTTTACAATTATAAAATCCTCCCAGCCTAGCAAAAATATGTGATCAGAGAGAACCTATATTTGCTAGTATTAAAAAAGGAAACAGAAAATAAACCTCCCCTAACGAACCGATTTCTGTGAAGTTAATTTTTTACCTCATCTTTGATGCGTAAGTACTGAGTTTTTTTTTTTTTTTTTTTTTTTAAATTAAGCATTTGAGCTAAGTAAGCATTCTGATCTTTTGATTTTTAAACACGAAACATACAAGGTGTCCCTATAAATTTAAAAGTCCGTTCTTATTGGTACTTTTTGTTGTATATTTGAATGAGACGACGACAAACGTACAACTTACCTCGTGTGGGGAGTCGGGCACAACGAAAGGAAAGAAAGAGAAGGAGCAATGCGTTTTTATGGGAAGGAAGTACTTCTGTCGGAAACGGAAGTGCTTCCGGCGGAGACGGATTGTTGGAAGGAGGCTGCACTATAAGAGCAATGAATGTTTGGGTAAGAGCGGCGGGGCAGTTACCTGAGAAACACGTAGTGCCGTCTTCTAAAGTGATAGAAGGAAGAAGAGAGAGAACAAAAGGGAAGAAGAAGAAGAAGAGAAAGAGGAATTTATTTTTATTTCGGGTTGCTACCTACTGCCCGAAACTTAAGAACACTTTTAAAATAACATGTGGTCATCTTCAGATCCAATGTCAACAGCCACTTGTCAGTGAACAAATTTTGTTCATTATTTTCGAATATTTTTAGATAAGGATTGATAATTTGGAGGGATTTTAAAGTAAATTCAGTTGCTGCAAGAATTTTAGCTTAACTAGATGTCAAGTAAGGTTATGGGAAATAGGAGACACTAAAACATCTTGTTTCACCTATGACTATAGTCCAAAAGTAACTTGTAGTTAAGGATTTGGAAATCCATTTCGTTAAGTTTAAAAATCTTCATAGTCTTCTATTGCGAAAAGGGTCGTGAGAACATCTTCACTGCTGGCCCTTGAGATAGACAATGTAATAGTTCAAAAATCAATAGACAAGTGAGTTTATCAAAATAAATCAATAAAAATTAATAGAATACATAAATAAGTAGATAAATGAAAAATTTGGATTATTCAGACTACTGTTCTCATCTTGGATGTTATTCTCACAAAGTTTCGGCCGATGTAACCTCTAGCCTTCTTCAGTTGCATCTTGTCAAACTCGTGGAATTTTTCTGGCAAACTCGGCAATCTGTACGGAATCTAGAACGGAACCCTTTATTTAATCCACAGGGGTAGATGAGAACAGTAGTCCGAATAAACCAAATAATACAAACTTTATTCATTCCATTCATCGTTTTCAGTCCTCTCAGAATATTCTTCATAAATCAACTGAAAAGGCATCCATCTCATAAACCCTTATCCTCGAGTGGCTTTTGGCCTTGATAAGTTGTGACTCATTAGTCAAAAAAAAAAGAAGAATTTTCATTTCAGAAGAAGGGGGTAGATTGTTCTCGTTCCATCAGCCATGACCGGATAGAAGATTATTCTGAATTTTATTCTTAGTATCGTATGTAGTGAGGATTGAACCTGCAAACCCCAGAACACTGTCACTTAGAACTGATTGTTAGCACTTTATCTATTGGGCCAGGGATCCACGTGAACAGTTCTAGTATGAATTTTGGGAGGCTTCAACTTATTCTTGTATGGTTGAATTCTCATCTTGCTTCAAATTCAAATTTATTTTAGGAATAAGAGAATTTGAAAAGCATCCAGATTGAAACACAATATTTGTGGGGTTCTCTGGTAGCAGAAAGGTACCAAATTAAAAGCTGAATTTGGGACGCTAAAACCTACACAATCGAAAAATGAAATGATATTGATTACTATAATGTACAGATGTTAAAAAAGAAAAAAAAAGATAAGTCTAGTTAAATTTAAATGTCATTTTAATTAATTTAATAGTCTCAAATCTACGGTCGACCTTTTCTTTCATTGTAATAATATAATCACCCTTAACTTAGGCCTCGTGTTAAAGAGTTAAACAATAACTAAGAATTTTTTTAAAATAAATTAAAATTAAAAAGAAAACTTGTCTTCTTAAAAATTAATTATAATTAATGTACATAAAGAAAAGCTAGACCGTGGATTTGAGATCATTTTTTGATAGTCAAATTAATTGAAGAACAAACAGTCACATCCGGTTAGGTCGTTTTAAGTCTGAAACACCAAGTTATGCCAGTAATTCAGTGATGCTGGACATGATCAGATGAAGAGGCAGTTAAAGATGGGAATGTAAAATCCATGACTCGTACACATTTTCTTTTTAGGTCATTAAGCAATGATAACAGACTGGAATCCATAATGATTTTAAGAGTATTTTATGTTGTCATGCATCAATTTACAATAGTTCCGCACTTTTCCGATGTGCATATTAACCTTTTCACCATGTCATTTGTTGTACTAGTAAGGGAAGAGTCTAGCAAGCATGTGTGGATAGTGTCATGATGTATGGAAGTGAAACCTGGTCAGTGAGGGTTGAGGATATGTGTTGTAATAGTAAGGGAAGATATGTGTTGTAATAGTAAGGGAAGAGTCTAGCAAGTATGTGTTGTAATAGTAAGGGAAGAGTCTAGCAAGTATGTGTTGTACTAGTAAGGGAAGAGTCTAGCAAGCATGTGTGGATAGTGTCATGATGTATGGAAGTGAAACCTGGTCAGTGAGGGTTGAGGATATGTGTTGTAATAGTAAGGGAAGATATGTGTTGTAATAGTAAGGGAAGAGTCTAGCAAGTATGTGTTGTAATAGTAAGGGAAGAGTCTAGCAAGTATGTGTTGTACTAGTAAGGGAAGAGTCTAGCAAGCATGTGTGGATAGTGTCATGATGTATGGAAGTGAAACCTGGTCAGTGAGGGTTGAGGATATGTGTTGTAATAGTAAGGGAAGATATGTGTTGTAATAGTAAGGGAAGAGTCTAGCAAGTATGTGTTGTAATAGTAAGGGAAGAGTCTAGCAAGCATGTGTGGATAGTGTCATGATGTATGGAAGTGAAACCTGGTCAGTGAGGGTTGAGGATATGTGTTGTAATAGTAAGGGAAGATATGTGTTGTAATAGTAAGGGAAGAGTCTAGCAAGTATGTGTTGTAATAGTAAGGGAAGAGTCTAGCAAGTATGTGTTGTACTAGTAAGGGAAGAGTCTAGCAAACATGTGTGGATAGTGTCATGATGTATGGAAGTGAAACCTGGTCAGTGAGGGTTGAGGATATGTGTTGTATGGATAGAAATTATATCAGAATAATACGATGGATGTGTAATGTGACTCTTAAAGACAGGCTTAGATCTGATGACCTTAGAGGAAGATTAAATCTAGACAGTATAGGAAGATTGTGTAGAACAGGAGACTTCGTTGGTTTGGTCAGATTGAAAGAGTGCTTTGGTTAATAGATGTAGAACAGTTGAGGTAGCATGGAGAACCAAAGAAGACATTGTACGGAAGCGATAAGGATGGATTTGAGAGAATGAGGGATGAATTTAAACTTGGTCAAAGATAAGTTTGTTTTGAAGTAAATTTCTAAAAGTTGTCCAACACATGCCAGCATGTGAAACAGAAGTTAAACGTCGGTTCAGTGATGTAATAAAACCCTTTTTCTTATTGTTGTAATAGAATACCTTTAACCCCTTTTTCTTGTATGGACTTTCCCATAGATGATTGTATATTCAGTAACACTGCACGTATCTTCGCTTTAACCCCTAGTAATTCCTTAGTAAGGTCTGTTTCTCCTTTATTTTACCCTCTATAACAATAACCTGTCCTCCTTTTATTATGGTACCTCGTTAGCTATTCCTTTTCTACCTGAATTACCAACCTGTTAATTGTACTCCTTTCGAAGGATACAAAAGTTTCGATGAAAATTCTAAGGTTACAACATAATTAAATGTCATGTTCTTTCCCATAAAAATGTAAATTATCCACTCAAACCATAAAATTGATATTTTCTTCCTTCTGCAAACTTTCTTCATATCTTCTGTAGCCTAGGTAAGGTTTTATTATCAACCAATAAAATTGTTTTATTCTTGCTCTGGACATAAAAAAAAATTAAAAAGACTAAGTCGGTAAAGGTTTGTGCAATATTCAGAATTTATTGAGGTTGTATCCGCTTCTTGCATTATAAAAAAAGTTATTCAATGCTGTAGAGTACATCCAACTTCAACAGTTTACGGTGATAAAACTGTGAACGCATATGTCTCTGTTTCTGTAGCAAAATTGCTTAAAATGGAATTTATTTGTGACCAAAATTATTAAAGACTGCTAATGTCTTGGGTGTAATTATATTTAAAACGAAATTTTATTTTAAGTGAATGACAAAATGCAGATTTTCTGAAAACATGCATCAGGAATTTCCCTAAACAAGTTAGTTAGGAAGCTATAATAGTCACTGAAATAGGGGAAACTTCACTTTACTTTACTAGCAAATATATGCTCCCTCCGGTCGCATATTTTGCAACATTACCACGTCACCCCCTTCTCTTTCGCTGTCTGCGGGAGGGCATTCCTATTTACTGATCTAGAATTATATAATTGTGAAAAAACTACATATAATGCATATTTATAACTAAATAAATTATTTTGGACTATTAAAATAATTTAAGTTTAATTTTACACATTTATTTATTTTTACTTTATTATCACTTATCTTTGAATTCATGTTTTGAAACATGACGTGCATTATAAATCTATGATGTTACGTCAAAGCTATAATTATTTTCTTAAGGGAATATTTTAAGATCTATTTATAAGCTCAAATAGCTCAGTTGGTAGAACATCTGCCTGGTTTCGATTTCCGGCCATGACATCTGCTTTATTTGTTGAGAATTTATTATTTACTATTGATGAAATATTTTCCATTTCTCAAAATTATTAAGATCTCTGATATTTCGAAATTAGACAAATTCCTCAATGTATATATTACGTTTAAAACGTATATCGCATCGCACCGACATTTAAATTGATAAATAATATTACTGATATGTTGGATGACGTCGATAAATGTAAAAGACTTGGACCTGTAAGCACACATGATAAGACCCTTTCCATTGAAAGTAATTTTCAAAAAAGATTACTCAAATTGGTTAAAAAGGTGTTCTTCCTGGGGAAATATACGACATTATCCGACCAATAGGGTCTATAAGACCACATCTTTATGGGTTACCAAAAACACGTAAGAACAATATACCCGTAAGACCGATTCTCTCTATGGTCGGTTCGGTTCAGCACAAGTTAGTTTAATGGTTGGCTGAATTGCTTCAACCTGTTCTGGAAGTATATTCGGCCATAGATGATGCAATAAAAAGACCATAGAAATGCATAAAACAAAATACAGAGAGGCTGATTATCACCACCACAAAGATAATTGAGGTGAACAATACAGAGAACAATGAAACAATGTGCAAAGAGAAGGAAAATGGAAAGAGAAGCAACTACATGGATTATAAGATGGAGCCAATAAAATGTGCATGAGGAAGCATTGACATGGCTAAGGAAAGGACACTTGAAAAGAGAAACGAAATCACAACTGACAACCGCACAAAACAACTCAATTAGGACAAACTACATAAAAGCATGACCCAGAACTGGTGATACCAGATCAGGCTGCCCTGTGGCTCCCTGAGACGAAATTCACCTACATTGACGTTTTTTTTTTTTTTTTTTTTTTTGTAAAACTTAATTATGTTCTACAAAACCAAAAACAAAAACAACAGCCCCTCTCCCTTTCTCCCTCCCCTTTTTTATTTTTATTTTTCCTACCCTACTCCCGGTCCTGGATATGACCTTAAACTACATCCGATGGTGAGATCCGGCTTACAGACTTTGGGGAATGTGGAGCTTCCTCTTAATTACCATTGCTCCCAGGTCCACCCTGACCCGGAGTGGTAGTACCTGTTAGGGTCCCAACTATGGGTTAAATAGAAACAGATATTAAAAGGGGAAAGAAACAAGAAAGAGAAGAAAACAAGACCAGATTCGGCATTAAATAACCCAAAAAGGGTTGATATGCCGTAAAACAAAACTACCAAACCAAAAACCCTGATTAAACATTTGAAGATATAAAGAACTTGAAGCATAAAAACTTTCACTATAATGACCAGATTCGGCATTAAATAACCCAAAAAGGGTTGATATGCCGTAAAACAAAACTACCAAACCAAAAACCCTGATTAAACATTTGAAGATATAAAGAACTTGAAGCATAAAAACTTTCACTATAATGACCAGATTCGGCATTAAATAACCCAAAAAGGGTTGATATGCCGTAAAACAAAACTACCAAACCAAAAACCCTGATTAAACATTTGAAGATATAAAGAACTTGAAGCATAAAAACTTTCACTATAATGACCAGATTCGGCATTAAATAACCCAAAAAGGGTTGATATGCCGTAAAACAAAACTACCAGAACTACCACATGACCCAGAAAACAGCAGAGAACTGTGAAAACGACTGCACTTCGATCATGCAGACAAAACTGGAACTAGAATTGGAAAATAAAAGACTTTTGGAAATAATTGAAGAAAAATATTTGTGCACTAATGAGTTAAATTAGTAAACTTTATAAATGAAAAATTAAATATAATTGTGGTAATTAATGTAGACCAGAGATTCCCAAACGTATTTTGTTTGTGGACCATTCGAGAGCTATTTTATCATATCTATTTTTCTTAATTAAATATTTACTTCTAGGTTAATAAAAACTGACAATGAATCAATTTCGTTATATTCATAACTTAAAATCAAAATCTTGAAAATTTAAAGAATATTACTAATAAATTCCTATTAACATAATGTGCTCATGAACATAAAAATACATTTAGTGGATTAAAATGTCATAAATGAAACATGAAAACCGATAAGAAATCCCCCCCCCCACGCAAAAAAAAAGATTTTCTTTTTACACATTTGATTGAAAATGGTTCATTTGACCCCCCACCCCACAGTTTGTTCGATTTTTATCTTTTTATCTATGTATTTTTTCTTTAAATTTATTCGTCTTATATTATCGCTTGCAAGTCTTCTATTAACGCTTGCCGTTTTCGTCTCAGCAACTTTCGGGCACTTCTGCGACCTGCCCGATCGTTGTCGATGCAAAGTCATGAAAATCAGGCACGTCATCTATAAGAGCACCAAAATGTCATAAATGCCATACAAAACATGAAAACCGATAAGAAAACTTTCCCTACATGAGCTCAGAAATAGCGAAGATTGGGTGCCACATATGTTGTGATCGTACGTCTGGCAACCTGGCTCTACAATACATACTAACCAAAGAAAGCAGCGTTAATCTATATTACATATTCTTTTTCATACCATTATTATACAGGGTGTTTCAAAAGTCTTGGGAACATAACGATTTTTAATAACTCAAAAACTATTAGGAGTTGAAAAATGAAATTGGTACCGTTGGAAAGGTTAAAGTTTCAAGTCAACTGCATCTTCTGAAGTTGAAGGGCGACCTGTTCGCTTACTTGGGCACAAACACCCATCTTTCACAAATTTAGCATGCCATCTGACAATGGATTTCCTTTCAGGGACTTCTTTTTTAAATTTCCTGCGAAATGCACGCTGAACACATGTCCACGATTCAGTCTTTGCAAATTGGAGGACGCAAAATGCCTTGTCTTGTTTAGAGAACGCCATTACTGCACCTGGAAAGATAACACGAAAATTATTAGTATGACCAAAAACTTGATTAAGCAAGCTTTAAAATGGCACCAGTTTCATTTTTCTACCTGGAATAGTTCATGAGATATACGCATTTGTAATGTTCCCAAGACTTTTGAAACACCCTGTATATTTACAATATAATTTCTATGCATATCATTTATATTCAGCAGATTTTCATATGGACCCCTTACTACTTACCATGGACCTCGAAAGTACAATTATATTTTAAAGGACCCCTTAAAGCTTGTGTGAACCATAAAGACCCCGGTTGGAAATCCTTAGTGTAGATAATCAAACATATTAGTGTGATGTTTTTTATTCATTTAAAAATCTTGAAACAAAAAGACACTCTTGCGGTAAAAAAAAAAACAACAAAAAAAACAGTGGTTAAATTATTTACCACACTTTTCGTGATTTGGTTGTAAAGGCACGAATTTGATTAAGTTTTTATATGCAGTCTGATGCAACGCAATTCCCATTTTATTAAGTTCACCCATAAAACGAATCTACTCTTTGATCAGACTTTTTAAATCATCTGATGAATACAGTTCACTTGTTGAGCAACTAAAACTTGAGCTCTTAATGGAAAGGTCAAAGGACGAGGAGAAGCAGAAGAGAAGGGGCGGAATTAGAAATCTGTGTGTATGTTGAGTAATAAGATTTCAGAATTGGAGCTTGACTCTCTGTATTTGAATCAGAGTCAAGCTTTCATATCAGTTTCGCTAATACATTGGGAAAAGTATGAACAGGGTTGCGGAGGGAGTCAGAGGTTTTGAAAGGAGTTGGAGTTGAACTCTTAAGAATGTTATGAGCCTGAGTCGGAGTCGGAGTTTTAAAAATCAAAATCTGGGAGGTACAGTCTGGTGAGTGTGAAGCCCATTCAGTATCACACCTCATACTGATTGATGAGATAATCACCAAAGTGTCTCTGCATATCACTGAGTAACAATAAAACAAAGACTTGAACATTTAAAACTGAAACTTGATAGAAAAGTCAAGTATAAAGTCAAGATTGTGAATTTTCTGAACGATTCCATGGGTGGCATTTTCCAATCAACCATTTGGAGCTCTTTATGTCAGTAAGTGAGCAAGTCGACTTTTTTTTTACTACAGGGTAATGACTAATCAAGGCCAAAAGCCACTTGAGGATAAAGGTTAATGAAACAGAAATGATTGCCAGCCAAAAGATGAGGAACACTATGGGAGTACTAATATTGATCAATGGTATGAACTGATTATTACTAACGGGGCGGTTTATGACAAAGATTTTTTTACATTAAATTTCAAGACGACCAAATTGTAATCAGCAGGAAAGCAGTCCTGTGGTAATATTTTCCACAGACAAGAAGCCCTTGCAAAGAACTTTATCCTTGTTTTAACAAAACGAGTTCTTGCTGTGAATGTCTTACAATGGAAAACCAAAAGTTTTGAGCTTAGTCGAGCAACTCCCATGGAAATCATGATAGAGTAGAGAGAGACTAGCAACGTCTTTTCTGTGAGAAAGTGGTAGTAGAGAAGATAAAAGATCAACCCCGCTAGATTTCAAAGTCAATTTCGTACTCTGTCAAGACATGAAAGAGTGCTTTATCCGGCATCTCCCCAGATCCCAGATGGGGTAGCAGTATTGGCCTGGTATTGCTCATGGCACATGTGTTACATAACCAAGGCTGTAAGTTTGAATGGAAAAGTTTTAGTGACACCTAGAGGTCAGAGGTGACCTCATTAAAATGGAAATTGGCTAAATAATGTGACTTCCGGTGAGAGATTTTTGTCTCTTCCTAGTGACACTTCAGAGCAGATGCATAAAAGGTACTGTCTCGATGGGAGGGGGATGGGGAGGGGAGGTGGCAAAATGTAGCTAGGTGAAATGTGAAACAAGCTATCAAGGATTTTACAATTTTACAGTTTTACAATTAAGTTCTTGTTGAATAATGATTTCGGTCACATTTATCTTTATTTTTAATATTTGTATTTCTCGAACCCTTTTTGTGTATTTTGTAGTGTTACATAACGAAAGCCAATTAGTCGAATGGAGGAGTTATTGACAGACGGGCCGTTAGAATTTAACCTTTAGTTTACAGAAGTCGACGAAATCACGTGACTTCTTGGGGCAGGAGAATTTGGTCTCTTCCTGGCAACATTTCAAGCAGAGCGGACACGTTAAATGTGTCGTCCTTGGTGGGGGCGAACAATATAACTAGGTTAAATGTGAAATGTGACACAAACTATCTATCTGCCTATCTACCTGCCTGTTCATCCCGCTCTCTCTTTCTCTCTGGCGCGGCAGTCCACATGTTAAACTTTTTGTATCCACCCACTCTGTGTTTATGAATGGTCCAATTTATCAACATTAATAAACTTTCTTATAAACTAACATTAGTGTCCGAGTTATTTTGTCTACAGACGATCAATAACCTGAGTTCCCGACAACGACCAGTGTGTAAGTTTAAACATGCCTATACATGTTTATACATGCCTCAGTACACGAAAACATAACACATGTATTACAAGCAATTACACTAAAGAACTGTAGAATAAAATTAATACTTACCAGCATAAAGTATTCCAAGAGTCAATATATAAATTATTTTAAGAATAAACTGGAAAAATTCAGAAATAATGATTAAAAATGTATATTTACATATACATTGTTGGGGTCTATCTGCTGAGATATTTAGGTATCTTTGACCTGCATATTTATGTATATTCTTAGATGTTTTAAGAGATATCCAAAATAACATCTTTAAAAAAACTTTGGTTGAAAGGATTGTTAGTTGGACAATGACGACCACCGCCACGTGAGGATTGGAAACTGTGGGTAGAATGAGGAATCGACTTTCCAAGAAAACGGCTCAACAAGTATTTGTTTATGTTAGACTTGAAGACGACCAAATCGTAGCCAGTAGCCTCATAGTATCCTGTTTCATATATGGGATATTCTAGGAAAGAAACTTTGCTGATGGACGCTCAATTTGGTTTTTGATACAAAAAGAAAGAAAGGAAAGTTTTTTGTTATTTTTGTAGCTCGACGAATTCTGGCTGTGAATGTTTTACAGAGAGGAACAGAGATTGGAGCTCAGTCGAGCACCTACCATGAACATAACACTACAGTAGATAGAGTCCAACAGCATCTCTTCTGTACTATATGTAAAGTTGTACTTCCTGTGTTTGTCCATTATTGAATTTCGAGATAAAGCTGGAACAGTTTGGCTGCTGATGCCTTAGCATATGTTGTCTGGACGAAAGAATCTTAGTTTGATTAAAGATGGATAAGGCTTCTCCCATTGATGTTAAAAACATTTTCAAAGCAAAAAAAAAAATCCATAAGTAAAAACAACCAATCAAATAATATCTGATTGTATTTTGTTCTAAATCTTGGAAGAACTGATGGAATAAGGATTCTTGCATATCCAGGTGCTGCACATGCCAAACTTCATATCCAGATGCAACGCAGATCAAAACTTCATATCCAGATTCAACGCAGGACAAGACTTCATATCCAGATGCAACGCAGGACAAGACTTCATATCCAGATGCAACGCAGGACAAGACTTCATATCCAGATGCAACGCAGGACAAGACTTCATATCCAGATGCAACGCAGGACAAGACTTCATATCCAGATGCAACGCAGGACAAGACTTCATATCCAGATGCAACGCAGGACAAGACTTCATATCCAGATGCAAAGCAGGACAAGACTTCATATCCAGATGCAACGCAGGACAAGACTTCATATCCAGATGCAACGCAGGACAAGACTTCATATCCAGATGCAACGCAGGACAAGACTTCATATCCAGATGAAACGCAGGACAAGACTTCATATCCAGATGAAACGCAGGACAAGACTTCATATCCAGATGCAATGCAGGACAAGACTTCATATCCAGATGCAACGCAGGAAAAAACTTCATATCCATGGGGCTGCGCATACAGAAACTTCATAGCCAGATGCTACACATGACAAAGCGTCATATTCAGATGCTGCGCATGACAAAACTTCATACCCAGATGATACGCATGACAAAACTTCATAACCATATGATACGCATGACAAAACTTCATATCCAGATGCAACGCATGATAAAACTTCATATCCAGATAGTAAACATGCAAAACTTTTACCAGGAGATAAACATGGAGCCTTTGTGACTTTCCCTGCAAGCAATAATAAAAGTGCCCAATATGCGGCAATTAACAATGCTAGTAATATCATGCGGAAGTTTCTCTTGCTCAAAATATTCATCTTTTCTTTCAACTCATATAAGTTGATTACATGGAGTGAGATACAGCATTGGGTCATGAAGTGTGAACACAATAAGTGATGATAATAATTTATTGTGTCTTTCTAAAATTAGGTTTCTTTCTCATATTTTTTATGACAGCTTGTCTATTGGTTTTAGCTTGAAAGAATCCGTGAACCCTTTTTGGCTGCCCAGTACACAAGAAGTGCAGTGGAATTACTGGTAGATTGAGAGAGGATAACCAATATGTATGCAAGAAGTGTAAGACAATGGAAATGGATAAGAACTCAGATGCAGAGAAAATATATTTGGATGGCAAAGCTATTGCGGTTGTCAAGAAGTTTTGTTACCTTAGTGATACCATTGGAACATAGGGTGGAGCAGGTGCTAGTGTGATTGCAAGAGTTAGGAGTAGATGGAGTAAGTTCAGGGACCTTTTGCCATTACTAACCAGCAGAGTGTTGCCACCGTCGACGAAGTGAAGAGTTTATCATGCATGTGTACGCAGTGTGATAATGTATGGAAGTGAAACCTGGCCAGTGGGGGTTGAGGACATGCGTTGCATAGAGAGGAATGATATGAGAATGATACAATGGATGTGTAATGTGAGTCTAAAGGACAGGCTTAGTTCTGATGACCTCAGAAGAAAATAGAATCTGGACATCATAGAGAGACGTGTGAAGAACTATAAACGTCTATGGTAAAAGAATGGATTAGAGTTCTTGGTTTAGTAGCTACAGAACAGTTGAAGTAGCAGGTTTTGTTCACATGGGAAAGCCAAGGAAAACGTGGGAGGTAGTAATAAAAAAGGACATGAGGGAAAGAAGGATAAATAAAGACATGATGGGTTAATTTGGAAGTCATTTTCGTAAGCAGTCCAACACATGCTAGCATGTAAAATAGACGGTAAACTGATGATGATCATCATCATCATCATCACGATGATGAGAGGAAATATTTTAAAAATCATCATCATCACCACCATGATGATGATGATGATGATTTTTTAAATATTTCCTCTCTTCTGTGAAATAGCAAATTTTACATATTTTCAAAAAATTCAACTTATACATTCCCATTTGCTAAAAAGTGATATCTTTTTTTGTCAAATTTTAAATTTATTTTCATAGAATAAAGTTTGCGAAAGGGAAAAAAGGGATATCTTTTCCTTTGACTTAGTTTGACTTGCCTAATATATAAGATTATGTAAATAAATAAATGAAAAATAAAACATATGCAAAACATGTAGAAAAAGGAAAATACCTTCATAATAAAATATTGTCCTTGGGTTTCAGAATTTACACTTATCATGTGTTCTAACATGTTTAAAGCTTTAGACCGGACTTCTTCACCAACCGTATCCATGTAACTCTACAACCAGGCGGATACTACTACGGGCAAGCAACACATCTTTTTCTTTAGACAGTCCATGATTGACTGAAAATAAAATAAACATCAATTCATTAAAAAATGTCAACTATACGTAAAGATGAAATACGAAGCACTATCATTATGTTTATATTTAAAAAAAAAAATGTCTTATAACGCAAGTAAGTGTTATTGATGTTTTATTCACCGTGATAGTTACGATTTTCTTATGTCGGTCGTGATTACAGATTTTTAATGTTCTCCCATCCTTATTTCCAGAGGTTGACCAGTTCCCTCTTTGTAATTTAATAATTTTTTCTTTAATACTTCTATTTACTCCAAGCAAGGCACACTGCAATAGAGACATAAGGGAGTTATTGTGAATTAGGGGTCATATTTATAAGGGGGTGGACATCCTGAATGGGAAGTTGTGCGGCAAGATATTTGTTCACATTACATTTAAATTTCTGTATGTTAGTACAGTCGAGAAAACAGGGAGCAGGAAGGAAATTCCAAAGTCATGACAGATGCTGGAGCTTAGTAGACAGTGTGGGACATATTATTAGAGAGACTAGAGGGAGAGACTTGTGGTTGATGCACCAGCCCAGATGTGGTAACAATGCCCCATGCATGGTCGAATGGTGATTTTGTAGAGATATAAAATATCCGGTTTGCAGACCTATAATTGTTTAAGAAGTAGATAAGCCTTGCCTATCGACAGGCTTCGCACTCCTTTTTTGTCTATTGGCCAGACGCAGGAGCACTATCATAGGGACACTTCAAAGACACCCAATGCACAGGCTAGAAGATATACTATCGTTGGCGTGTTCTACCCTGAGTTCGGTTTCATTTTCTAAAGTTAAATTGCTTCTATTTACCAAGGTTTCTACAGATGAAGCTCTGTCTATTTATATTATTTTCTCCCACGGTTTATTGACAGTTTGTTGACATTAGATTTGAAAACAATCATGTTATAGTCCGTAGAGAAGCAGTCCCATTGTAATGTATTCCACAGATGGGAAGTACTTGGAAAAAAACTGTTCATTGAAATTAAGTTTGATTTTAGCCACACTAAGAAGAAAGGAAAGTTCTTTACAGTTATGGTAGAAGGTGAGTTCTTGCTGTGAATGTCTTACAAGGAGAGACCAGAGATTGGAGCACAGTCGAACATCAGCGACGAAAATAACGATAGAGTAGAGAAAGACTAGCAAAGTCTCTTCTGTAAGAAATATTCAATTAACACATTTCTTGAATATGTAACTGTTTTTTTTTTTTTGTAAAGGAGTATAAATTTTTTTTTTTTTTTTTTCTGAAAACAAAATGGTGGTCATTGGCAAAAACTGTTGAAGAAATACAACGCAACTATGTACCAAGTTGATATGTATTTCCTTTAGATTCGGAATTTTGCTGATCTTTGCTTCTATTTATCTTCCTCCCACAAGGTAAGATGTGACGTAAGGTCGGGAAAGTGGGATTTGAAAGGCCAGCGCCCGAGAAGGTGAGCACTCTGGCCTACAAAAAATGCCTGGGCAGCCCTGTCGGCATTCCCCGGTAGGAGCGCCTCAGGCAGTAAGCAATAAACTTACTCCTCCCCAAAGAGGGGAAGCAAAGCCTCGGAGGATGGACCTCCTAGAACTGCACAGGACAAACCCACAAACTGGCGTCATCAAGACCCGAAGGCCAAGACAGTACTGGTCTATGGGGTGTAGTATCCATCGGAACAGATACTACACTTTGATCTTGGTCAAAAGGCCCAGCCCCTCTTTGCTATGTCAATCCGAAGTTGGTTATTTAAAATTATATCTGATATCTTCAGAAAGTGCCTATTTACTTGCCTGTCCTCAAAGAGGGGAATTCTGTATTGGGACAGAAATAAAATTTCTATCAACCTAGAAGTATTTCTCCTTCCCTGACTGAGGACAGAAAAGATGCAGTGCCGTATCAGTAATTGGAATATAAACTCTATAATACTCTATAATATTCTCTTGTCTGATTCTTTTTCTTTTGTTTCTATTAATCACGAGTTGTCTATATTCGTCTATTATTTCACACCAAAAATAAAATGGTAAAAGTTTTTTTATGGAAGTTGCTCCACACAAGGCATGAAGCCACATGATGTAAGGATCTAAAAAGAATGAAAGATGATTAACACAAAGACAGGAGATGCCTATTGACCTTAGTCTTGAAAAGACCAAGGCTACAGGTAGGAGGAAAACAGTCAGTAGGAAGAGAGTTCCACAAGCCTGCAGTTCTTGAAAAGAAGCTACTGGAATAGGAAGATGTTTTATAACGAGGTATCTGAACAGTGAATTTATGAAGACCACTAGACCAATGAATCGAACGAGCTGGAACAAAGGAAGCAGGGAATTAATCAGATAATTCTAATGAACAAATGCTATAATAATACTTACAGAAGAAACTGACGAGCAACATTACGTCTGTGAGCGAGATAGAGAGGGTGTGGAGAAGAAGAAAAGGGTTGGGTCAACCAAATTACAGATACACTTCTGAACCTTATCAAGAACCCTCAAATGGGACAGAGACTCACCAGCCCAAATTCGATGATAGTTGCTTTTTGTGGCAAACCAGAAGATTACCCGACTCAAAGTCAGCAACAAACGATGTTCACTCAGATTTCGTTTTTGATATTAGACTTCATCTATAATATAACTTCCGGCGAGAGTTTATTTATTTATTTATTAAATTGTTAGGTAGAAGTACAGAATAGTTAACATAGCCCATGTTAAAAATGGCTTTCTTAATAATAACGTTATTATTTCAGCACCGTCTGTAAACTGCACAAGATTATTTAGAAAGCCATTCTTAACAATTGGGCTCTGTTAACTATTCTGTACTTTCACGTAAGAATTTCATAAATAAATAAATAAATAAAAATTAGCACAAAACTTGGCAAACCAGAGGAGTAAGCACCACAAAACAGGATCTTTAATATCAGGAACTAAATCTGACCAAACAACGTTTGTTGCTGACTGTGTCGGATACTCTTCTGGTTTGCCCTGCTTAAATAATATCCACATACGTAAATTCAGTTAACTTTAAATGCATATAATTTTATTATTCAGCAAAAACAAAAATAACTTTATCTTTGTCTAGCATCAGAGACCACGGCATTAGCAGAAGCATCAGATAATGGTTATCTGATAGCTGCAAGGGCTCTTTTACCGACAATCGTTCACTAAGAGACTTTGGCTAGGAGCTAAGTGTACTATCTGTTCTGATACTAGAAAGAGGCATCCGTTCAATCTCTAGAGACAATGGACCCCCCTTGTAACAGTGGCTGTGCATGGAGTGTATTGTGAACAAGAGTTGTGTAATCACAAACCACACCTCTACTGAACCAGCATATCTTGAGTCCATTGGCAAGGAGAAGTCGAAAACGACTGGAAACAATGCCAAAATAAGCTAAGAGCCCTTCCACATACAGCACCTGGTATTATCAAATGGTCACCCATATAGTACTGCTAGGCTTAACGTTACTTAACTTTGGTGATCTAATGGTAACCGGTGTGTGAACGTGATCATGCCGTATGTTCTGATACTATACTTCATCTTTTCTGTCCTCAGTCAATGAAGGAGAAATCTGAGACTGAGGTAATTTTTATTTTTGTTCCAATTAGTGATGGGACGATTCCAATATTTTTTCTGATTTTAATACAATTACCGATTCTGTTCTAAATTCACGATTCGGATTCTAAAATCGCCTAGAAAAGTAGAATTTCCTTTTTATTCTAAAATCGCCTAGAAAAGTAGAATTTCCTTTTGCGGGGATGAGGGGGGAGATTTAGCAGAGAGTCCTCATCTACTTTTAAGCGTAGATATAATTTTCTTTTTAATGTGACAAACTTCTTAATGTTTTCATGTTATGTATTGTATCCAAGATTTTGATAAACTCATTGTGGTATTTTCATCTAAATTTTTCACTTGTGCCATTTTTTTCTATTTATCCATTCGTGCTATTTTTTTATCGGTCTTATTTTAAGGGCCATTCTTCCGGTACCATTTTCCTCTAAATTTGTTATTATGATCTATAACTTTCTGTTTTCCTGGTAATTTAAAATCAATAAATATTTATTATTTTACCATTAGTACCAGCATAAGAAAATTAAGTTTTAAAACACCCTCCCCCCCAAAAAAAATCTTAAAGAATCGTTTCTGGAATCAGAAATTAGGAACAAATTTTTCCAATTCTGTTATCAATTCCGATACCCAAATTAGTTCCGATTTTTCCGATTCCCGATTCCGATCAATCCTCCCAACACTAGTTCCAAGCCAGACTGCCCAGTTTTGGGGAGCTGGATTTTCCCACATCAAAAATCGACTTTGTGTCTAACTCTTCCCTTGTGGGGAGGCAAGTAAATTATGACATTTTGAAGACATCATATGTAATTCAAAATACCCAACTTCGGGTTGACATAGTAAAGATCAGAGAAATTCTGAATCTATAGGAAATGCATATCAGTTTAATATGAGTTTAATGTGTGCACATAGTTTCTCGTTATTGTTAATTCAGTGAAACTATTCAGCTTGTCGTCCTTCTATATATCTATGTGTCAATGTTTTATTTTATTTTTAATTTTTTTATGAAAATCGCTCCAGACAAGGTATGAAGCCACTTGATGTAAGGAGTTAACAAGAACGAAATATGATTATCACAAAGACAAATTGCCTATTGGCCTTAGTCTTGAAAAGACCAAGCTTATAGGTAGGAGGAGAACAGTCAGCAGGAAGAGAGTTCCACAAGCCTGCGGTTCTTGGAAAAAAGCTACTGGAATAGGAAGCTGTATTACAATGAGGTATCAAAACAGCGAATCGATAGAAACCACTAGACCAACGAGTCAAACGAGCTGGAACAAAAGAAACAAGGAATAGATCACATAATTCTGAAGTACAATTTGTTAATTGTATGTTTATTTGTATTTTTCATTTCAGTTTATCGTCATCATTTTGCTTAAGAAAAAGATAATTGCCGAGACATATCTGTTTCAAAAGAACTCAGCACAAACAGTATGTTGGTACTTACCTTTACTTGTAATTAAACATTAGAAATTTCACATAGCCTTTCAATTTTTAAATTCTTATTCAGCCCATCGTCCTTGTATGTGTCTATGTTTCAATGTTTTATTTGTCAACCATATGTTAACTTTTTTTAATTTCAATATATCGTCACTGTTTAGCTTTTGATAAAAAAGACAATTGCAGAGACTGATTTGTTTTAAATATATATATATATATATATACATAGTATGTGAGTGCTTATCTTGACTTATAATAAAACATTAAAAATTTCAATTTTTAGTATATCATTAGACCCTCCGTTCGTCTCGTATATATGTCTGGCTATGAGATTTCCATTGTCCTCAGTATGTGCCAATGTATACATGGAATACTTTGAGGAAATGGCATTAGAATCCACACCACTAAAGCCAACAATATGGCTGCAATATGGAGATGTAATATTCATACTTTGGCTTCATCAAGAAGATGTTCAAGCATTGCTTGACCATGTATGTGAACTCCATCTGTCCATCAATACAGTTCACTATGGAAGAGCAACATAATAAATGTTCCTTCCTAGATGTGTTGATAACTCACACTGATCAAGGGTTCAGATCCTCCGTATATCGAAAGCCAACTTTCACTGGACAGTATCTAAATTTCAACTCCCACCATAATGTAAAGAAAGGATCGTACGTTGCCTACAATATCGAGCAAAGGCAAAATGTAGTAACACAATATGTATCAAGAGGAAATGGATAGCTTAAGTGAAACTCTCCACTGAAACAACTATCCAGAGAGCATGAGATCAGCACCAAACGACACCACTCGAAAACACCCCATAGTGTGTCTACCATATATGAAGGGCTTGTCTGAAAAGATTCAATTAATATGCAATCCATATGACACCAAGAAAGTGTTCAGGAGCGACTAAACTCTCTGAAAACAAGCCCCTACAGAAAACGCCATGCAAAAGAACTGTGTGTATGCAATTCCATGTAAGTGTGGAAAAATATACAAAGGTGAGAAGAACACCAGAGAGCCGTAATACATGAAAATATTGAAAAGTCAAGTATGGCTGACCACATATAAAAGGAAAAGGGATACTTATGGGACGAAGAAAAAATTATAGACAGAAGAACAGGGGAGATTTAGACGACTCAAAGGAGCAGTACATGTGTTGGGCTACAAGTACCTCCTAAGTAGATAGATCTAGTATAGATTTTAATACAACATGGGAACCATTAATTATAAATAATAGATTAGAATACCATATATATAGGACGAAAAGGAATTAGAAAAGCGAAAGGCAGATCTTTTTTCAATTCAGTTGCTCAATGCAAGGTATATTCCGCAAAAAGGCAATTTATTAAATTAATTTTTTCCTTAAGCCAGGCTTTTCAAAGATCAAAATCTTATCATCAGAGGAAATTGCTGGGATAGATAAGTTGGCAAAGGCCAAGATTTAAAATTTGAAAAAGTAAAATAAAGATTGTGGGGAGAAAAATACAAGGCAAAACGCTGCCCGAATGTAAGCAAATGTCGGATTGCAAGAAAATCCGGTGTCAAAAAGTCCAGCAGAGAAGGTGATTTGTAGGTAGGAAGGTCGTTAGAAGGCACGAGAAATAAGTTGAGAGGTTTCAAAGTTGAACTTCAGAAACCACATCTTCAGGTGCGGCGAAAATAGATAGAATCCAGAGGGTAAAAATTCCAATAGAGGGTTTGTTCGTGGATGCCACAAGGCTCAGTATATTGAGCTGTATAATTTTCACAGTAGGTTCTACCTTTCCTAAAAGTTTGCTTTTAGTTTTCCACTTTATATATATTTATATATATATATTTAATTTCCCTGATGATCTGCCAAGCAAGTAACTGCTTGGTAGTGAAACACGTGTAGGAAAAAATATTTAATTTGAATAAATAATATTTGTAAGAAAAAATATCTTTAATGGTGATCATTGGTGTCCTGAAAGGAATGCTTTGGTAAGCCTTCATAAAATCACATATATATATATATATATACATATACATACAGCAATATGTAGTAATATATAGTAAGACTAAAATAAGAATAGGTTTAAGACTTCTAAAATTCATAGTAGAATTGTCCGCATGGGCCTGTGACATAAGAGATATAATCAGTTGTACGTACCAGTCTTCTGGAGCTTGAAGCTTGAATCCTAATTAATGTGGGTGTTACTAAGAATACAATGACAAATTATTTAAGACTTCTGCAAATTACTGAAGACTTCTCCAAGTAATGGCTGGCGGAACGAAAGCAAGCTACTCCCGTGGATTAAATAAAGGGTTCCATTCGAAATTCCGCACAGATTCCCCGAGTTCAACAAGATGCACCTGAATAAGGTCAGAAGTTTACATCGGCCGAAACGTTGTAAGAATAGCATCGAAGATGAGAACAGTAGTCAGAATTACTCAAATAATATAAATTATCAATCTTCATCGCAAAAATTCTGAAACATAAACTAACCCCTTATCAAAGAGAGAAGATAAAGTAAATACTCCCGACCAACCCGACAAGTAGCAAATTCCCATCCCTTCACTGTAGAGGTACCCAGATGTCGGAAGGCTTTTTACACTAATAGCATCTTTCATCAAACCGCTTGCCTTTCGAATTCCTTCCCTTTTTCCTGTTTCCCCGACTGTACCAACCTGTAGAAATTTAAATGTAATGTGAACAAGCATCTCACTGCACGACACCCCACTTATGATGCCCCTATAAATCTGGCCCCTAATCTACAGTAGCCCCTTAAGTCTCAGTGGCAGTGCGCCTTGTTTTTGGGTGAATTGAATATAAAAAAAAAACCTTTCTCAAAGAGAGAAGACAAAGCCTGGGTTGGTGGACCTCCTAGAACTGTACAGAACTATACCTCAGCCAGCCAGAAGCAAGGTAATCACCTACTCAAAAATGACCCAGGCTGACTGTCAGAAACGTATTCTCGCCTGGTTTAAACAATACCAACTCATGGGAGGAAGTTAGGGTTAGAGAAGTGAGATTGTTTCTCTCCCTCGGGTGTTCGATGTCAAGGTGAACTGACGTCTGTTGTTGATGAGTTTCATGTCTGTGGTATGTGTGTTATAATAAAAAAAAAAACAATTCTTTTATATAGTTCAGAGAGATTTTTATGCGAAACAATTTCCAAAGCTAAATGAAGCTCAATATCCAATATGTTTCGTTATTGCAAAAATGGCAATAGAGCTATAAATATATAAAATTACACATCTAAGTTATATCAGACTGTTGTTTAATGTCGATTTCGGAGCAAAATAAATCTTACACATGTTTCTGGACAAAATTTAGAGGATACTTGAACAAATTGAAGTTGCCACATGAGTCACAGTATAACTCTGATCTGTCATATATATATATATATATATATATTATAATATAAAATGATGGTCCTCTGAAGAGAAGAATTATCTTTGAAAACTCATGAGCTAACGACTTAAGGATATTTTGCTTGAACTTTGAATTCTAATAAAATTTGATTGACACCTTATTTTATTACTTCATTTTATATTATAATATTAATGCTCTATCCAGTATATTGAGCTTCAGTTTTTATCCGGATGTTTCACTAATTATAAGATATTAGTTGACGCTTATATCTTTTGTTGGATTGCTTCATATATATATATATATATATATATATATATATTATTAAAAATAACCGACAACTCATGTCTGGATATTTTTGTATGAATCCCTTCCATTTTCCGGATTAAAGTCCTAATCTTGGATAAGAATTGGCTGATGAATCTGCCGTAATTTTCTTTTAGGTCCAAAGTACTTTCTGACCCATCTGGCTCCATCTTCAGTGGAATAATCTCAATCAATCCAATTCTCCACTAAACAAGATTATTAAACTATTATTAAACTATTTTACCGCAACTAATTTCACCATAATTATAAAACAGATGAACAGGTTTTAAAAAATATTATTAATAAAAACGTACTCCCTACCGACCCAAATAAAAAAGTTAAACTAATAATTTACTACAATAAAACTAAAGCCACTAATCTTATAATTACAAATAACTCTTCACCCTCGATTAGAGTTTTCGATAGAACGGGCCTGGTATACGAGTTTAAATGTCTATTGGGAGACTGTGTCTCTGACAACCAAGAAAAAAACGTATACATTGACTCGACTACCACGACTCTGTCCAGGAGGTTGACCATGCATCTATCGGATAATAGTGCCATAGCCAGACACCTCATTAACGAACATTCTTGTCGCCACTTGCAAATCCGAAAACTTTTGTAGACAACACTAAAATCCTAGAACACAATACCAATATACAAAAACTCCATATACTAGAAGCTTTACACATTAAAACAAAAACAAACGTTATTAACAGGATTAATTTTAACACTAGTACTAATATACTTAAATGTTTATAATACTAAATAGATATAGTTTCGTATTTAAATTTTCCCACTAAAATGAACTATAAACTCACTCCAGGTCTTTACCTGATTGACATTATTCCACTGAAGATGGATCCAGATGGGTCAGAAAGTACTTTGGACCTAAAAGAAAATTACAACAGATTCATCAGCCAATTCTCATCCGAGATTAGGACTTTAATCCGGAAAATGGAAGGGATTCATACAAAAATATCCAGACACGAGTTGTCGGTTATTTTTAATAATACGTGCCTTAGAGAAAAAATGCTGCCTCGATACACACACACACACATATATATATATATATATATATATATATATATATATATATATATATATATATATATGTATGTATATGTATGTATCTTTATATAAGGTTAGTGATAGAGAACCCCAGCAGAGTGCTCAATTATTAAAGAAAATAAAAAATAAGAACGTAATATTCATATATATATATGTGTGTGTGTGTGAGTGTGTGTGTGTGTGTTTTATGCTGTTTATCTAGATGTATTTGCTATAAAATAAAATAAGATCCCAGGCTAAGATTAAAATCAAATAATTGAGTTATTCATTGTTATTTTTAATTGCTTTCATCATTCCAGCTACAAAGAGGAAAAGAAGAAAAGATCAACATCTCTACGGCTGCTACATCACCACTACCACCACCTTTACAACTAGATTGTGACTACTGATTAAGCAAATACTTACAACGTGTCGACAAGAGATCAGCTGTTTTCTATAAACGAGAAAATTACACGCCATCTGGTGGCGATCAAAGAACTCCCTATGCAATGTTACAATATTCAGATGGTGTCATTTTTATAGCCGTTTGACCAGTTGAGCTGGAACTAAAGAAATTGAGATCAAAAGCCAGAGAGTTGGTTAATAAGCAGGTTGGGATGCACCATTATGCTTAGATGGACAAATCCATTCTCTGGGTTCTGATTAGTTGCTAGTCCATGAGTGGATACTATACGATATAAAACTAGAAATAATATGCTCCCTCTGGGTGCATAGTTTTGCTAGTATATATAACATAAGTGTCCAGTTAATGACTGAAAGGATGGTCTCATGAAAACAGAACAGATACTAGACTACCTTCCAAAGGAGGAGGTAATGCCTGGGAGGATGGTATAATGACAACAGGACAGATACCACACTACTCTATACCCCCAAAATAGAAGGATGTAAAGTCTGGAAGGATGGTATCATTACGGACGAACATATACTACACTACCCTCACCCATCCAAAGGAGGAGGTAATGCATGAGAAGATGGTCTCATGACAACAGAACAGATACTATTCTATCCACCCCAAAGAAGGAGGTAACGCCTGAGAGGATTGTAAAATGACAATCGAACAGATACTACAGCCCCCCCCCCCGAATTGAGCATTGAAAGGTAGTATGTTAGTCTGAAATAGTATAATAAACTGAATTGAAGATTAAAAATAGTACAATAGTACATTTAATAGAACTAATAGCATAGTTCGGCTTCAGGCAGACAGATACAAAATCTCCATTAGTAATAGAAGACATTGCTTTATTCAAGCAAGAGTTTTCCTCTCAACCTGTTGGAGTCCTTATGCTGTTAAGTGTCAACTTTATGTCCCCTCATTATATGAATGTAATGGTCTTCAAGGAAAAATGATTGTGATGGAAGTATCAATTTGATTCTACAATTTTCATGAAAAGCAAAAAAAAAAAAAAAAATAGACATTTGTCTAAATGATCGATGTATTTTTGATACAATTAATATAAATGACATCCAGACAGAATTTTGAACTTTCTCAAGTAGAAAATTGTAAATGAAAGATATAGAATTCAGTGTCGTCAAATTTTTGAAATCCACCAATAACTTTTTCTGTTGGCAAAATACAGCATTTATCTTGAAAAACAATTTGAAACCGTTTTCTAATAGTTTTTTTTTAATTCTTTATTATTTGTGCAGATTCTGTTTCTATGTTCGCCGTTCAAATATTGATATTATTCTCCATCATGTTGCAATGAATGAACTATTTCTTCATGCTTGGCTGGTCGTATATAATGCTGGTTACAGAATGAAATTGTAAATTCTACACGTACGCACTTAGCATGCCAAATGTCCACACTTTAGTAGAAATAAATATCAAAGTTCAGAAGAACACGCAGTCGAGGGTCTGGTATTTTATTACAGAAGATTCAGTGTCAAATATTGAAGTATCTTCATAATATGCTAAGGCACTTCATGTTTATACGTACGTTATCACCTTTCACGCGCATTAAAACATGAGATGGTTTGATTACCAAAGATGGTGATTGGGGATTAATCTGATGTCACTAATGGAAGAAATTCTGTCTATACTCATTTTTAAATGAATTGGTCCCAAATCAATTTATGTTGTCCCGTCGACTAAAACAGTATAATTTTTTTTAAATACATTTAAAAAAGTGACATTCGTTTTATTGATTTGAAGAATGTTTAGCTGACAATTATTTTTACGATAAGAAGACAGAGAATAGTTATTGTTTTAAAAATAATTGAATTGCTACATTTTTAAATAAAGAAAGAAATTATTCGTTTTATTTATTGAAAGAATATTTAGCTGGCGATAGCAATTATTTTTTATGGTAGAAGTAAGAGTTTGTTTTTTTTCCTAAATATTATTAAGCCTGACAGACATTTAATTTAATGTCCGTACCTGGCGTTGCCCCGGACTCTTTTGGTTCCCGACCCCTAAATCTAAGCATTAATCCACGAAATAAAACAGTATTTAGAAACAAAAGTATATGTTATATTAAAATAAAAAAAATAATTGAATTAAAAAAAATAGAAAGAGAATAGTTAATTAATGAAATGACCTTTTGCAAATCAGTTGATCTTACGATTTACAGGCAGATATACACACATAAGACACACACACACTATAATATATATATATATATATATATATATATTAAAAATAACCGACAACTCTTGTCTGGATATTAACAAGATTCATTTTAACACTAGTACTAATATACTTAAATGCCTATAATACCTAATAAATATAGTTTCATATTTAAATTTTCGCGCCATAATTAATTATAAATCTCACTCCAGGTCTTTACCTGTTTGTCATTATTCCACTGACGATGGACCCAGATGGGTCAGAAAGTACTCTGGACCAACATGTAAATTACGGCAGTTTCATCAGCCAGTTCTCATCCGAGATTAAGACTTTAATCCGGAAAATTGAAGGGATCAATACTAAAATATCCAGACAAGAGTTGTCGGTTATTTTTAATAATACGTGTCTTAAGGAAAAAATGCTGCCTCGATATACATATATATACATATATATATATATATACATATATATATATATATATATATATATATATATATATATATATATATATATTTGTAAGAATATCGCCAACTGCCATTAGCTCCTGGCACTTGACAATGTTTACATTGAGATATCACTTATATTCAGTCCGTGTCATATGATAGCGCAGAGGTAGAGGCGCTGATTGTCAGCTCGACGGTTGAGTATCAATCCCGGCTTGAGGCACTAGCTGGACTAGCCGCACTGAAGAGCTGTGATACAGCGAAACAGTCTGTATGTTGATGACTATATATATATATATATATATATATATGCATAAAATTAATACTAATTTAAAAATAGTGATGTATCCTCAAATAATAATCTATCGTGATAATATAAAGCTCAATATATTGAATAGAGCAATAAATTCAAAAGGTGTGAGATGAGAATAAAAAATTGTATAAATTCAATATTTATTAAGATATCAGAAGTTCAAAAGCAAAGGGATTTCATTATCCTTAACCCATGGATTTTCAAAGGCAAATTCTTTTCATTAGAAGGTTTACCATCGAACATTCAGCTTTTTATGACAACACCTAAACTCCTGAGTACCTTGAGTATTCTTTTTTAAAATGTCTTTACTTTAACAGTATTTCTGTTTGACGTTTCCTCTCAGCCAAAAGTTATATATATATATATATATATATATATATATATTTGCATTAATTTTCAAAGTTAAATGTTACCGGTAGTATTTACAGTTACATTACCGAGTTTTATCCTCTGATGAAAAGAATTTGTCTTTGAAAATCCATGATTTAAGGATAATGAAATTCCTTACTTTTGAACTTCTGATGTCTTAATAAATATTGTATTTATACAATTTTTTATTCTCATCTTTCACTTTCTGTATATATATACATATATATATATATATAGTATTTCAGGGGTTGGGAGGTTGTACATAATTCTGAACTGTCGTAAAATCAGAACTTATTTATTACATATTTAACAAAAATAAAGTAGAAATGGAGGGTAGAAAGTGAACGAGTTTATTTTAAAGAGTCCTGTAAATCCCCCTTATATTATCCTTTAGTCCTCATATTCCATCAGCGATGTTTTTGACAAAGGGGGGAGAATTGCTGTTTTCTGGGTCGGCTGTTGTTTTAAGCAGGTGGTATGCGTACATTTTCAGTCCTCTCATAGTATTCATCATCATTCAATAGTCAATCTATCGATCTATCATCTCATTAACCATAATCCTTGAGTGGTCTTTTAGCCTTGATAATTGGTGACACATTAGTAAAAAGAAAAGTCCCCACTCACCCCAAATGAAGCAACCCCAACTTCAAACAATGATCATATGTAGTTTGGTTAAATACAAAACCTGAGTGCCCCCCCTCCCTCGCCCAATGTGTAGTAAAGTCAAATATAATTCATGATGCAGAAACGCATACAATAGATTATAACATACCAGCCTGAACACCGGCGTTGGCCAACAATGAATAAGGATCCCGGTGTACTCATTCTGTGGCACTATGGAGACGAATGCTTTGATATGTACAGATTATCCGGACGACGGCAGCTCATCACGTGAACAGCTTGAGTCTGCTCTTTCTCTCTCTCTCTCTCTCTCTCTCTCTGCTGATTCAGCAACAAGAGAACTACTCATTCGCCACGTCACACTAGTGACTTCCTGTCTGTGACATAAGTGCCGGAATACTTAATTCTCACTCGACTTCTAATGGGAAATCCCACTCTACTTAATTCTAGTAGCAAATGAAAAGGGAGCCTTCAGGTCGCCCTCGATTATGGTTGATTTTTCATAAAAGTTTACTCACGAAAAGTTGTGTTCAATCTTAGTGTAGGACTTTATTTTTAATTGCATTCGAAGACAGGGAGACAAAGACACCACAAATATAGTATCTATTATTATATTAAATTTTGAGTGCATCAATGTTTGTTTCCTAAAGGCTTTTTGGTGTTCAACCTCAATATGTAAAAAAGAACTCTCTTTTTAAGAAGAGCTAATTAAAGGAGAGATAAATCTACTAATAGTATACAAAGCCCCCACCCTCTCCATGTTAAGAATGGCGAAAATTTTTACATATTAGGGTTGAACTTAAGAAGCACTGGCTTTTTTCTATATACTTTAATAACACAAAATACATAAAATATTATTTAGTTGATTAGCTGTCCAGTGGTTGTCTTTTTTCTTCTCTTCTGTACTGCCGTGAACATCGCCGCTACAACAAAAACTCAATCGACAAACAGTCCTCTAAACCTTCAATTCTTTTTATTACAGGTGTTAGTTATCTATCGGCTTGGAGGTATTCACCAATGTCAAGAGAGAGAGAGAGACCAAATTACTGCTTTCGTAATTACTTATCAATTAAATCTTAACCATTCGTGGAGGGGGGAAAATAGATCTTTGCCTGTATTTTCTTAGGGAAATAATTCCCCTATGTATGTTGCAGACTACATCATAAAAATCAAGTCTGATAGGTTCGCCTCCAAAACCCAGACTGCTAAAACTCTGCTTCCCACGCAAAGGCCCGTGACGTCACAGAGCCTTTATTGCAGGTGCACATTGACCCTTGATCTAAGGTCTCATCACGCGGTGACCCAGTTCCGACTGTGAGAACAGCCCTTATTCTGCACTCGACTGCATGAGTCCACCCGCACTAATTCGTGCAAGTCAAACCAACGATTTCCAACAGATGCGTCCATTCCCATAGGGCTATTATCCAACAAACGCACACAAAAATAAACCCCAAAAGTCCACTCTCAAATTGTATTAACAATTGTATACAAATCTCATAAATGGAATAACTTGACACAAACGACGCCCAAAATCTATCTTTCTCTTTTTCTCCACACAACGATAATTCGCCCATGCAAAACAATGTTCCTTTGCATAAGTGAACTCTTGTCATCGCATAAAAATAACAAGATTCTGTCTTGTGAGCGGAACGCTCTGGGTTCAATCCCCGATGCACAACACATGGTGCGACCCTTACTTTGTTTCTTCGTGGACTCACATGATGGCTGCTACAATTTCTATAAGGTCTGTGTAAACATTAACAGAAAGAGTGACTCTTTTCAGCGTTGCTTCTTAATTGCTTCATTTTGCCATGTAATTTACATAATGTGTTCGTACACATCATAAACACATGTGAAATTAATACTAAAATAATGAGTCTCTTTACTTCTTGTATATTATTCATAAGGATAATATAGAAGTAAAGAGACTTATTATTTTTAGTTATACTAGAAGTATTTCTTCACAGATATGTTACAGTTTATGAATTTTTGAATTAAATTGAAGTGGAATAAATAGTGGTAATGACCCAACGGGTCAGCGGTAATCTAGTATAAGAAGAATAAAATAAAAATTCAAATCAAAACCACAGACGTTTGTACATAAAAGGGATATACATCTTTTTGGACAGTGCTTTATAAAAAAAAAAATAATAAAAATAATTTGACTTTACTTAATGGGTAATCATTTGAGAAGACCAAGTGCTCTATGTAAAAATCGCTCTGGCGACAGAGGATGCGACTGATTGGTCCGGGTATCACTGTCGCAATCAAACAAACCTAGATAAACACAGAAAAAGGAGAAAAAAATTGACTTATCTGCACATTTTTCTGCTGTTTCATGGTCACCCAATTCATGAGAAGTGTTTAAAACATTGCTTATAACATTTGAATGCTATAATATGATCCCTACTCGCAAAAATATGCTCCCTCTGGTTTCACATTTTTCCTAGTATATATGACGAACTAAAATATACTATGCTGCCCCCACTCCTGAAATTAGGAGGTAATGTCAAACTGCGACGAAGGTCAACCGTGGAATGTACCATACTCTTCTCAACAGGGAGGGGGGTAGTCATCCAACTACTGAAGACCCAGGCCGATGCTATGTTAGTTAATAAGACTTTCTTGTATGTGGCATATGGCTCAGTGGCAGAGTACTAGTCTCGCATGCAAGTGACCTGGGTTTCGAATCCTGAGTTCGGATATGTTCTACTGATGAGTCCAAAGGAGTGCGAAACTCGAGTCTAGGACTTCCGGTTTGTGTCTTTCGTTGATTGTGTGGGCTTCAGCATTCTCTGATTGTGAACATAATTATATATATCATTTCACATTCAAAAATCAAATATATATATATATATATATATATATATATATATATATATAAATAAATGAAAGTTATGCTATGTGAAGCATTACCGAATTGATTCATCATTGTTAGTCAAACAAGAGTTATGTTTACTTTGGGAACTCAAAATACAAAAAGCCGAAAAACAAAATCAAATCAATCAAACGTAATTTACTGGTTGATACAAATTGCATTTACTTGGTTATTTGGTGGGTGGGGAGGGTGTATTCATTTTCCATTATCATAGGATGTATCTGGACCGCAGTACCAAAATTTGGCTCAAATCCTATGAGGAACAGAGACAATGTTTAAAGAGAAAGCTACAAACTATGGACCATGATAAAAGAAAGAGATATACTTTTATAGGATCTCATGCTTTTCGGGGATGTTGGGTGATGGGGAGGGGTCTTGCCACCATGAGTTAAGAGATGTCTTTTAAATCATTCTCAGGTCACTCGAAAAAAAAACAAAAAAACATAAAACCACCAAAAAACACCCGGTTGAAGGCGGGAGCGATTTTTTTTAAATTACCAAAATAGTTGGTAAATATGAATAATTATCTCGTTTTGGAATCAATATGAGTCAAAAAGTGACACTCAGCTAAGTGATGATGATGATGATGATGATGACGTCGAACAGAATGATGATGATGATGATGATGATGACGTCGAAAAAGTGACACTCAGCTAAGTGATGATGATGATGACGTCGAACGAAATGATGATGATGACGTCGAAAAAGTGACACTCAGCTAAGTGATGATGATGATGATGACGTCGAACGAAATGATGATGATGATGATGATGATGATGACGTCGAAAAAGTAGCACTCAGCTAAGTGATGATGATGATGACGTCGAACGAAATGATGATGATGATGATGATGATGATGACGTCGAAAAAGTGACACTCAGCTAAGTGATGATGATGATGATGATGACGTCGAACGAAATGATGATGATGATGATGATGACGTCGAAAAAGTGACACTCAGCTAAGTGATGATGATGATGATGACGTCGAACGAAATGATGATGATGATGATGATGACGTCGAAAAAGTGACACTCAGCTAAGTGATGATGATGACGTCGAACGAAATGATGATGATGATGATTATAATTATGATGCTTATGATAATGATGCTTATGACGACAACGATTTAAATATAAAACGTTTATTAATTAGTGAGAGAGAAAGTCTTCAATCAAACCGACAAGAAATGTTGTCATGGTTACGCGGAAAATTTGGGAAAAGAGGATGTTATTGATCCAAATGAGAAACAGATAAGCATATTTTCCCAATTTCAGTCTCAGGTGTGGTACTTTCAGATGCAGGTAGATAAAGAAAGAGAGATAAGAGGATTTGGAAACATATTCGTATATTAGATATCAGTTTTACTGATGTGAAAACGGTTGAAAAAAAAAAAGAAAAAAAGATCTTGCGTTTCTTGGCACAGTGGTTCCAGGATCCTCATCTGACATTAGCAAAAGAATAGGAATGACAACATCTGCATTTGGACGTCTAAAAGAAAAGATATGGAACAGGAAGGACATATCAACGCCTCTGAAGTTAAGACTTTACAAGACACCGATACTTCCTGTTGCTGTATATGCAAATAAAAGGTGGACTCTACTGGCAGAGCATGAGAGGAAGCTCAATGTCTTTGAAATAAAATGTTTAAGAACTATTCTTTGAGTAACTTTGCGAGATGGACAAGGAAATGCAGATATCAGATTGGTTTGGTTGTTTTATTTTACGGCATATCAACCCTTTTGGTAAAAAGTTCTATATATCTTCAAATATTTATTCATAGTGTTTTGTTTGGTTGTGATTGTTGTTTTTAGCTTTACAGAACATTATGGAGCTTCGCAAAAGGAAAGGAAAAAAACATCAATATTTGGTGCATTTTTAGTCAGGAAGCCAGTATCTTCAGACAGCCTGATCTGGTAGCACCCAGGCAGATATCAGTAAGAAGCTTAATATGAACAGATTCATCAATGTGGTGATTCGAAAAAAAGAAATTAATGTGGCTTGGACAAGTTTCCCGGCTACTAGACTCCAACTATGTAAATACATCATATAAATAAGATTTTATTGAAAAAAGATCCAGGGATCAACCACCAAAAATATGGGCCGACCAGATTAGGGTCGAGACTGGTAAGTTGCTCATGACAGACTGGCAGCCAAAGACCATAATAAGTGGTGGAATTTTGGATACTTATGCAGAATAGATATCCAAAGAATCTCAGTACTTACGGAGATTTCAGATTGTTGACGTATTCAAACGAGTGGTGAACAGAACAACTTTTTCCTTTGCAAACAATTTATTCTTGATTGCCCAGCAAAGGACAATGTTTTGAATTGTTTTTTTCTTTAATTATTTTTCCAGTTTTTTTTTTTGTGTGGGAGTGTTAGATAGGGTGTTTGGATGGAGGAATTTGAGTGGCGCCCTAAAGGTCGACCTAGATAGCAAGCAGGGTGTTTGGATGGAGGAGTTTGAATAGCGCCCTAAAGGTCGACGGCGACCTAAAAGTGGGAGTTGACAAAACCACATGACTTACGAACGAGGGAGGCTTGGTCTTTTCTGGCTGACTACTGAAGCAAGCGGTTGTTACATTGCCTTTCCCAGAGCCCCAGCGGGGGTGGGGATGGGGCCGATTTCATAGAGTGTAGCTAGGCGTAATGAGACAAGCGATTTATCTGTTTGCCTCTCTCTCTCTCTCTCTCTCTACCATGTATAAGAAGCTGAGCTTTCTGTTTCTGTTTTAAATAAGTCCTGTTAAAAAAAAACAACCAGTGTCGGCTTGGTTTGTATTGGTGGACGTGATGATGGTGGTGACACAGAACGATTGTGGTGGCGATGAGAGGATCAACACACGTGCATTTATCACCGACCTAGTTATTATTCTTTCCATATTTTTTTAATTTGGGGGGTTTGTTGCCACTTAAACTTAAGGTTAGGTTTAGCAATAGGGTTTCAGTGCTTTTTTTTGTGGCGGAAGGAAGACTTCAAATGGAGAACGCAGGCTGATAAATTAGGGTAGAGTTGCCGAAAAAGCATCTAAGAAAATATCAGTACTTATATCATCAACGGCGAGTTTCACCGAACACTTCCAAACCTTAACAAAGTTAACAACGTACTAAATTTACTATAAGTGATTGGTTTTTGTTTTCATTCTTTTGCAAGCAGAAATGTAATGAAATAAACTGTGGTGTTTAGCTTATATGCATAAATGCTTTATGTAATGTTTTTTTTAATTTTTTGTTATTGATGTTTTGATTGTTTTTAAGTTAAAAAATTTAGTTTGTGTATTTTTGTCCAATGTATGTAACGCAAACTGGTTTACAAACATTTGTTTTTTGCGCATGTTTTTTTCTGCAAACTTTCATGTCAATTGTGTTTTCATCTTTGCTATGACCGTATTTTAGTCTGCATTTTTTAATAAGAACACAGAAGAGGCTAAATTTTTACTTTTCCTTACTCTAACCAACCCTAACCCGACAGTTTACGAACAAAAGAAAATAAAGCAGCCGGACAGAAAAAAACACAAAAACAAACGTCTGTAAAAAAAATAAAAATAAAAGCAAAAGTATTGCAAAAAGTGCGTGCAAAAGGTATAAAAAAAATTGATTTTTCTTATTGAATAAAAATGTCGTCTGGTATCCACAATTTTCAAAATGAAAAGTGTGAGCAGAATTATAGTTGAAAATTGATCATCTTATTTAAAAAAAAAAAAAAACGTTGTCTGGTAAGAAAAAAGTAAGCACCTTTTATATTTGCATATTTTACTCGGCTTTCTCCATTCGTAGTTGAAACCGGTTACGTCACGACTACGTTACACATGCAATTAGCTATATGCCTATTCGGCAACAGCACCCAAATTAGAATTAGGCATATTTACAAAATATTAGAAGAAAAGGAAGACAAATAAGTCGTAGTTTGCCTAAATAGAAGGTGGGTGAAGTTCTTTACCAGAAAAAGGTACAAATCTTAAGTCTGCGAAACTAAACTGTCGAAAGGGGAGACAAATATTAATTGCCACAATTTATCGTCTGCATATCTTGGCAAAGTCTAGGGTACTGTTTCATAATCGTCAACCATAGATTTTACTTGAAGAGTTTTAGAATCTATCCTTAACATGGGTTGTAGGGGGGCTTGGGAAACATTTGGAACAGCATACTTGCTTCATCTTTCTCGATTTCATAGCATTCGTTGTACATACGTCACACCTACGTCACGCCATTAAAATCTATGGTTGACGTTTCCGAAACAGAACCAAGTCTGGAACATGCAGTCGAAACTCAGGAATCTTCGTTAAATTCTTAGATGTTTAGTTTACATTTGTATCAGTTTTACTGATATGACTTTCCTTATAGACAACAAAACGGTTGAAACCCCCCCCCCCCCCAAGATTTTGTGTTTCTTAGTTTTAGTGGTTCCAGGATCATCACCTGACATTAAAAGGAGAATAGAAATAGTAATTTCTTTACTTGGACGAGTAAAACAAAACATATGGTGCAGGAAGGACATATCAACACATCTAAAGTCAAGACTATACAATGCCATGATAGTTCATGTTGCTGTATATGCAAGTGAAACAGACTGACAGAGCATGAGAGGAAACTCAATGATTTTGAAATGAAATATTTAAGAACTATTCTTTGAGTAAGTTAGCGAGATAAACGAAGCAACACATATATCAGAAAGAAACCTCATATTAACAGATTCATCGTTATTCGAAAAAGAAACATCATATTAACAGATTCATCGTTATTCGAAAAAGAAACGTCATATTAAAAGATTCATCGTTATTCGAAAAAGAAACGTCATATTAACAGATTCATCGTTATTCGAAAAAGAAACCTCATATTAACAGATTCATCGTTATTCGAAAAAGAAACCTCATATTAACAGATTCATCGTTATTCGAAAAAGAAACCTCATATTAACAGATTCATCGTTATTCGAAAAAGAAACCTCATATTAACAGATTCATCGTTATTCGAAAAAGAAACCTCATATTAACAGATTCATCGTTATTCGAAAAAGAAACCTCATATAAACAGATTCATCGTTATTCGAAAAAGAAATCTCATATTAACAGATTCATCGTTATTCGAAAAAGAAACCTCATATTAACAGATTCATCGTTATTCGAAAAAGAAACCTCATATTAACAGATTCATCGTTATTCGAAAAAGAAACCTCATATTAACAGATTCATCGTTATTCGAAAAAGAAACCTCATATTAACAGATTCATCGTTATTCGAAAAAGAAACCTCATATTAACAGATTCATCGTTATCCGAAAAAGAAACCTCATATTAACAGATTCATCGTTATCCGAAAAAGAAACCTCATATTAACAGATTCATCGTTATTCGAAAAAGAAACCTCATATTAACAGATTCATCGTTATTCGAAAAAGAAACCTCATATTAACAGATTCATCGTTATTCGAAAAAGAAACCTCATATTAACAGATTCATTGTTATTCGAAAAAGAGACCTCATATTAACAGATTCATCGTTATTCGAAAAAGAAACCTCATATTAACAGATTCATCGTTATTCGAAAAAGAAACCTCATATTAACAGATTCATCGTTATTCGAAAAAGAAACCTCATATTAACAGATTCATCGTTATTCGAAAAAGAAACCTCATATTAACAGATTCATCGTTATTCGAAAAAGAAACCTCATATTAACAGATTCATTGTTATTCGAAAAAGAGACCTCATATTAACAGATTCATCGTTATTCGAAAAAGAAACCTCATATTAACAGATTCATCGTTATTCGAAAAAGAAACCTCATATTAACAGATTCATTGTTATTCGAAAAAGAGACCTCATATCAACAGATTCATTGTTATTCGAAAAAGAAACCTCATATTAACAGATTCATCGTTATTCGAAAAAGAAACCTCATATTAATAGATTCATTAATCTCGTTATTCGAAAAAGAGAACAAAGTGGTGTGAACATGATTCCCGGCTACCAGACTTCAACTATATAAAGAAATTGGTACTTCTACAGAATTTGAACTGACCCTAACCTAAGTCTAAACCAACACTAACCTAAGTTTTAGGTTTAGTTCGACAAAAATTGGTTTGCTTCGGTTCAAATTCTAGAGAAGCGCAAAAAAGAAAAGAAATAAAGTTGATTAATATGATTAAACCCATCTTTAAGTCAGATAAAAATGCTAGAGTTGTTTCATTTAATGTCGGTACTAATTGACTGTTCGGCCATTTCTGGTTTGGTTAGTAAATTGCTATTGGAAACATTTTGAGCGATACAAAGGTATGAAAAGTGTTCTTACCTAAGAGAAAAAACAGACATGTGGTGAGCAACACATTCTGGTGAAGAAAAGTAAAAATAATCCGGCATTCATTTTTAAAGAAAGTCACGTGCATTCATCGGTCAGTCGGTCGTGAATTGTTTGAAACAAATTAAAAAATAAAAAATAAACTGGGAAACTTTGAACACGGAAGTGATGTTTGTCATACTTTACATTGCGCAATTTTTTTACCTAGCAAGAATGTGTGTATAACGAAAATGCTGTTTAGAGATGATATTTGGTGTTGCATGAGAATCTGCCCCCTCCTCCCGTTGACTGGTGTTCCAGTATTTCGGTGCTGATTGATAATTCGTCTTCTTTCTGTTTGCAATTCCTTTTTTATTTTTATTTTAATTTTTTTCACCTGAAACGTAAGGGACTAGTATGAATTTGGAGCATCCAATATTTATTTTTCAATATAAAAAAAAATACAAAGAAAATGCGACACGGGGCCAACAATGGAGGGCGGGAAAAAAAGGTCAGTCTTTATCATCTTTTGCTAACTAATCTCATTTATACTTTACTTTCATACTCCATTCATCAAAAGAATCCATACTATGAATATCCTACTTAAGACCCATATACATATATACAATATGCAATGAAAAGATGATTGCCATAGTGTTATTCAATATATTCAAATGTTGGGGAAATTTACTGTGAATGAACATACTCAAATTTTATTAATTAAACAAAAAACAAGTCAATTGATATGGCTTTTAAGATATTCAAAGTCGATGAATTTTATTTTGTTTTAGCATAAAAATGAAAATGAATTCCTCATTAAAAACTGGTTGTATAACGAAATCAATAAATGAAAGAGTAGAATGTTGATTGGTCAAATAAAACAATTATATATTAATAAGTAATTCGAAATGGTTACTTTGTGGTTTTCGCCTTTATTATTAAAGGCAGAAAAAGACTTAATGAATAGTTAAAAGATTAATCTTTTTTTTTTTCAATTTAGAAAGATTAGAGGAGGTCTTTTTTCTTTTTATGACAAATATTAAACTCATCATCATCATCAGGTATTACAGGGTATTCACATGTAATTGCCTAAAAAGTAGAATCTATTTTAGGGGGGGGGAATATGTTAATCTACAATAATATCCAAACTTTTAATATTTTTATTTACGCCTTAAAAATGAAATATTTAATTAGCCGATTTTAAAGAATTTATTTATTTAATGGTCATGGGAAAGGTAAACACAACTAAACAAATCAATTGTTTAAAATTAAAATTTTTAAAAATATACGATTAAAAAAATAAAATATGGGTAAATTTGTAGATTCACAGCCTCCACTAAATCCCACCCCAAAATGACATTCTGATTTATTAGGCTATTTTGTGTAAACCGTGAACGCTGTGGAAAATGGAAATATGAAAAAAAAAACAATTTAGAATTTAGAGTGGGTGATCAGTTTCATATATATTTAACGTAAAATGATCCAGGTCATTCTAACTTTTATGGGGAATTAATCAAATTTGTTTACCATTTACCCTAAGTCCGAGTGGCAAAGTCACAAAATCATATGTAAAGTAGACTCATCCTTCCTACGAACTACGAAAATTAAATGCTGAAATAAATAAATAAGCATTTTAAAAGCGTTTAGTTATAAAAGTATGTTTGAAATTCTATATCAGGAATAATGAATGCTGCTATTTTAGGAAAAACTATGCTTTAAAAATGAGACATAAACTTGTTTGCTGGTCGATTGTTGTGGAGGCGGTTTTAAAAAACACAATAATAACAATGCTACTGGCACCTCTCTATCCAATTTAATAAAAAATTCTTTAACAGTAACAACACTCCCTACTCCCTACATTGGTCAATTATTAAAAAGGTCTAAATCCTACACTCCAGGATCCGCTTTCTGCCAACTATGTACATTAGAAACATTTATGATAGCTACAGCAGCTAAAAGCAAAAATATTATTAACTCTAAAAACAAGCTTATCTCAAATTGCAGGCACAAGCGAAAATTTAAATACAAAAATTTCATCACTCCCTCTGACACCCCTTCTCCCATCCAACAACCCCCTCTCTAACATTAGACTAATTCTTAAATTCTACAATTGTTTAGCTCGTAACTTTTCCAACCTTAAAAATAACCATCCCAATAACATAGCGTATCCTGCCCTGTGCACCTAATAACTCTATTAACCCATAACACTTCATGTAAATTGAGAACTAACATTATTCTTCTCCACTCCACTAATCCTTAATCGCTTCTACTCCAACTTTCTAATTCCTATTCCTTTTTTTCAATTACTAGCTAACCCCTTACATACCTATTCATTGCCTCTCTTATCTCCCTTTTGCATACAATCCATCGACTCTGTGGACGCTTCGCTCTACCGATTATCTTTTTCTGATAGATTCCATTACTCTCATCTTTAAACTATGCTCCCTGGTTACTCCTATAATGGCCTATTTGCCCCCCCCCTCTCCTTAAAATCTATCTGTAATTTCAATACCCCATGTCATCACTTCGGTTACATAATTCAACCTAATCCCACCCCATAATCCTTATACTAGAACTCAATTATTGTAAACATATTAACGTTGTTTCCAATCCTAAATTCAGTTATATATTAAAGTTTCTCATTTAGTCATGCATCAAATATTTAGCTAACAGGGAAATCTATAAATTCTTTAAACATTAAACTCTGAAATACTATAATTGTCCGGATTATTACATCTTAAACACGTATATTCCAGATTTCCAATCGTCTGAGCACTAATTTCCCGATTTGAACCCTTTTAAACTTTCTGAATTATATATAAGTTTGTATAAAAACCCTTTTAAATACGGGGACACCCCCTCCCGAACTGTTTACCTACTGACCTGAAACGCTACTGTTTTTAGCTTATTGAAACCCCACCCCAACTCCTATCTGAAGCTAGCCCAGGCTTGGCATTTCATTGTTGCTTACTAGCGATGAGCTGTAACTAAGCAAACCCTTCTCCTACCCTACTCCCAGCATCAACCATAGTTCCATCCATTTAACTAAACCTCTTCATCCACTTTTTACTGGCTTCGTCTTTGACCAGAAATCTCACTCTCATTTCTTAGATTCGATCGAAGTTACTAATGAAATTCCCTGCTTAAAATATACACAACATTTTAAACTCCTTTAAAGAACTATTTTTATTCTCGGTCGACGGAAGTATTTTAAAATGGCCCTAATTCTCAAAATGACATCCGAATAAGTGTTTCGCATCTATGGTTGAACTGAACATCTTTCTATTGGATTTACTTCATTTTGAACATTTTAGACGCTGTCTCCACAAAATCCCTTTTTCCATCTTTAAATCGTTCGTCACCGAACATTTTATCAACAGACATTCACCAACTGGACAGACTCCATATTTCGATAACCTTTTTAGACGCACACTCTTACTTTCCATTACTTGATATTGTTTCTTAAATTTTAAAAATTTTTAATTTTGGCTATTCAACTGCCAACTTATCCATCTATGTAATTTCTCTGATGAGAAGATGTTAATCTTTGAAAAGCCTTGGCTTAAAAAATAAAAATAAGCATGTCTTTATCGAGTACACGTTGCATTGAACAATGGAAGATAAAATAGATGTGTGGATACCCCCTGTAAGGGTGCGTATGTAATTAGTGAAGCAAGGGTTGCGCAATCCCAACTACACCTCACCTCGGCACTGCTTGATTCCAGTGGCAAGAAATCCAAGACGACTGGAAACTGGAAACAATGCCGTGAATACATACAGCACCTGATATTCCCAAATGGTCACCCATTTCAGTACTGACCAGGCTCAACGTCGCTTAACTTTGGTGATCTAACGGGAACCGGTGTATCAACGTGATTATGCCAAGCAGAAATAATTGTATGAATAAAGATGAATAAAAAGATTTATTATATATATATATTAAAAATGATGCTTTGAAGTACAAAATAGATGGAACTTTAGCCTCGAGAGCCCTTTTGTTCAACATTCTTTCAGAAGAGAATCGCAGAAGATCAAACAAAATAAAATGAATTTGATACGAAATAAAGAACAACATTGAGAGGGAAATTTCGAAAATAGAGAAGAATCGATTAAAATAAATATTTAATAAATCCTCAGTTGAAACCCGGATGCATTTTAAAAGCACTCACGTAAAAGAGAAGAGTTGAGAGAGAGAGAAAAAGAGAGAATGAGAACGAGAGAGAGAGAGAGAAAGAGAGAGAAAGAGAGAGAGAAAGAGAGAGAAAGAGAAAGAGAACGAGAGAGTTAAAATTCTATACTGCTTTCAATAGGTCTAAAGTTTTAGAAAGTCTTTTTGTTGTAATAAAACGTTTTTTTTATGTAAATCGCTCGAGACAAGGCATGAAGCCACTTGATGTAAGGAGCTAAAAAAAATATTACTTCAAGGTCAAAAACTAGCAAACGATAAGTGTTATATGGATAGATTCTGACCCATAAAGCAGCAATTCTTCCTCCTTTGTCAGAAAAATCGCTCATGAATGTGAGGACTAAAAGACAAAATAAGGGAGGGGAGAGTTATGAGGCTGCTGAAAGTAAACCAAAGGTCCACTTTCTACTTTCCTTAAAGCAATAGCGACATATTGTAAACTAGATTGCTCATTATCGCTTCGCAATTTAATTCTTATTCACTACTTGAAATCATAAGAACGAAACTAATCGATAACCAAAAGACAAAAGTAATCGATAACACAAATCTAATCGATAAAAAAGGCGTGACTCTCTCTCTCTCTTTCTCTATATTTCTCTTTATCTATCTATCTCCCTTCTTTCTGTTTTATTCTTTGTTTTTTTCACTTTCTTATTCGTTCTGTCTACTCCTATCTCCTTTTGTTAAATATTTGGCAAGTAGACCCACTAGTATATTAATTGGTTAGTTGAAAATAACAAGAAATTAAAGATCAGTCAGGGTCAACTGGGAATTTACAGAAACAGATGTGACATTACATGGCTCAAAGAGAGATTGAGTGAGAGTTCCATGGAAGCACGATAAGTGTAAACATGTGGTTTGAAAAATGTTTTCAGAAGATAATTTTATTATCTATCTATATCTGTCTCCCCCAACCCAACTAGTCAGTAATTTAGAACAAGACGAATAAACCTCTTTTGTCTTCAATAGTTTTGTCTCGACTTAGTTCTTTCATACCTCGGAAAAAGACTAATTTGCAGGCGGCGTTTCCTCAGTCTGGCAGGATCACAGAAAAGAGACTTACAGGAGCAAGCAACTAACAAGATAGGATTGTGAACTTTCATTCATGTATGACACAAGGTTGAAACATAACACTTTCCTTCATAACACAAAGTGCCCAAGGCACATATGCGTTCACATTTATTGAATAGATGATTTAAATAATGATTAAAAGAATACTATTACTTTGAGAACACCAGTTTTATAATTCGGAGTGTTTCTTACTTTGCTTTGTACACTGATTAAATACTTTGGACTTTCTCTTCATTGATTGGCCAAAAAAAAGGAAATATTCTCTCAGTTCTGATTGGTTGACTAATAATTGATTAGCAATAAAATGGTGGTGATAGAAGTTGAAATTTCAGAATAGTCCAATCACAATCAATGAGCAATTCACAGCCAGTCAGAAAAGAAACGGAATTAATAATAAGGTAATTCTCCAGAGCCACAATTAAATATTTCTGCGCCATTTTGTCACAAGTCAATTTGTCTCATTTTCAAACAGCCAATCAAAATAATACTTTAGAGAATTTGAAATTAATTTTTTTTCTATGCTAGTCTAAACAACAATAAAAAAAAAATACTAGCTAAAATGTGGAGTAAATATATTTGGACTGAAGTTGTCCAGATGTTGTGTTACCTTGGTGATACAATCAGAACACAAGGAGATGTTGGTGTTAGTGTAATAGCAAGAGTTAAAAGTGGATGGAGTTAGTTCAGGGAACTTCCGCCATTACTAACCAGCAGAGCGTTACCAGTGTCGACCAAGGGAAGGATCTATCAGGTATATGTATGAAGTGTGATGAATGGAATTGAAACCTGGACAGTCACGGTTGAGGTTATGTGTTGCCTGGAGAGAAATGATATGAGAATGACACAATGGATGTGTAATGTGGGTCTTAAAGGCAGGCTAAGATCTATTGAGTTCAGAAAAAGATTAAATCTGGAGAGAATAGGTAGATGGTTTGGTCACATTGAAAGAGTAAATGGGGATGCTTAGGTTAGTAGATGTAGAACAGTTGAGGTAGAAGGGTTAATTGGCAAGGGAAGGCCAAGGAAAACATGAGAGGAAGTGATAAGGATGCATTTGAGAAAAGGAGAGATAAATAAAGACCTGTCAAGAGATGGGTCAGTTTTAAAGTTAATTTCTAAAAGCCGTCCAACACATGCCAGCATGTTAAAGACGTTAAGCTGATAATGATGATGATGATGATGATGATGATGATGATGATGATGATGATGATGATGATGATGATGATAATGATGATGATATAGCAATTTAAATAAAAAAACTCTTGTCATTTCTGCAGAATATTTTCTGGCCAGATTGTTTTGTTTTTTTAAAACTTTTAAAACAATTAAAATAAACACACATTTGTTTTAACGGAAAAAAATGCAGCTAAAATTCACTTTCAAAATTCTACTTTTGAGGTCAACAATTGGCTCCAGGGTATGTGATGCTGTTCTGCATTGACACTTAACGTTATGAGTCCCATTACAAAGAAATACGTTTCATTGTTTTTGTTACAATGGATATGTTGCCTTTCGGAGAAATACTCGAAATAGTGTCTGAAAGGAACAATTAATAACACTAGTTATTATATGTACTTCTCTTATCATTCGCCCTTTATTTACATCATTCGTCTTTTGTGACGTCATTTGTAATTTGATTGGCCCTACCCTTTCTTCTTCTCTCACCCTCTCTCTTTCTCTCACAGACGTAATGTTGCTCATCTCAGTCTTTTCTATAAATACTATTAGAGCATGTGTTCTTCAGAATTATATGATCTATTCCCCGCTTCTTTTGATCCAGCTTGTTTAACTCGTTGGTCTAGTGGTTTCCATCAATTCGCCATTATGAAAAGTCATTTTTTCTGGCAAAATTGAAATAATCTAATTAGCAATGTCATAGACATAACTAAATATGCGGTTAATTTATTAGAAGACTATAGCGATGCGGAAATATACTTTGATTGCCCACTCAAACAATAATTTCAAGAAACGGTCAGGTTTCATTTAAATTCACTCTGCTCTCGCAAAGGCATAATAATAGATAATGCTATACCCATAGACAACGGTTAAGACTATAACGATGTGGAAATATACCAGGGTTTGTAAGACATGAAAACTGAATATTGAATAACAAGGCGATTTTCTTTAAATTAAATTTTATTTTCTTTCAGCTTTCTTTCTCGGTCACTAAAGCCAAGTGGGATGTCGGAATTTAGCAATATTTTCGGGATATTACCCCCTTGTCAAGGGTTTCTATTTTTCAAGCTACCTCTGCCACATGGCTTCGATTGCACACTAAAACAATAATTTCAAGAAACGACCAGGTTTTATTTAAATTTACTCTGTTCTCATAAAGGCATAATAATGGATAATGCTATACCCATAGACAACGGTTAAGATATCTTTTAGTTATGACACATTTCAACCTACCTAGCTTTTCACACACATCTTTTAGCTTCACCTTTCCACCTCAAACAGTAGCCTACACTTTCCTCACTTATTTATTCCACTTCATATATTTAATACTATTTAACTTATGACCCCTAACTGCCTTCTCCTCCACCACTTCGAATTTTACTTACTACCTGCCTATCCTTCTTTCCAGCTCCCACTTTCGGCTTTTCTGCCTATATGATTACCTCATACTCTTGCTGAAATAAAGTGGTTTTTCATGACAAGTATGAGGAAATAAATTGGATGAAAATGATTCTTTAGATAAACAACAATTATTATTAATTACATGAATTATAGCTGAAAAAAATGAATTAATAAACTGTCGCGGAGCGAAATTTTTTTTGAATATTTCCCTGTTCTCGGCTGCCCAAATGTAAGTAACTCTGTTTTCCAAAATACTGTTGTTATCAAAGCAGATAACAAAGGACAAATACTTACTTCTCTTTTAATATAAAATAAAAGTATTATTATTTCGTAGATGGAATCTGTTTCATCAAACACTCGTATAACACCCTTCCTTTTGCCTTCACTCTTTCGACATTTGTCACCTTGCACCCATATATGTCTGTATAAATACTTTGGTTTTTCCTGTGATATGCTTTTTACTCTGAGGAAGCTTTAATAAATATAAGTCGAAATATCTATTTCTCCACCCATCGCTCTGTGTTGATTTTTATTTGTTCATTTAATCCTCTTTTTCTTTTTAAAAATTTTTTCCTATAAATCCTGCCGGATTTTCATCCTCACATTCTATCTCATATATGTTTGAATTACCTACTAGACACAATCCTCGAGTGTTTTTGGTCTCTCTGTACAAGGGTTTGTCAGGTAAACCTGACATTAGGATACTTCACCCAACAAGTAAACCCTTACCAAATATTTAATATAGTATTCAAAGCTTAAATAAGGACCCCTTCGATACAGCTATACACTGAGTCATATGAGGAATGGTGCACCTTCTCCAAGTAATGTTACCTCAAGTAACAACACTTAGCTGGATACTATACCAGATCAGAGGAATTCGTGTCTTGGAATCCAATAAAATTCAGAAATGACCACAATACATACCAACTATAACATAATTAAGTGGCTAATTCGGGAATGGAAAATTAGTGTTCTTAACTTATTTACTACCTTAACGTTTGAGAGGTAAAGGAGAACTTTAATGAAATATTCGAATATCTATGTATTTCATATAGAGATGAAGTGTTGGGCCCAGGAAGGGGCCCCCTTGATTTTTGAGAACTTCGACTGAAGTAAAATAAAAAAAAACAGAAATGAAAAATTTGAATTACCTATTAGACACCATCCTCGAGTATCTTTGGTCTCTCTGCACAAGGGTTTGTCAGGATAACCTGATTTAAGAATATTTTATCCTACAAGTAAATCCTGATCAAATATTCAAAACAACATAGTATTCGAAGCCCAAATAAGTTCCTTTCAACATGACTATAGACTGGCTTATAACAGGAATGTTGCACCTTCTAGTAATATTACCTCAAGTAAGAGTGTTTAGCTGGATACTCCACCAGACCAGATGAATTCAGAAAAGATCACAATAAAGATAAACCATAACATATTAAAGTGGCCAATTGGGGAGGGGGGGAATTAGTGTTCTTCACTGTCTTACTAATTCAACGTTTGAGAGGTAGAGGGGAAACTTGATTGAACACTCGGATATCTACGTATCTCATATAGAAATCAAGTGTTAGCCCAAGAAAGGGGCCCCTTGATTTATGAGAACTTACTTACTGAAGTAAAATGAAAACAAAAGATATTTGTATGCATAGACTAGTTTTCCCTTTCATACAAAACATTTGAAAAAATACCATTCTTGCGAATGTGGACTAAACAACATTGGCTGATATAGATCACAATTCATACGCTTCAACGCAACCGGGAAAGCAATTAAAATTTTAGTGTTACAAGTTAGTTCCAACGTACATAAAATTTCATTGTTAATTGCCTCAAGATGAACAATATATCAGTAAATATATTTTGCTAATTGTCTCACATAATCAAAAATGATTCTATACTTAAATTATTTAGGAATTATTATACTTATAGATTCTCAGCTTTTAAACAATACATTTTAACAGTCTATGACAACATCAAGTCAAAAATCTTAAATAATAAAATACTGAAGAATATCGAAAAACAAGTATGTGGCGAAGCTTACAGATACAATCCCAAAAGAGATCTTGAGTTGCATGCATATGTGTTTGACGAAAAAAATTAAGAACTTGCTAAACAAAAAAGACGTCAGAGGAAAAACGTCTCCCATACAATTTTTTTTGCCAATTCGTTATATCTAGATTTATTTCATTGTCAGCAAGACTCCCTTAAAGTCCAAATGTTACTCATGGTTGGATTAGGGTTTGTGGCAATATGGTAATGTCAGAGCTATGCTGTTTGGAACTCAGGTTCCTGGCAGCGCCACCCATGTGGACATGTTTTGCATCAAGTGGTATTAGGGCCGTGACCCGACTAATTGAGTTCTGGTGAGAATCCAGAAGTTATCAGGATCTGTCATCCTCTGGTCGTCTCTGTCTCTGCATGTAGCAAGCAAAGATGTTTCATTCGTTGAACATCAAAGTCAATAGAGTGAGAGCAGCTGCATTGCTTCTGTACCATTCCGATGTGTATTCTCCGACTTTGCATGCAACCTCTAAGCATTACTCCTCTAAGTGTCGAGGGTAAAACCTGCAATTAACGAGGAGGACTTCATGCAGACCAGACAATCCTGAGGCACGATCTTTGTGATCTCTTTACACATGCTTTCAAATACGGATTTTCTAAGTATTTTTTGTTAGTGGTAGAAAACCTTGACACATGTTTTTTTTTTTTTTTAATGACTCTTCACATATTGGCTTGTTGGGAATTTGCTCACGGTTCTTTCCCATGTGTTTTATCTATAAAATTGACAATTAGTTCAACAGTCAGTGTGTCTGCTTTAATTTTGTTTTTAGACCTGTTTAAATTTTTTGAAGTTTCTGGGGAGTTGGTATTTCTTTTAAAAGTGTTCCTGTCAAATATTTAGTCCGGGTACAAAATTTATGTTCTATCAAGTCTTGGCCATTTTGCAGTGAATTTGAACATGTGTTTTAAAAAATGTTGCTTGTCAGTGTCCCTCAATCATATATATATATATATATATATATATATATATATATATATATAATAAATATTTGTTATTGTTTATTATCCATGTACGTATACGTTTCGTCCTTTTTAATCGGGACTCATCAACATAGAGATATGACTATTCACTACCGGTCATGCGATTCGAAACCCCGGATCACGAGTATTTTTCCACTCAAATCCGAAGCCTTAACCACTCGGGCAATTTTAAATAGCGAATAAACGGTGATAATTTTAACACTTTATCAGCGGGCTTAACATCCAGAGCGTTCTACTTCTTTTAAGGGAAGGAACGATGTATTATGAAGCTAGTGACATCAAGCTGTGTTAATACTACACTTACAGTGCTCTACTTTTTCGAAGAGCGACAAATAATAAATATTTGTTATTGTTTATTATCTATGTACGTACACGTTACGTCCTTTTTAATTGGGACTCATCAACATAGAGATATGACTATTCACTACCGGTCATGCGATTCGAAACCCCGGATCACAATTATATATCTTTTATATTTTCCTTCAATGTCTTCAAATTGGAGATTACATTAAAGCTTAAAGTTAAATGGGTACAACACAGACTTCACAACTTAGTTGGAGATGATCTCTTCTTTTCCCTACAGCCTCTTTCACGCAGAAGAGATGTTGCTAGCCTCTCTCTCTACTGTATCGTGATGTCCTTGATATGTTATCGACTGTGCTCGAACCCCCCCCCCCCTCCCGTAAAATATTCACAGCAAAAACACGCCAAGTTACAACCACAGCAAAGGACTTTCCTTTCTCTGTACCCAAAACCAAATGGAACTTCCAGGAACAAAGTTTATTTCCTAAAACATCCCATCTGTTGAACAAAATACCATGAGTCTATTTTCCAACTACAACATGATTGTCTTCAAGTCTAATGTAAACAAATATTTGTTGAGACGTCCTCTTGCATAATCAATTCCTTTTGAGTAATTTTCTGCCCATTCTACCCATTGTTACCAATCTTCTAGTGGTGGTAATCATCTAACTGACAATCTCTTTAATCCTTATCCTCAAGTGGCTTCCGGACCTTGATAAGCGGTGCCTCACTAGTAAAAAAGAAAAAGTAAGAGATATTTTGTATTTAGTGCATTGACTTTGTTTTTGCCTTTATTAATAATGTAGAAGAAGTTACCGGATTTTTATTTCCAGTAACATAACTTTGATTAAGTGGATACTCTCTTGTGATATTGGTACTCTGCTATTTTATGTATTCTTGATTCTGTAAATACGAAACAGAAAAAGAGGAATGAGATTTTGATGATGATGACTTTGTTAAAAGTTGGTTTCAAATGGTCTCAACAAGAATAATCAATCAATCTATACACCTTATGGAAGCGGTTTTGATTGTTAACTCAAATAATAAGCAACAACCGGGTTTCTTTCAAATTCTTCCCGTTCTAATCGAAAACATAATAATGGAAAATTCTATATCCATGAAAAATGGTTAAGATGCTTTTTAGTTATGACCCATTTCAACCTACACAGCTGTTCATGCACACCTTCTAGTTTCACCTTTCCATAAACATGTATTCAGCAGATACGAAACAGAAAAAGAGGGGAAAGATTTTGACAATAATTGCTTTGCACAAAATGTGTTTTTGCTTCAACAGGAATACTCAATAAACGAAATCGCCTTATGGAAGTGGCTTTCATTGCACACTCAAACAATAATATCAAGCAACGACCGAGTTTCTCTCAAATTCACCCACCTCTTACCCAAAACATAATAATGGAAAATACTATAACCAGAGACAATGGTTAAGATACTCTTTACTTATGACCCATATCAACCTACCCAGCTACACACACACACACACACTTTAGCCTCCCCTTTTCATAGAACTTGTATTCTTGACTCAGCAGATAGGAAACAGAAAAAGAAGAGTGAGATTATTTTGGGGATAACTATTATGTCCTCTAAGGGGCATAATAAATATGATAAACATATATTGAAAATAAGAATAAAGTTATATTACAGTAATACAATGTCGCCAGTGTAGTTTCAGTCAAAGTATTATATACTTAAAATTATTTAAAGAAGTTAGAACACCAAATGATTTTTTTTTAAATGAATAAAATCATTTATTTAAAAAAGCAGAGACTTTCGAAGTAAAATAATGTCTTTGAAGATGTGACAAACTCCTTTCATTAGTATTATTTACTCCTCTCCAGGAGTTAGGCACAAGGCCAGTTTTATCCTACTCCCACAAGTAAGATATGACCCAAGGTCGGGTCGGAAAGTGGGGGTTGAAAAGCCAGCGCCCGAGAGGTGAGCACTCTGACCATCAAAAATTGCCTGGGCAGCCCCGTCGGCATTCCCCGGTAGGGGCGCCTCAAGCAGTAAGCAATTAACTTACTCCTCCCCAAAGAGGGGAGGCAAAGCCTGGGAGGGTGGACCTCCTAGAACTGCACAAGACAATCCCATAGACCGGCGTAAATCAAGCCCCGAAGGCCAAGACAATACCAGTCTATGGGGTGACTTATCAGAAGAGTCCATTGTGTATCTAAATAGGGACGGTATCACAATAAGTTTGTTAAATGTGGTGTTCTTGATTCAACATTGAAATAAAACAAAGAAACTTTCACACTCACTGCCATGAATTTGATCAAAGGAAGAAAATGAAGAGTTTGAATTCAAAAGGCGATAAACGCCATTTTCAAAATTGCGAAGCTATCACGATAAACAGTGTTGCATTTTAACATTTTACCACGCACCCAAATTATTCGAGTTATTTCTTCGGCGAGAAAACATCAAATAATTACACATAAAAAAGATCACATAAACACATACATATAATAAACTAATATGTTTCACGCATACACATTAACACACCACGATGAAATTTGATGAATAGTTTTGGTTGTTTCATTTCAAAAAAGTGTCTAATATATCACGAACAGCATGTGTTACACACACACATACATAAATAAACACATACACACACACACGTTTAAACATCAATAAACACAAACAGCTCATACATCCAAATATACACACGTAACACACACACACATAATGAATAGTAAACACACGTACAATACACACACACACATAAATAATGAACAATATATGTAACACACACGTATACATAATGAACAATACCTAATATGATAGCGATATAATTTCTTTTTTTGCATTGAATTAAAATGAATTTTTTGTCTAAGTCTACATTTGAGATGTTCCTAATGTCTCAATGTAAAGGACTTGGATTTATCACGTTTTGCCTTCGAACTCTTCAAATTTACCATAACTCAAGCAAATGAATAGAAGCGAAGACAGCTGACACCTCTATGACCTTGCCGGGTTTCAAGACTACTACTACTACTACTACTAGTAATAATCCAAACGCATTTTCTATATTATCTTTGAGTAGTATTCTTGAAGAGAAAATAGAAAATGTGTTTGGATTATTTGGATGTTATTCTCACAACATTTTAGCTGATGTAACCTCCTACCTTCTTCAGATGTGTCTTGTCAAACTCAGAAATCTGTACGCCATTTTGAACGGAACCCTTTATTTAGTCCATGGGGGTAGCTTGTTCTCGTTCTCTCAGCCATGATTAAGTAGAGGGTTGCACCTTAAACTCCCAGAAGGCTGTCACTTAAAACTGATTATACTAAGCACTTTCTCCGTTGCACCATGGGTCCATGTGGACAATTCTAGTATTTTAAGAGCCTTAAACCTATTCTTCTTTTAGATATGCAATATTACTACTTATTACTAATATATATATATATACAGGGTGTCCCAAAATAATGTATACACCCTTTGAATTGTTATAAGTCGTTCAATTTACTGATTTTTATTTGCAAGATTGATAAACAAGATTGAGTAAGAATATTCATTTAAAAATACTGACAGTAAAATTAACAAAAACATAGAAAATTAACTTTTAACAAAGATAAAGGCTACTTAGGGTAATTTCAGAATGTTCATAAAATGAACCCTCATCCTAACCCCAACCCGTTCTGCTCAATACACTTTCCATATAGTGAAGACGTGAAGAATTGTACCTACAAACGTCCTGCGACATTTACTCCGGTATTTGAGCACATTCTACTACAATTACTACTCCCATTTGTTTGCAATTACTTCAGGTTTCTTGCTTTAAACATTGTAGCCTTTACGTTTATTAAAAGTTAATTTTCTATGTTTTTGTTAATTTTACTTTCAGTATTTTTAAATGTGTATCTTACTGTTCTACTCTTTTATCAATTTTGTTTGCAAATCAAACTCAGTAAATTGAACGAGTTATAACGATTCAAAGGGTGTATACATTATTTTGGGACACCCTGTATATATATTTATTTATTTCGACAGCAAATCGTTATCGATACATGTCTGATTAAAGACAAGGGAAATTTCTCTTTTCATTATTTTCTTAACCGTTGTCTCGACTCGGTGAGCTAGTTTTGTAATTCATGGAGTATTGATCCGGGAATTCTTTTTTCGGGCATCTTAAGCGCTTTCGATCTTTGGGATCATCTTCAGGAATTGTTGTTTTTATTTTTTCTATATTGTTGTTGCCATTTATTAACACCCTAATTTCTCCAAAACTACATAGAAAAATAATAAAACACCTTAAAAAAAAATAATAATATCGCAAAAAAAAAAAAAAATCTCTTGATAACGACCGCGAAGATAAAAAAATGCTTGAGATGGAGGAAAAAGAACTCTCGGATCCATACTCCATGAACTAACACAAGCGACCAGGAAACTAGCTTGCCTAGTCGAGACAAAGATCACGAAAATAGTGAAAAAAGATAAATCTGCCGTCTTAAATTAGACATATATATATATATATATATATATATATATATATGGTAAGTTGAGACATAAATTTACAACATGTTTTTTTTTCTTTTCGCTTTTTTTTGTTTTATTGTGATTGTTCATACAAAATGCTTTTTCTGTTAACCTTTTTCCTATGTAAATCTTTTTATGTTGTCTCCTTTTGTATGAGTAACTTTTGTATCTGTTTTTCCTTGCTGCTATTTTTCATACTCAGTATATTTTCCTATCTTAGTTATAACTTTATTATTGTTGTTATACTAATCATTATTACTATGATATTTATGGATTATTATTATTATTATTATTGTTATACTAATCATTATTACTATGATATTTATGGATTATTATTATTATTATTATTGTTATACTAATCATCATTACTATGATATTTATGGATTATTATTATTATTATTATACTAATCATTATTACTATGATATTTATGGATTATTATTATTATTATTATACTAATCATTATTACTATGATATTTATGGATTATTATTATTATTATTATTATTATTATTATTATTCCCTATATTGTATTTTGGCAATCTAATCCATTATATATTTTTTTATTATTTTTTATGGTATTTTTATTTATTTTATTATTATTATTATTATTATTATTTGTACTCACTAGGAGTTCTCACACAGGTCATGAGTGATTGCTCACCAACAACAGGTGGTATCCCCTGGAGTCTGAGTGACAACAAGACTCCCCAGATTTCCAGTATTCTCCACCTCTTTTCGATAGCCACCGCAAATAACCTTGCCGTATCGCAACAGCCGTTTACCATTGATTTTTCGCTGGTAAGGACCATTGATCTTCTCTGGGATTTGGGTGCCAATAAGCCTATCAAAGGTCAAAGCACTCTCTGCACTTCCAGTGGATGTCTGGTTTGTGCTGTCCCTCCTCGGTCTTCTCATCCTCCTTGACCCTATGCAAATATTTTGTGTGGTGTCAGCCTCGGCTGGTACCATCTTAAATTTATTTATGTTTTTTTTTGGGGGGGGAGCTAAAGGTGTTTCTTTCTATTAGTAGTAATAGTATAGTGTTTATTAGTAGAAGTATTATAAATTTATTTGTTTTTTGGAGGGGGGAGCTAAAGGTGTTTCTTTCTATTAGTAGTAATAGTATAGTGTTTATTAGTAGAAGTATTATAAATTTATGTTTTTTTTTCTATTCACCTGTAATTAGTTGATATATATTTTGTGAAATAAGAAGAAAATGTTGATGTATTTTGCTTAACTTCTATTTGTGATCTTTTGTTATTGGTGCCGAAGAAGCATATTGGAATTAATAAATAATAAAAATTAAGAAAAAATATTTCTAAAAATTTCAGAAACGATTGTATGCCTAATTTATTTGAACTGAAAATAAATGATGTAAATTTATTTGTCCCAACTTACTCTACTCGTCTGTTTGATCTGAAGGTTCAATATTCTTCTTTGCATGTCTTTGAAGCATGTGGTCATACAACAGTTTCCCACTTTTGAATGCAGTCCTTTGCATTATTGTTGTACTCTGCAAGATCTTTCAAGCTGCACCGGCTGGGCAGTAGAGGGCAGACAAGTCAGTGTTGCATCGTATGGTCCTTCACTACACATTCAAAGAAGGTTGGGTCAGTTTTGTAGTTCCATATACTCATAGCAACTTTTGATCGCCCCATTCCCGTTCTTAGGCGGTTGAGTGTTTTCCACTGGAGCCAGGGTGCCTCTGGGGGATTCCCATGTCAGTAGGAGGGGGCCATTCTCTCACCGTCATATCCACAGCTATAGTCTAGTCTCTTCCTAAGATGTTGTTAAGGGTTTTACATGGTTGAGGAAGCTTCCTCTTGACTTCAGTCGTTGGACCGATGGTTCACGTCCATGAAGGCGTTCATCACTGATAGCTTTAGTGATCTCTACTCGGTTGGCAACTTCCCGTCTCACATCTGAAGGGGCAATGCTAGTGAGGAGATTCAGGTTGTTCATTGAGGTTAAATCATTGAGCTGATTTTAATACTTGCAATATTTTATACCAACTTCCCATTACACTGGAAGTCAGTTTTGTCTATTGTCCATGTATACTTCACTGAAGTTATACTTTGACTTTCATATATATATATATAATTTTTTTGTTGAGAAAACCATAACAATGTGTGTGTTTAAATAAATAATATTTATTTTAATCTAAGCTTTCGAAAATTATAATTTTCCTTGTCAAAGCAAATTGTTCTTTCTTTATTTTTTATTTTTCATTTTCATCATCCGATGTTATGTGGACTTCTGGGTCAGAAAGAACAATCCTGTATGTCTGTTAGCGCGGATATACTGGTTTGAATCAGTAGAAAGGGGTAGACATGGTAATCCAGGTAAGGTAAGCATCCACAAGATAAAAATCCAAAACATTTTAAACAGGCTTATAAAGAGTGCTTAATATCAAATAGAGCTTTTATATATATGTGATTATTTTTATTCATATATACATGTACATAATGTGCGACACTGGCATGTCGATGTTATCGATCAGCAGCTGTTAAAAGCTGAGATCTCATCAGGCAGAATACAAATCTGATCCTTCCCTTACGTCATACATGACAGAATGAAGTTGGAAGAAAAAGAAAAGAAAAGGAAATGAAATTCAAAATTTACGGTTGGAAGGTCACGAGGTCAGATTTGAAACCGTCGAAAATCAAATATAATGTAAACTCATGTTGTGAATGAAGAGGAGAAAAGAAAAGGAAATCAAATTATCGTGGCACATTTTAACGGCAAGTTAATGTCTGGGTGTGTGTTGAGGTTATGGAAGTGGAAAGGATCAGATTTTTATTCTGCCTGATGAGATCTCAGCTTTTAACAGCTGCTGATCGATAACATCGACATGCTAGTGTTGCAAAGTATGTACATGTATGTATAAATAAAAATAATCATATATATATATATATAAGTATTTATGTTTTCCTAAAATTCGACAAGACATACTTAAAGAAGGTCGGAGGTTACATCGGCGGAAACGGTGTGAGAATAACATCCAAGATGAGAACAGTAGTCCGAATAAACTAAATAATACACACAATAATAATGATTCCTTATCTAAAAAATTCCGAAACCGAAATGTGTTAATTTAATTTTTAATCCAATGTTTTTTTTTCCTGCAGACATATCTACTTGAATTGATTAAAAGCAAAACAAGTGTGTTTTGTAGAAAGCTGGCATTTTTATTCATACGTGCCGAAATAACAAAAAAAAACAAAGTATATATATATATATATATATATATATATATATATATATGCGTATGTGGCAAATATATTTTAAATATATTCACACTTATATACACACAATGCATACGTAGATACATATTGGTAAGTCTGCTTGAATTGAATTGGAGAGAGTATGAATACCTACTAGACATAACCCTCAAGTGTCTTCATTTAAACGAAGCTTTGTCAGGACATTCTGACATGAGGATACTTCCCCTTAAAAGTAAACTACTGAATATACAAAAAATAGTATAGTATTCGAAGCCCAATTAAGACATCCTGGGCATGGTTGCACAATGGCTGATCTACAAAAAATGATACTGCAACTTCTCCTAGGGATTCTACGACAAGCCGGATAATCCACCAGATCAGATGAATTCTGGTTCTGGAATCCGGCAAAAGCAAACAAAGGCCACTAGAAAAATAAACTTTTTTTTTCGATATTCGGCACTTCTAACCATGACAGGTTGCGGATAAGTGAAATTTTAATGTTGTTGCTGTCCATGTTTATTTATTATTATTATTATCATTATTATCAACAAAAACAACAAAATAAAATAATGATATTAATAATAGTCGGTTTAACGTCCATGTTGGCATGTGTTGGATGCTTAAGAAATTGACTTCCAAACTCTGTCCAGATCTTTATCTATCCATCTTTGTCTCAAATCCATCTTTATCACTTCTTCCCAGGTTTTCTTTGGTCTTTCCTTGTGAACTGCATCTGCTACCTTAACTGTTCTACATCTACTTACCCAAAAATTCATTCTTTCAACATGGCCATAGCAGCAAGTTCAACTCTTTTGCACACATCTCCCTATAGTCTACAGATTTATTCTTCCTCTGAGGTCATCAGAACTAAGCCTGTCTTTAAGACCCACATTATGCATCTATCGTATAATTCTCATACAATTTTTCTCCATGTCCTCAAGCCTTATTACTGACCAGGTTTCACTTTCATACATCAGCACACTGCGTACACATGCCTGGTCTACAGGGGTAATGCTCTTCTGGTTAGTAGTGCCAGAAGTTCCCTGAATTTACTCCATCCACTCCTAACTCTTGCAAACACACTAGCACCTGCTCCATCCTGTGCTCCAATGGTATCACCAAGGTAACACCACAGCATTTATATAATGCTAAAACTGATAATTCTGCTTGATTGATTGTCTACACACATAATATAGGAGAAGGGCAAATGAGACAAGAAGTGGTATGAGGAAAGGAATAAAGGGAGTGGTTGTAATATCCAGCAGAGTTTATAATCTGAAGGCTGCGAGTTCAATCCCTGTAAAGGCAATACGTTTTCATTATTATCTTCAATCATATCAAAAAATAAATGAATAGGTTGGGTCGAGGCCAAATGCAGAAAAATGTTAAATTTTTTTGTTAAGAATAAGAACCGTGCAAAACCTATTGTAAATAAGAAAGCTTTGTTAATAGTTATACAATTGTTTTAAAATCTTATACATGTTCCATAAACTACCAAGAAATTAATGTACTTTTAAAATATATATTTATCAGTGTTGGGATGAGTAATCAGAATCAGGATTGGGAAAATTGGGGTATCAGAATAGATATTGGAAAAATTTGTGCCTAATTTCCGATTTTAAAAACGATTCTTTTATTTTTAGTTAAACTTTATTTTCCATTGCTAGTACTAATAATAAATATTTGTTGCTTTTAACCTACCAGTAAAACTACAATATATATATATATATATATATATATATATATATATATATATATATATATATATATATATATATATATATAAATATAAAAGGTAATGGTAGTTTGCTTGAAGCATTGCTGGTAAACAAGTAAGAATGAAGGTGAGAATTCCGAGGCAGGAGCAATACAATGTTGAAACCGGAAGGTGGAATATGGGATGAACAAAAATAAATGATAGGAGACGGTATAGGTGTATAAATCTCCGATCATTTATTTTTGTTCATCCCATCAGACACCTACCATATTCTGAATGTCTCGTGTGTGGATTATGAGTTATCTCTCTTGGGCCATTTTGGAAATAAGAGTGATCTCCCTTGATTCGGGGTTTGACTATTAAGCTTGAGTCTAATAAACACTGGAATTCTTCGGTTTCTAAGAAGAAAAGAGATTGTGTTGTTGAATTGATGATATAGACGAACGTGGCAAGTTTTGACAATTGTTAGCAGAACGAGATATTTGATATTGTTTTGTGTTCTACACATTGCCACATATACTGCGTCTCAAGATGATAAGTCAAGCTTTAAAATCGCCACCAGCTTTGGAAAACGAAGATTGCTATGTGGAATGGAAGAATGATATAACAATATGGCAAATGTATACAGACTTAAATAAATCCAAGCAGGGCCCAGCAGTATTTCTTAGTTTAACTGGAAGAGCAAGATATTGTGCAAGGGATTTACAACCTCACGAAATAAGTCAGGAAAACTGCACCCAGAAAATAACAAACAAACTGGACACATTTTTAAAAGATGAGAACATCCGGGCTTATTTAGCCTTTAAGGGATTTTATGACTCCAGGCCTGCCGGTGTAAGTATTACTGACTTTTGATACAATTTTAATACCTCTATCACAAACTGGGTAATTTTAAAGTTGAATTACCGGAAGGTGTACATGCTTTTTTTTTTAACTGCAGTAAATGTCTCTGACGAAAACGATCGACTGGCTCATGTTACGTGTGGGTCTATGACGTATGATAATATGAAATGCACGATACAAAAGATTTTGGGGGACCCTGCTACAATGAATCGCCAGATGCGAGCACCAGATATAAAATCTGAACGGTTTTTTGTAACTGAAAACGTGAATACATTTCAAACAAGAAGTGTACGTGGACGATTAAATTATTGAGGTGGTCAGAAATATCTCAGCAGAACTTATGAATCCAGTATAGATTCAAATCCAATAGGCAAGGATGAAAAAATATGAGATGATTTAATTGTGACTCTACTAAACACTTTTCAAGAGATTGTAGACATCACTAGGAAAATAGAAGAATCATACAATAGATTCACATAACCTTATTTAACGCAGAACTACATGCTTCTGGGTTGGTTAAGGAGTGCTTCGGAATGGGCATACTAGATAGTGCATGCACGAAAACTGTCACCGAAAAAAACATGGCTGGACGTTTTTATTGATGCTCTTTCTGATCAATACAAATACTTAGTTGAATATTCTTTTACTGATACAACATTCAAGTTTGGAGCTGAGGTTACTGCAACAAGGAATATCAAATTTCCAGCAGTTATTTGCAAGAAAAAAGTTAGGATTGATATTGTATAATGAATAATGAAATTCCATTGCTGTTGAGTATGAAGAGAGCTGGAATTATTTTAAATGTTGTGAATGATATAGCAAGGATTCTGGGTGATGTGTTAGAGTTGGTTTGAACCTCATCAGGCCACTACTGTATTCTACTTACAATTTTATTATTTAACTAGCGGAACCCGTCGCTCGGCGTTGCACGGGGGGAAGTATTACCTATTGCATGGCGTCTACCGTGTTGGCGAATGTTTTAAATTTAAAGAAAAAGAAAAAGGTGGTAGAGTAGAATGGGATTGAATTCTAAAACTGACGATCATGAAACCTACCTTCTTACCGATTGCGCCACTGTCTCGGGTTAGAAATACATGTGAAAATAGGCCAATTAACCTAAGCTTGATTATTGGCATGCGTGATAAATTAATACCAGGCAAATAATAAATGAGAACCGGTGTTTTGTGAAAATTAAACTGTGCTTATTAGTTCCCGGTGTCGATGAGTAGAGTGACAGTACAGAATTGTTAGGGGGAAAAGTTTTTGCTACCACCTATATGGAGTTGGTTTTTCGGAGAGACGTAGATGGTGGGCCAAATGTAATATTTAGTGTTATGTAGAAAAAAATAATAACAAATTTACTAAAACACGCTCGAGTGAATAAATGTAGTATAGTATAGTGATGAGTTTAGTAGCCTGTGATGCATGTGGTTATGTTCCTATACTCCGAGAAGGTACTGGGGAAAAACGTCTCTACTTTATATATAAGACAAGTGAGGTGAGAGTGTTGCTCATCACTTCTATCAAAACCTTAAAACTGGAAGAGAAAAGCAATGAAGTTGCACAGACAATTTTTACATGCCTCAAAAGGAAAGTTGTGTAAACTTCTAAGGGATTTTTGTGATCCTGAATTCCTTAATATAATTAAAAAATGTTGCGATTTATCTGAAGTCTGCATGAAATATAAATGTGTACCATTACGTCCAATGGTAGCTATGCCCATGGCTGATAAATTTAGCCAAGTTGTGTGTATGGAATTATGTGTGTGAACATATTCACAATAAAACTTGGATTTTGCATATGATTGATTCTGCCACAAGATATTCTGCAGACTGTTTCGTGTTTTCTAAACAATAAGATGAAATTGAGCAAAACATTTACCAAATATCGATATCATATTTCGGTGTTCCTAGAAAGTAATTAAGTGATAACGGTGAGGAATTTTCAAATGATAAATATAGAAAGATGAATGAAAAACTAAATATAGAAACTGCAATAACAGCAGGTGAATCTCAATTTAGCAACGGAATTGTGGAGCAGCATAATAAGATATAGGCAGAGGCATTTTACAAAACTATTGCAGATGTGAAATGTGAACCAATAATTGCACTAGATCTTTGTAAAAAAGAGTTAAATAAGAGTTCTTGAAAAGGTATAAGAAGAAATGAATCCGGCGTAGGAAAGTCTTTGAAAGCCGTATACAAAGAAAACGAGTTGAGAACTCTTACCGTTGTTTGCCCACGTGTTGACGGAAGAAACGTGTGTTGGTAGTTGTTTTGCTGAGACCAGTTCAAGAGAAAAGCGTGAGACGAAGCGCTAGTGTATTAGCGTCGTTCTGTCGACCAGAGAAGAGTGAAACGGAACGCTAGTGTCAGCGTCATTCTGTCGAGGCCAAAAGGCGAGTGAAACGGAGCGCTGGTGCCAGCGTTGTTCTCCGATGCTGGTCGGTGAAAAAGAGAGAGAATTTCCGTTATGCACCTAGTTTTATAGTCCGAAGGGCAGATAACTCTGGTGTCGCTTTACAGTGCCACCTGTCGGTGAAAAAGCGACACCTACCGGCAAACCGGTGTAGTTATGTTTTGAAAGGAGGAGGTAACTGCTACATATTCTTACAGCTGAGAGGAACAATTTGTTCGTATTACAATGCCTTATTTAAGTGGCATAGAAATGGATCACTTATAGGAATGTTGGTTAAGCATGTGGATAATTTTGCCTTCTGTGGTAATGTAGTTTTTCAAGAACAAATCATAGGAAAACTAAAGAGAATATTAAAGGTCAGCACGTATGAAGATGGACGATTCAAGTATCTGGGGATTATAAGTTGTGCAAACTACAGTAAGGGTGGAAATAAAACAAGAATCTTATATTTCCACCATAACACCAATTAGCATAGTTAAAAGTTGTACAAGGAAGACAGACTAATTGACTGCAAGAGAGAAAGCTGAGTTTAAACGCTTAAGTGGGCAAATTATGTGAGTTGCTTCGCAAACTAGACCAGATCTAAGCTATGAAATGTGTGTTATGAGCAATACAGGAAAACATCCAACTGTGAAAATGCTACAAGAGGCAAACAAGGCGCTGTCTAAATTGAAAGTGAGGAAAATTGAGCTAAAGTTTCCTAATTTAGCTGATCCAAAACAAATGAGAGTCTTGGCATATTCGGATGCTAAATATGCTAGCCTGAAAGATGGATCATCTCAAGCTGGGAACATTGTTTTCATTCAAGGCGAGAACAAGAAGGTGGCACCTATTAGCTGACAATCTAAAAAGTTGGGCAGAATAACAAAAAGTCAATTAGCGTCTGAAACTTTGGCATTAAGTGAGGCAGCGGATGCAGGATTCTTGGTCTCTTCTTTGGTGCAATAAACTTTTGGTATGGATGTATTGCCACAAGTACAATGCTATACAGACAATAGATCACTGACTAGTGCTTTAGACACTACATACATTGTTAATGGGCATTGAAAGACTAAGAGAGATGCTATCAGAAGGGGAAATCGATGTATTTTGGATAGATGGATAAATACAATTGGCAGATTCCTTAACAAAAAGAGGTGCTTCTACCCTAAAATTGTTAGAACTACTTGATACAGCTAAACTTTAAAAAAACAAAAAAAACTAGCATGTGAAGGTAGCTGCAATGTGGATTATGAGTTATCTCTCTTGGACCATTTTGGAGATAAGAGTGATCTCCCTTGATTCGGGGTTTGACTAACAGAACGACGTAAATGTTATTTCAAACTTAAACGTGACAGACCGATGAAAATAGTATTTAATACCTAAGCATGACAGACAGACAGACAAAAGTTCTATTTCAAACCTAAGTGTGACCGACGAAAACTTAAGTTTAACAGACCGACAAAAATGGTATTTCAAACTTAAACGGGGCAGACCTAAAAAATTGCTATATTAAACTTAAACGTTACAGACCAATGATGATTGTATTTCAAACTTAAGCATGGCAGACCGACAAAAATGGTATTTCAAAGTTCGACGTGACAGACCAGCGAAAATGGTATTTCAACCTTAAGTGTGACAGATATATGAAAATGGTATTTCAAACATAACCAGGAGAGACCGACGAAAATGATATCCCGAACTTTAACGTGACACACTAAAAAAAATGGTATCTTAAACTTTTGCATGACAGACTGACAAAAATAGTATTTCAAATTTAGACGTGACAGACCGACTGAAATGGTATTTTAAACTTAATCGAGACAGATCACCGAAAATAGTATTTTAAATTGAAGCGTGGCACACCAACGATGATAGTATGTTAAACTGAAGTGTAATCGCTTGACGAAAATGGTATCTCATAATTAGATGTGATAGACTAAGGAAAATGGTATTTAAAACTTTAGCATGATCGACAGTGGAACTCTTCGGTCTCTAAGACGAAAAGCGATTGTTTTGTTGTATTGGTGATATAATTGAATGTGGCAAGCGTTGACATCGCGTCTCTAAGCTTGGATTCATTGAAGCTCCGATGCTTAACAACTGACTTAGTAAATACCAACAAAATTTATTAACCATCTTGCCAACAACAATCCCAACGACCTTTTTGATCTCTACATATTAAACACACGTGAACATGCCTAGAAAGTCCAAAAACAGCACAGCTCCCATGATTTTAAGAAACATTTTTCACGCTCAGAATTGTTGAAGCATGGAACAAACTGCCTGTAGTAGTTGTTGACTGCTTCTCAAAATTCGCCCAAACTACACTTGATGCCCCCTTCCCCCATAAACATGCAAACATGGATATTATGACTGTTCATTTTTCTGACAATCTTTTGATGAATTGTTGTGCACGTGAGCACTGTACACAATGATTTCCTTAAGAAGGTCGGAGGTTACATCGGCCAAAACGTCGTTAGAAGAAGATCAAAGATCAGTAAAGTAGTCTGAATAATCCAAATGATACGCATTTTCAGTTTTGTCCAAGTTTGTTCAGTTTTGTGATTTTCCATTGCTTTGACCTGGTCAGACCTTTCACCGGTTCTTTTGCTTTCTTGTCTTTTTTCTTCGGGTTTTCTTCAATCTCTTGGCATTGCTCTTCAGTCCAGTTCTCTTTCGTCTTTTTTTTTTTTTGTATTCCTTTCTTGATTTTTTTTATTCAGGCTACTAAAAGAAAACTGAATTCTGGAAGAAAGAAAGAACCCATCTATAATTGCTTTTTTTTTTGTCCGTTACAGCAGACAATCAAATCGTCTGATTGAGCAAGGAGGAAAGTGAAATGAAAGACTTGGAATAACTGGAAGGCATCAGAAGAACATTTTAAGAAGGGGAAAAGATAAGAGTTAAATGGCCTATAATCGCTGTCGTTTATGAGTTGTTGCAGAACTCTCACTGAAAACGGCAAACGACAAAATACAAAACTATAAAGGCTTCGAATCAATAAAATGTTCTCCTCAGAGAACTCACTTGCTCGCTATTTGCATTACACTGATGGAAGCAACAGCAGCAACAGCAGCAGCCCTCCTCAACACGGTAGGGCTATGGCAACGGGTAATATCAAAGCTATGCCGTCGGGAACTTTGGTTCCTGGCAGGGCCACCCAAGACGAATTGGTCTAACACTGAGCAGTATTAGAGCAACAGAGGCTCTGGTGAAAAAGTATACAGTTCATATTCTATTCTCCAGGCCTTGAGACATTCTTTGAGTCAACTTGTTTAATTGTTTTGCTGCCTTTGCTCAGGATTGAACACAGAACTTCAAGATAATCTGCACACTTGGATCAACGTCCAAGTCATCCTAAACATATGTTTCAGTTCTTAAGACTTATAAACATGCTAAAAAAAATGTGACCCTTAGGTTCATTGATTGAGCTCGGGTTAAGTTGTTTGAATCAGGAAAAAGTAGTTTGCCTGTTTTGTCTTTATTTTGTATTCCCCTCTCTTTTTCACTCCAACTACGGTTTAAATAGTATTAATGCCTGTGGTGACATTCACTTTTGTTTATAATGGTCTATTCTGTTAAGTTATCTCCCTTGTATTGAGATATAAGCGTTCTATTCTTTTGTGATAAGTTTTGAGAGTGATCTCCCTTGCTTGTTGTTGGTTATTTGCCTCGGAAAACAAAAATGCTGGTTTGGGCAAACGGACCTATATCCATGAGAGTGTTTATGTAACGCTTAAATTAACATATTCCACTCTTTATATTTTTTTATTATCTTAAACTGTAAAAAAAAAAGGGAGAGAGAGAGAGTCATGGACGGCGGCACCGGGGGGGGGGGGGGGCAGGGATGGCTCAAGCCCCCCCCCACCCACTTTTTGACTTGGCCCCCCCCCCCACTTTACGGTCATCAATAATGAAGTTATATATGCATGTGTTTAACCGCCCCCCCCCACACTTTTTAGGAGAGCCCCCTCACTTTTATAACTGTCCCGCCGGTCCTGAGAGTGGTATAGATAGAATAAGAAGTGGGTGTCAAACAACATACAATGAAAGAGGGCGAAAGTGATAGACAGAAAAGAGTTTAGTCACTTGATGAGTTATTTGCTAATTACAACTAATTACAACAAGCGGTACCATCATTTTTTTTTTCTCGTATTGCCAACCTCGATTTAGGGTTAGTGTTTGAGTTAATAAAGGGCATTCTTTTCTTTTCTGAAAAAAAAGTTTTATTTTCACCACAAAAAAGTATCAATAAAGTCCAGGATTACAATCACAAAAAAAAAACCGGTAAAATGTACTAATTTATTTTTGGAAGTAAAGTCATTTTAGAAAAGTTAAACTATATGTAAAAATGGTAATCATTACTATTCGCCACATAAATTGTTTTAAAAGAAATACAGTTTGAAAATTAGTCAAAAATAATTTATTTTGCTTTACCCACTCATTTGTAACCAATTCTGGTTCTTGGCCTTTTGGCTAAGATCAAAGTGTAGTATCTGTTCCGATGGATACTACACCCTATAGACCGGTGTTGTCTTGGCCTTCGGGCATGATTCCGCCGGTCTATGGGTCTGTCCTGTGCAGTTCTAGGAGGTTCGCCCTCCCAGGCTTTGCCTCCCCTCTTTGGGGAGGAGTAAGTTTATAGCTTACTGCCTGAGGAGCCCCTACCGGAGAATGCCGACGGGGCTGCCCAGGCAATTTTTAAACCCCACTTTCCCGACCCGACCTTGGGTCACATCTTACTTGTGGGAGTAAGATAAAAACTGGCCTTGTGCCTAACTCCTGGAGAGGAGTAAATCAATACTCATTTGTAACCAATTTGCATTACAAAATGTTTAATATTTTATAGAAGTTATAATTCTTTAAAGTTTCGTAAATATCGAATCTGCGGAAAGTAACCATTTTCGTTTACATGACTAAAAAAAAAAAATTGATACTTTCTTAATATCCGATATTTACAAAACTTTAAAGGCGTCTATTAAATATTAGAGTTTAAATATGTAGTAGACTCACATTATTGGCCTTTTTGCTAGGAGCAAAGTGTAGTATCTGTTCTGATACTAAACTTTTCATTTCTGTCCTCGACTAGTAAAGGATAAATCTTTTTTTTTTAAGGTTTTTATTTTTGTCCCAATCAAGAGAGACACATTTTGGGGAGATGGATTTTCCCCACATTAAAAACCGACCTTGTGTCTAACTCTGCCCTCGTACCGAGGCAATAGGGACTCACATTTACTTCGGGATAGGATCAAAGTGTAGTATCTATTTTATCCACAGTCAGTGAAGGAAAAGTCCTTCTCAGTTGAGGCAATTTTTATTTTTGTTCAAATTTGGAGTGCCCCTTTTTGGGAGCTGGATTTTCCCCATATTGTTTCTAACTCTGCCTCGTAGAGAGGCAAGTAAATTGGGAATCACATTTACTTCAGGTTAGATCAAAATGTAGTATCGGTTTTACCCACGGTCATTGATGGAGAAATCCTCTGAGGTTTAGACAATTTTTATTTTTGTCCCAATCCAGAGTGAACCATTTTGGGGAGCTGGAGTTTCCCTTCTGTCTAACTCTGCCCTCGTGCGGAGGCAAGTAAATAAGAACTCGTACACAACATACTATATGGTTGCTCTACATTATCGAGGATGACAGTTCAAAAATTATCCTAACCCTAACCTCCACACATGAATTTGTTTTAAATGCACTCTCTCCATCAAGTAAATAATGAATGTCGCACGACACAATGTTCACAAGTATTATATTAAAGTTTTCCTTCTAGTCTAGTTGCCCTAGCAAGATTATAGAGTGTAGTCTATCCTACTATTTCATCTATAGTTGTGTTAAATAGTAAAGTGTACGTTTTCTAGTAGTCATCTGATGATTTGCGTTCTACGGGCGGTGTTCACACGTACACAGGAAACTGGTATCATAGAGTCAGCGAGTATGCTTTCAAATGTCATCTCAACATGCATAGCCAGAGGCGGACGAGACGTCACATGGCTCAGAGAGAAAGAGAGAGAGGGGAGTGGGAGGGGTAGGCAGCACGGTTAAAGAATGACATAAGATCGATGATAAATTAAGGGCCTAAGGCTCCCAAATGCCATAGCCCGGAATGTCTGCTTGCTGAAGAGAAGGCGACATGAAAATCTTAATAAATAGCCTTTCTTTAAATTCAGAATATTATCTTTTCTTTTGTTGTGAAACTTTAATTCTATAACGAGAATTCTCCCCGTGGAGACGACCAGGAACAAAGGACCTAAGTCAGGGGAGGAGCGGTCAACATGAGGTAGGATTTAATTGTGCTGTAATGATTTGTGATTTGTATTGATAACAAACGTATATTTTGTTTGATTGTGACTTACGAATGGGGGGGGGATATGTAACAGCTGGAAGAACAGCAGATAGATTCATACCTTTCCCAAATTTAATTAAAGTGATGCAGTAGCCCCAACAGAACTCTAACCCTTCACCGAACGCACAGTCCTAAAACCTAACCCTAACACCGAGCCCACAGTCTTAACCCCTAACTCTAACTAAACCAACAGTGAGTGTCTGTTGCCAATACACATGCCATCCCCAGTAATTCTAGAAAAAGCAAGGGTTGATATACGGCAGAATAACATGAACACACCGGTTCTCATTAGATCTTCGAAGTGACATTGAGCCTGGTTGGTACCAATTGGGTGACCATTTGGGAATACTGGGTGCTGTATGCGGGAGGACGGTGACACCTCCGTGCAAAAAACTGCAAAATCTAACGTCGTTAAAATTATCTCGTCTAAGTGGGACACACATGCGACTGGGGACCGCTTGTGAATTTGATATTCTCTAGAAACTTCTTTCTTTGGAGGAAGACAACTGAATCTGTCCAGGATGCATGCTGTAGCAAGAAGTAAGGGTTGGGTAATCCCAACTTCACATCTCCTGAAGTAACATTGCTTGAGTCCGGTGGCAAAGAGAAGTCCAGTACGGCTGGAAACAATGCCGAGATAAGTAAGGGATGCTGTTATTTCGGAGTTTTTCCTTCTCCATAGAGTTTTGAGAGTCTGGTCTACCCTATTATTTCATCCATAGCTGGAGGGGGGATATATGGGTTCATACCTTTACTAAGAGTATTAGTGAAAGTTATACAATAGCCCTGACAGAACTCGAACCCTGCATGCCGAGCCCACAGTCAATTCCTGTAGCCACTACACCATACAATCTTCAGTAACTCTATAGTGAAGCATGGGTTGGGCAATCCCAACTGCACATCTCTTGAGGCGGCATTACTTTAACTCAGTGGCAAGGAGAAATCCAGGACGACTGGAAACAATGTTTGCATAGGCAGAGAAAGATAGGTGTTATTTAGGAGGTTTTCCTTCTCCTAGACTTGTTGCACCACCAAGTCTTGAAAATTTTGTCTATCCTACTATTTTTTCCATAGCTGGAGGGAAGATATACAGATGGTATTTCCTGATAGTATTAGTGAAAGTGCTGCAGTAGCCCGGCCAGAAGTTGTACTGATCCCACAGTTTGCGGCGTTAACCATTGCACCACGGGCTTGTAGTAGTTGCATGAGTGAACTATTTCTTATCGGTCTACGTGACTTGCAGTGAGATTGTAATTCAGCATGCCGATTATGTAATCATCGTCTCTTCACAGCATGGGAGTATAGCACTCCTGCGTGTAACTAGATTCATATGCGATGAATCGCTTTGGCGTGAAAGCTAAACTATGAGGGATCTTCAGTTTCAGCTTATTTCTCTAACTGGCAAGATGTATATCCTGCGCTCACTACCTGGGCCATCAGTAGACGAGTTAAGGAACTCCAGGATATTATTTCATCTAACCGACATGAATCAGTCCATTGTACTATATCCATTTTTGAATAAAACTTGATATCGATTTGGTTGTGGAGCCATTGTTTATTTCGAGGAAGAATGGTGATCTCTTTTTTGCTTATGTAATATTACTATTTCAGTCAGATTCGGCCAGATGTATTACTCTTCCAAGTAAGTTCATCATTATAATTTTTTTCCCGATTTAAAAACACAAATCTTAAAATGATCCACAGCTAAAGGTTTTTCATTACATCGAAGGTCACAATTTCTGCCTAAAAAAGTTCATGATTATTAATAGAATAACAGTAAAGCCAACTAGCAATCAGTAATTATTATTCGCAAGTATGTCGAAAGCGGAGAAAATCGCCTACTTCGAAAAAGGGGTTGCGTCCACTGCACGGTTGGCCAAAGGAAAAAGACAGAAAAGAATAAATCCTAGATAGTTTTCACTTTAAGTATGAATTGATTTATTGTAATTGTTATCCTCTGCGGTTGTCACGATCAATCGGAGAATGGATCTTTGTTGCTTTTTAAAAAAAACGGCAGCGAGATTTTTGTCCATGGATGTCAGTGGGTTCTGTGACGATCACGAAGTTGGATTTTTCACCATTTCTCTTTAATGATTCGCGACTTGGACTTTTGCGTTCGACTTTTTATTCTATTTTTGTTTGTTTTTTTACTTCTTTTTACCCTTTAGAAAAAGCAGAAAACGACCGGTGGATATGCAATTAATATGTTATAACTAGTGTACACCTTCCGTCAAAAATGACGGCAGTAAATACTTATGCTTCGCCAGTGTTTAAACTTGCTATTTATCTAGATATATTACTAAAATATTTATATCAGATCATAAAATTACATCGGTAATTTAATTTTTCATATATAAATGATGGTACTTTTTTACATTAGGACCCACGCTAAGTTTGACCATGACCCCTAACCCTAACGACAGAGTCAAAGTTAGCCTCGGTCCTAATATAAATAAGCGCTTAAATTATTTTTATCTTTTCTGATGACTTTAAAAAGCAAAAACATGCACCGTTGACTTTTTATTATAGTCAAAAATACAACACATAGATGGATAGAGAAAGACTTACTAATACAAAGAACTATATATAGTGAGAACCGTATTCACTGCTATCTTCTTTTGGAGATGAGTAATGTGTTACTAATGTCTGTCTTTCCATTCGTTGTACTCTCTATTGTAATAAACCTTTCTTCCTTCATTATACTATCGTGTTGGTTATTTCTACTACTCGGGTAATATCCCTGTATATTGTAACGTTTCTCAACGATACGACACCAATTAAATAGAGGGTTCTAAAAGATGTAGTATCTTAGCCACCAACAACTGATGTAGACAATTCTATTCTGAGCATGAAAAACATGTTTCTGAAAGTCATGGGAGCTGTGCTGTATTCTGACATTTTAGGCATGTTGATGTGTGTCATTCATGGAGATCTGTTGTAGTAAAATATCCCACACACCCTCCTTACTATGTGGACTTACTAATACAAAGAACTATATATAGTGAACACTGTATTCACTGCTATCTTGCTTCAGAGATTAGTATTGTTTTACGAATGTCTGTCTATCCATTCATTTTACTCTATTGCAATAAACCTATCTTCATTCATTATAACTACTATCATGTTGGTTGTTCCTTTCACTCGAATAACCTTGTATATTGTAACCTTTCTCAATGATACAGCACGATCAAAAAGGCGTTCAGGGTTGTTGTTTTTAGTGAGATGGTTCCTAATTTTAGGGGGTGTTTACCAAATCAGTTTCTTAGACGTTGGAGCCTCAATGAATCCAAGCCCAGAGTATAGCAGATGTCTGACATAAATGATATTCACTTGGTTGCATGTTTACCGAACGGTTTCTAGTCTATCAATATTCTGAGCAAAATAAAAACGCTTTTTGTTGAAATAAACAATTTTTGGTTGAAAATGTGAATGTAATAACCTCTATTTTATATACATGTACCCTCATGCTAGGAATCTGGAGAGGGATCCCATAATATCTGGTGCTCGCATATTGGCGATTGCCTTGACCTTTTCTGGATAAACACCTACAATACACCGTGATGCTAACAACTTCCTTCATATCTTGGAATTCTTTGATTAAATTCTTCCGAAATATCTTGGCTGAAAAGTTATAGCCAAATGGTAGACCATGTTAATGGTATCGACGTTTGCAAAGTTGTCAGACCACAAATATTTTGTCCAGTTTAATGGGTACATATCCTGATAAGAGATGTGTTCTGGTGAATACCTTTGCATCTCTTATGCCATAAAGGATGTCTTAGAGAATCGATATGGTCGAGTGTGTTCATATGAGTGCTTTGTTGTGTTCGTGAGGATCAAGGCATATTCTTAATTTTCCATTTCTCTTTCTAGTGAGAACAAGCTGTTGTTTGTTTTTTTACTGCTTTAATGACTCCTAATATAGTAAGCCTGCTAAGTTCTTTTTTTAAATTCTGAACTATATCCTACTGAGCATTACAGGTGGACTGTCTGTAACACAATGGTTTTACCGAGTAAATGTGGTGAAACAATTGTTGGCTAAAGATTAATAGGAGCAAAACTTTGTTGGCTAAAAATTAATAGGAGCAAAACTTTGTTGGCTAAAGATTAATAGGAGCAAGACTTTGTTGGCTAAAGATTAATAGGAGCAAAACTTTGTTGGCTAAAGATTAATAGGAGCAAAACTTTGTTGGCTAAAGATTAATAGGAGCAAAACTTTGTTGGCTAAAGATTCATAGGAGCAAAACTTTGTTGGCTAAAGATTAATAGGAGAAAAACTTTGTTGGCTAAAGATTAATAGGAGCAAAACGTTGTTGGCTAAAGATTAATAGGAGCAAAACTTTGTTGGCTAAGGATTAATAGGAGCAAAACTTTGTTGGCTAAAGATTAATAGGAGCAAAACTTTGTTGGCTAAAGATTAATAGGAGCAAAACTTTGTTGGCTAAAGATTAATAGGAGCAAAACTTTGTTGGCTAAAGATTAATAGGAGCAAAACTTTGTTGGCTAAAGATTAATAGGAGCAAAACTTTGTTGGCTAAAGATTAATAGGAGCAAAACTTTGTTGGCTAAAGATTAATAGGAGCAAAACTTTGTTGGCTAAAGATTAATAGGAGCAAAACTTTGTTGGCTAAAGATTAATAGGAGCAAAACTTTGTTGGCTAAAGATTAATAGGAGCAAAACTTTGTTGGCTAAAGATTAATAGGAGCAAAACTTTGTTGGCTAAAGATTAATAGGAGCAAAACTTTGTTGGCTAAAGATTAATAGGAGCAAAACTTTGTTGGCTAAAGATTAATAGGAGCAAAACTTTGTTGGCTAAAGATTAATAGGAGCAAAACTTTGTTGGCTAAAGATTAATAGGAGCAAAACTTTGTTGGCTAAGGATTAATAACAGCAAAACTTTGTTGGCTAAAGATTAATAGGAGCAAAACTTTGTTGGCTAAAGATTAATAGGAGCAAAACTTTGTTGGCTAAAGATTAATAGGAGCAAAACTTTGTTGGCTAAAGATTAATAGGAGCAAAACTTTGTTGGCTAAGGATTAATAGGAGCAAAACTTTGTTGGCTAAAGATTAATAGGAGCAAAACTTTGTTGGCTAAAGATTAATAGGAGCAAAACTTTGTTGGCTAAGGATTAATAGGAGCAAAACTTTGTTGGCTAAAGATTAATAGGAGCAAAACTTTGTTGGCTAAAGATTAATAGGAGCAAAACTTTGTTGGCTAAAGATTAATAGGAGCAAAACTTTGTTGGCTAAAGATTAATAGGAGCAAAACTTTGTTGGCTAAAGATTAATAGGAGCAAAACTTTGTTGGCTAAAGATTAATAGGAGCAAAACTTTGTTGGCTAAAGATTAATAGGAGCAAAACTTTGTTGGCTAAAGATTAATAGGAGCAAAACTTTGTTGGCTAAAGATTAATAGGAGCAAAACTTTGTTGGCTAAAGATTAATAGGAGCAAAACTTTGTTGGCTAAAGATTAATAGGAGCAAAACTTTGTTGGCTAAAGATTAATAGGAGCAAAACTTTGTTGGCTAAGGATTAATAGGAGCAAAACTTTGTTGGCTAAAGATTAATAGGAGCAAAACTTTGTTGGCTAAAGATTAATAGGAGCAAAACTTTGTTGGCTAAAGATTAATAGGAGCAAAACTTTGTTGGCTAAAGATTAATAGGAGCAAAACTTTGTTGGCTAAGGATTAATAGGAGCAAAACTTTGTTGGCTAAAGATTAATAGGAGCAAAACTTTGTTGGCTAAAGATTAATAGGAGCAAAACTTTGTTGGCTAAAGATTAATAGGAGCAAAACTTTGTTGGCTAAAGATTAATAGGAGCAAAACTTTGTTGGCTAAAGATTAATAGGAGCAAAACTTTGTTGGCTAAAGATTAATAGGAGCAAAACTTTGTTGGCTAAAGATTAATAGGAGCAAAACTTTGTTGGCTAAAGATTAATAGGAGCAAAACTTTGTTGGCTAAAGATTAATAGGAGCAAAACTTTGTTGGCTAAAGATTAATAGGAGCAAAACTTTGTTGGCTAAAGATTAATAGGAGCAAAACTTTGTTGGCTAAAGATTAATAGGAGCAAAACTTTGTTGGCTAAGGATTAATAGGAGCAAAACTTTGTTGGCTAAAGATTAATAGGAGCAAAACTTTGTTGGCTAAAGATTAATAGGAGCAAAACTTTGTTGGCTAAAGATTAATAGGAGCAAAACTTTGTTGGCTAAAGATTAATAGGAGCAAAACTTTGTTGGCTAAGGATTAATAGGAGCAAAACTTTGTTGGCTAAAGATTAATAGGAGCAAAACTTTGTTGGCTAAAGATTAATAGGAGCAAAACTTTGTTGGCTAAGGATTAATAGGAGCAAAACTTTGTTGGCTAAAGATTAATAGGAGCAAAACTTTGTTGGCTAAAGATTAATAGGAGCAAAACTTTGTTGGCTAAAGATTAATAGGAGCAAAACTTTGTTGGCTAAAGATTAATAGGAGCAAAACTTTGTTGGCTAAGGATTAATAGGAGCAAAACTTTGTTGGCTAAAGATTAATAGGAGCAAAACTTTGTTGGCTAAAGATTAATAGGAGCAAAACTTTGTTGGCTAAAGATTAATAGGAGCAAAACTTTGTTGGCTAAAGATTAATAGGAGCAAAACTTTGTTGGCTAAAGATTAATAGGAGCAAAACTTTGTTGGCTAAAGATTAATAGGAGCAAAACTTTGTTGGCTAAAGATTAATAGGAGCAAAACTTTGTTGGCTAAAAATTAATAGGAGCAAAACTTTGTTGGCTAAAGATTAATAGGAGCAAAACTTTGTTGGCTAAAGATTAATAGGAGCAAAACTTTGTTGGCTAAGGATTAATAGGAGCAAAACTTTGTTGGCTAAAGATTAATAGGAGCAAAACTTTGTTGGCTAAAGATTAATAGGAGCAAAACTTTGTTGGCTAAAGATTAATAGGAGCAAAACTTTGTTGGCTAAGGATTAATAGGAGCAAAACTTTGTTGGCTAAAGATTAATAGGAGCAAAACTTTGTTGGCTAAAGATTAATAGGAGCAAAACTTTGTTGGCTAAAGATTAATAGGAGCAAAACTTTGTTGGCTAAAGATTAATAGGAGCAAAACTTTGTTGGCTAAAGATTAATAGGAGCAAAACTTTGTTGGCTAAAGATTAATAGGAGCAAAACTTTGTTGGCTAAAGATTAATAGGAGCAAAACTTTGTTGGCTAAAGATTAATAGGAGCAAAACTTTGTTGGCTAAAGATTAATAGGAGCAAAACTTTGTTGGCTAAAGATTAATAGGAGCAAAACTTTGTTGGCTAAAGATTAATAGGAGCAAAACTTTGTTGGCTAAAGATTAATAGGAGCAAAACTTTGTTGGCTAAAGATTAATAGGAGCAAAACTTTGTTGGCTAAGGATTAATAGGAGCAAAACTTTGTTGGCTAAAGATTAATAGGAGCAAAACTTTGTTGGCTAAAGATTAATAGGAGCAAAACTTTGTTGGCTAAAGATTAATAGGAGCAAAACTTTGTTGGCTAAAGATTAATAGGAGCAAAACTTTGTTGGCTAAGGATTAATAGGAGCAAAACTTTGTTGGCTAAAGATTAATAGGAGCAAAACTTTGTTGGCTAAAGATTAATAGGAGCAAAACTTTGTTGGCTAAGGATTAATAGGAGCAAAACTTTGTTGGCTAAAGATTAATAGGAGCAAAACTTTGTTGGCTAAAGATTAATAGGAGCAAAACTTTGTTGGCTAAAGATTAATAGGAGCAAAACTTTGTTGGCTAAAGATTAATAGGAGCAAAACTTTGTTGGCTAAGGATTAATAGGAGCAAAACTTTGTTGGCTAAAGATTAATAGGAGCAAAACTTTGTTGGCTAAAGATTAATAGGAGCAAAACTTTGTTGGCTAAAGATTAATAGGAGCAAAACTTTGTTGGCTAAAGATTAATAGGAGCAAAACTTTGTTGGCTAAAGATTAATAGGAGCAAAACTTTGTTGGCTAAAGATTAATAGGAGCAAAACTTTGTTGGCTAAAGATTAATAGGAGCAAAACTTTGTTGGCTAAAAATTAATAGGAGCAAAACTTTGTTGGCTAAAGATTAATAGGAGCAAAACTTTGTTGGCTAAAGATTAATAGGAGCAAAACTTTGTTGGCTAAGGATTAATAGGAGCAAAACTTTGTTGGCTAAAGATTAATAGGAGCAAAACTTTGTTGGCTAAAGATTAATAGGAGCAAAACTTTGTTGGCTAAAGATTAATAGGAGCAAAACTTTGTTGGCTAAGGATTAATAGGAGCAAAACTTTGTTGGCTAAAGATTAATAGGAGCAAAACTTTGTTGGCTAAAGATTAATAGGAGCAAAACTTTGTTGGCTAAAGATTAATAGGAGCAAAACTTTGTTGGCTAAAGATTAATAGGAGCAAAACTTTGTTGGCTAAAGATTAATAGGAGCAAAACTTTGTTGGCTAAAGATTAATAGGAGCAAAACTTTGTTGGCTAAAGATTAATAGGAGCAAAACTTTGTTGGCTAAAGATTAATAGGAGCAAAACTTTGTTGGCTAAAGATTAATAGGAGCAAAACTTTGTTGGCTAAAGATTAATAGGAGCAAAACTTTGTTGGCTAAAGATTAATAGGAGCAAAACTTTGTTGGCTAAAGATTAATAGGAGCAAAACTTTGTTGGCTAAAGATTAATAGGAGCAAAACTTTGTTGGCTAAGGATTAATAGGAGCAAAACTTTGTTGGCTAAAGATTAATAGGAGCAAAACTTTGTTGGCTAAAGATTAATAGGAGCAAAACTTTGTTGGCTAAAGATTAATAGGAGCAAAACTTTGTTGGCTAAAGATTAATAGGAGCAAAACTTTGTTGGCTAAAGATTAATAGGAGCAAATTAAAAATTGATTTTGCAAGAATCCTATTGCTCAAAACCAAGAGTGACCAAAATACACAAAATATAAAACGCAAAAAAAACATTGGCTCACTGTTATCTGTTAAGTGGCCTTTAGTAGGATGAATACAGGAAGTGTTAAAGGGATCTGCAGTTCAAAAAATTATATGCATGAGAAAACATATAAGTTAAGGACCACATGACAAATTATAATGCGGAGAGAATTTGTTTAGATTAAGTGTAATAAACTGAAGTTGCGAGAAAGCCAGAAAGAAAGTTTACATCGTAGTGAGTCACTGGACTAATTGGAAGGAAAATGACATGGTTTGCACTTTGATATTTTTCTGAATGAAAAGATTACGATGATGGCCACTTTCCAAGACTTTGAGGAAGAAACACGACAATGAACAAAGAAGAAAACCCGTGCTTGATAAAGCAGATGGAAGAAGATGAAATTATCACAGGAATCAAGCTCTTGTGGTGGGAATTTGGCAATCTTTGAAGAATGAAGTTTGGACATTCAAAGAGATGTGTAACAAAACTATTCAACAGAGATTTTGGACAATAAGACCATGTTAAAGAGAAGTGCAAGACAGTTAAGCAGCTTATTACTTTAATCATTTACAAGAATGAGCTTTCTTCAAGAATTCTAAACAGGAAATAGTTTTAATACACAGCTTGATTCCGAAAACTCAAACGATTTGAATCTTAAGTCAAATCCTTTTTATGGTCTGTGAGCTCAGACTTAAGCATGTTCTCTCTGAAAATTGCGGTTGGGTCCCTATGTGATACAAGGTTGGTTTAATAAAGAGAAAATCATGCTACTTAGAAAGAGATAGTCTGGATTGGGTCAAAATTAAAAATTGCCTCAGCTAAGAAGGATTTCTCCTCCTCTGACTGAGAACAGAGGAGATATTGAAGTTTGAATTATTTATTAACAATTAAAAAAAATATATATACAATTTAAAAATTAGGCACAAGGTCATAAAAAGTGTTGAGATTAGGAATGGGAGCAGGGGCAGAGGCCATCTTACTCTTAACTAGACGCATTTCAACCTCTAGATATAAGTATTGTTTCACTGTTCAGGTATTTTCACGACGGGTGTTGCATACCTTAGATTGCTCCCTCGCCTGTAGAGGGTGGTCGTGTGGTCTAATGGATGAATTCTTTGCTCTTTCCTTCCTGCCGTGAACCACGCCGTCCGTGTCTGCAACAAAAGCCTCATGACGCACTCCGAAGACAAACTCTTCTTTTAAATTTAATTCATTTTGTTACAAGCATTGTTGTTTCAACTGGGGGTCACTCCTATCGTCGAGAGAGCAAATCACTACTTTATCGTAGTTAGTTAACAATGTTTTCTTAACCATTCATAGAGAGGGGGGAAAGGATTTCTCGCGCTTGTATTCCCTTATTTTTACATCGTGAATCGCACGTCCTGCTCGGTTCACCTTCTGAATCAAACTCGAAAACTTGCTTCTCACGAGAACGAGTGACGTCACGGATCCTCTGTTTCCCACGCAAGACCCGTGACGTTACAGAGCCTCTCGCAGGTGCAGACTGACCCTTGATCTGGGGTCTCGTCACACGGTAACCTTGTCACGTCTGTTAGCTCTGACTGTGAGAACAGGCCCTAAACTGCACTCGACTGCACCTGCATTAATTCGCGCAAGTCAAACCAACGATTCCCAACAGATACGTCCATTCTCATAGGGCCATTATCCAACATAGGGTTCCAGCCCTATTTTACCCGCCTTTTTTTATAAAACTAAATAAAATTAAATATAGCTCACATTACCCACCCTTACACCTATCAGTGGTGTTCCATAATTCAAAAATGATCGGTTTAGTTTTTGAGTGAATCCTGCACATACAACTATATAAACATGTTCACATACCTAACTTTATATAAATAGAGATGAGATTTTATTTATTCAACGTATAAAAATCATCTGAACTGAATTCTATTCATTCCGGAATAAAAGAAGCCAAATTGGATGCAATAAAACCAAGAAAAATATTTCGATTCAATTGTAGTTGTAAATATCAAAGTTATATATTTCTATCAATGTAAGAGAAATATTTGCTTATTTTCAAGATTCGCGAAACCTCATTTGAAGATAAGAAACTCATTGTGAGATGATATTATTTGCATAAAAAAATCTCATTTGACCAGAAAGATTAATTGAAACACTTCAAGAACCAATCAAATGAACTTATTTGATCTGAGTGATAAAATATTATTTGTTTAAGCGAGGCTGTTTATATTGTATCTAATATATTGGCCTGCTTTCATTTTTGAGAGACAATGGATATATCCTGTCAGTTTTCCTGCGCGGAGAGTCTGTAGTGACGCAAGGGTTGTGCACACCGCAGCCGCACCTCTCATCAGTGCTCATAAGTGATGGGACGATTCCAATATTTTTCTCCGATTTTGATACAATTACCGATTCTGTTTTCCGATACAACTGATTCTGATTCTAAAATCACCTAAAAATGTAGAATTTCAATTTGGGGGTGGGGGGAGTTAGTGGAGATTCCTCGTCTACTTTTAAATGTAGATATAACGTTCTTTTTAATTTGACAAACTTTTTAACGATTTTGATAAACTTATTGTGAGATTTTCATCTATATTTTTCACTTGTGCCATTTTTTCCTATTTATTCACTCGTGCTATTTTTTACCTAAATTTGTTGTTCTGATCTATAGCTTTTATTTTTACTGGTAGTTTAAAATCAATAAATATTTATTATTTTATCATTAGTACCAGCAATGGAAAATAAAGTTTTAAACAACAGCAAAAAAAATTAAAAGAATCGGTTTTGGAATCGGAAATCAGGCTAAAAAATTTTCCGATTCCGATACCCCCAAAAGTTCCGATTTTTCCGATTCCTGATTCCGATTAATCGTCCCAACACTAGGGCTGATATAAACAGAGAAGGACGGATGTTATTACAGATTTTTTCTTTCCCTAGACTAGTTGGAGTAACTATGCAAGATAGACAAAGAAATAAGCCAAAAAGTGAAAAGAGCAATTTCTGCCTTTGGACGGCTATGGAGCATAAAAGAACATATAAACACAACTGAAGTTGTTCAGGGAGTTCCGTAAGGGTTGTCTGGAAGAGATGCTGTATGGGGGGATTGTTAGAGGAAAACAGATTAATCTAGAAAATCAAATATAGAAAACATTTTTGTAAAATAAAAGGAAGTAACCCTTTCCCTGGTTTCGCTTGCCTCAAAGATGTTGAGAAGAGTTACGTCCTTTGCATTCGATTGGCGGGCAGATCTCAATGGATGTGCGTTGCATAGCGGCTTGAATTAATGTCCTCATTTTAAAAGTAAATTTTTTCAGTTATAAAGATATTAATAAATATTATTTTTTTCAAATTTTCATATATTCGTCCTATGTTTCACAATATCACTTCAATAACTGACACGGTCACATCATAGATGATTTAGTCGTTGTCTGTGAAACAAATAAGTTAAGTTAAAAACAGAAGAATGCTATGGAAAGTAAAGGCCTGAGAATTAATGGCACCAAGACAAAAGTGTTGATCAGTGATTGTAGTGTTGTAAATCTCGCGGAAGCAGAAAAATTCTCATGCTCAGTTTATGGTAAGGAAGTCGGGTAAAGCTCAATTTTCTGTGGCACATGCAGGCTTTGGGTACACAAGAAGTACAGAGGAATTACTGGTAGGTTGAGAGAGGAAAACTAATTTGTGCAAGTCAAGAGAGACGAATGCGAATTCAGATATGGAGAAAATACATGGAATATATAGATTATGTCAAAGAAAACCGGACAAATTGCCAAAAAATTAAACTTGCTGAAGCCGACAAAATCTGCAAAGCACACATATAGCAGAATTTTCGATTTTTTAAAAGTTCAATGTTTTCCTTTACTTTAGGTTTATATATCTAAAAGATTAAGAGAAAATAGATGGAAAATAGATTATGTTCCTTGTATTTCAAATAAAAACGGGCAAATTGCAGAGAAATCAAACTTGCTGAAAGTGGCAAAATCTGCAAGGCACACACAAGTAGAATTTTCGTTTTTTTTAGTTCAATTTTCTTATTTTTTATGTTTATATGCAGGATAATTACGAGAAAATACATGGGATTATGTATCTTGTATGTCAAACAAAAACGGGCAAATTGCAGAGAAATCAAATTTGCTGAAGCCAGCAAAATCTGCCAGGCGCACGTACATAGCAGAATTTTCGATTTTTTAAAGTTAAATTTTCTTCTTTATTTTAGGATTATATCTAAGAAAAAAAATATCACAAAAATATCAACCACTTCGTGAGTGAGAAAAAGCTAGCGCAAAAGACAATAGATTGTAACCATATAACTGCTACAAAGTCTTTAGAATAGCCAATCAAAACGACCACAAAAAGGGGTCGTTTCATATTTAGGATGAAAATCTAAAGTAGTTAACAGATAATAACAAGATTGGAAAATAAAATAATGACGGAGATATATGTGTCATGTGAAGATGACTTCGCAGTGGACATGGATTGGTAGTGGTAGTAGATCTAAGCACCAGAGTTTAAAGTTCCTTCATAGATAACTATGTTAGGAGATGCTGTCATGCCGGATAAAATGTAAAAAATATTGAAAGCGAACGAAATGAATATATATTTTCCAAAAACACGCGTCAAGCATTGGCCTCAATCGCTGCTGAAACAAATTAGCATATTCAATTTTTTGATAGAATGCTATACTCGTCAATGAAATAGGGGAAAATCACTTTACTTTATTATTAACTAATAGAGGTTACCCGGCGTTGCCCACGGTAAAAGTGTAACAATTTCTCTTTTCCCCTGTTGTCCGGGACAAAAGTGTAACATCTTCCTGAGTCGTCCCCCTCGCCCACGCCTTCGATATATATCTAAGTCATCGTTTAAAAAAAAAAAAACATTTCTTAGGAGTCGGTGGGGATTAAACCGTCAATCCTTCGGTCTTTGTTCTCTATCGCTAACCGTCGCGCCAAAGAGACAGAGTATAAAATGTGACGAAACCTAGGTCACTTGAACGCTTTTAAAATCCGTGTTTTTTTTATTTTGGCACTTCGCGCATGCGCAAGATGTACAGGCGACGGGAAAACAAAGCAATTCGACCACTCCCGTGGCAGATTTTATGTCGGTTCTACGTGAAGAAACAGACGTTTTTATTCAGTTTTTGCATATTATACGCCCGAAAGATGGACGATTTCGAAATGTCAACTTTGTGGATATCTGTCGCATATTTTTCAAGTTTTAGCCGAACATACAAACACACATATAACTGCCTTTTATATAATAGAATATAAAGAAAGAACAAGAAGAAGAAAGAACAAGAAGAAGAAAGAAAAAAAGAAGAAAGAAAAAAAGAAAAAAGAAAGAAGGAAAAAAGAAAGAGAAAAAAAGAAAGAAAGAAAGAAAAAAAAAGAAGAAAAAGAAAGAAAGAAAGAAAGAAGAAGAAGAAGCAGCTAAGAGTCAGGATTGCATGCCGGTGTGTAATTTTCTATATAATTATTCGTTTAAATTGAATTTTGAGACTTTAATATATTTATTACATTTATTTTAATTAACTATTTAAAATAAATTAATTAATTAATCGACTTTTGATTTTTTTAATTTTACAGATCACGATTATGCTTCGTTACTGATAAGATTTTTATTAATAAAGATATAGAATTTTTATTTCTCAGTATTTCAGTCCTCAGTATGAGACATCAATTGCTTTAAAAGAACAAACTTCTCACAACGTTTCGGCTGATATAACCTTCTTCAGGCGCATCTTGTCGAACTCGGGAATCTGTAAAAAATTTCGAACAGTACACTTTATTTAATTCACGGGGGTAACTTGTTCTCATTCCGTCAGCATGACTGGGTAGAAGTCTCAAGTAATTTGTAATTGTATTCTTAGTATCGCATGGACTGAGTTTTAAACCTTCAACTTCCAGAAGACTGTCACTTAGAATTGCGGACCTGTGGCATAACGGATATAACATGTGACGTAATGGATATAACTGCTATGTTCTTCTTCTTAAGGTGGGCTTCAGGTGGTATTGTCTCCGGTGGAGCAGTGCTGGTAAGCAAACTTCTCCATGATTTTAGTCGACTGAGGGCAGGTACATGGCCAAGTAGTGGGTTCCTCATCTGTGGCTTGTCTGTGCCGCTTTATCCTGCTGGCTACCACTCTTCTGATGACTGGAGAGGCGATACCTGCCAGGATGTACAGGTCGTTGGTGTTAGTGGGCTTCAGGCACCCAGTGATACATCTGCAGCTCTTGGTAAGAACAAGGTCCTATTTTTTACTATGAGTGGATCTTTCCCACACTGGGCTGGCATATTCTGCAGTAAAGAAGCTGAGGGCAAAGGCTGTGGCACATAGTGTCTTGGGACATGCACCCCCATCTGGTGTTGGTGAGTTTGTGCAGGATGTTGTTGTGGATGCTCACTTTTGCCTTCGTCTTCATGATGTGCGTTTTGAATGTAAAGCATCTGTCGAGTGTGACTCCGAGGTAGACAGGGTTCTCAGAGTGTGACTGCTAAGTAATAATTAGATCTAAGTAAGTCTTGAAGTTCGACAAGATTCATCTGAAGACGGTCGAGGTTACATCGGCCGAAACACTGTGAGAATAACATCCAAGATGAGAATAGTAGTCCGAATAATCCAAATAATACAAACGTAATTATGTTACGAATTTTTGCGATGACGATTTATAATTTGTATTATTTAGATAATTTGGACTACTACTCTCATCTTGGTTGTTATTTTCACCAAGTTTTAGCTTTGAATCTATGGAAACATGATGCAACATATAAAGGCGTTGAGTAACAATCAGTTTAAAGTGACAGTCTTCTGGAGATTGGGGGTTCAATCCTCACTACAAGCGATAATAACTAAGAATAAAGTTAAAATTATTTACTTAATTTGCTACCCAGCTATGGTTGATGGAATGAGAACCACCCCTGTGGATTTTTAAAAAGTTTAGTTCTAAATTCCATACAGATTTCCGAGTTTGAAAAGATGCATCTGAAGATGGTTTGTAATTACATCGGCCGAAACGTTGTAAGAATAACATCTAAGATGAGAATAGTAGTCCGAATAATCTTAATAGAAAAAACGAAGTGTCAAATAATTAGAGGCAGAAGTTAATTGGCTGGTTTTGTCTGCATTGCGTGCATGAATGGGAACAATTTATCGTAATTAAAACAAAAAAATAAAAAAATAGTAATTAACTTTAAGACTAAAGATGGTAACAGAAGAATGGATTATAGAACTATATGCTACATTAACTGTAATATGTATCATTTGGATCATTCAGACTACTGTTCTCATCTTGAATGTTATTCTCACAATGTTCCGGCAAATGTAATCTCTGACCTTCTTCAGATGCATTTTTTAAGAATTTGGGAATATTTATGTCGAACTCGGGAACCTATACAGAATTTCAAACTGAACCCTTTATTTATTCCATGGGGGTAGATTGTTCTGGTCCAAGACCGTGATAAAAGGTACAATTTTGTTTTCAAGCATGTGGCGAGGCTCTCTGAAATATGTTTTTTTATGTACTAATGAGTCACAGTTTATCAAGAACCAAAGGCCACTCGAGGATAAAGGTTTAATGAGTTTGTTAGGTGGACGGTGAGACAACAATATGGAGATTGGTAACGATAGTTGAGACTGGGCAGAATTTGATTATTTATAAAAACGGCTCAACAATTTGTTTACATTGGACTTAAAAACGAACATGTTGTAGTCAGCTGAGAAGCAGCCCCGTGGTATTGTGCTCCATAGACGGTTAGTTCTTGAAAAGAAACTTTGTACAAGTTCTATCAGCATGTTCCATCCATGCCCAAGCAAAAGTGTTAAGTTCTATGTTATTCTTAATTATTATCGCCTCGAGTAAGGATTGAACCTTCAACCTCCAGAAGACTGTCACTTTAAACTAATTGCTAATCAACGCTTTTAACTGTTATGCCACGAGTTTATGATGAAAATACTTGTTCAAATAATCCAAATTATTTGTCTTCAATCTCAACGATTCCTGGAGTATTTGGCATAGACTGGGGTTCAATCCTCAGTCAAGTTCTACCAAGAACTTAATGGTATATAATGAGAGGCGCCATCCCCTACACCTCAGTGTAGTAACTAATGAAAAGGAAGCCTTCGGGTCGCCTTAGACTACGGTCGACCACTTTACTTTCGACTTATACATTTATATTGTTGAGAAAGGCATGAATCTGAAATTTCCCTTTGTTGTATTTCTGCGGTGCTTAAAAGAATGTCAACAACGCTGATGTATGAAAATATAATTATATATATTTATATGTCAATGGTGGCGGGTACACGTGGGTTGATGGAGTGGTTTTCTCGAATGTGTGCCAGTCGACTCTCAAACAAACTTTTGGTTGATATTATATAACAATTTGTAACAGTCACGGCCCTAGGGCGTCTATTTAACGATTGAGTGTTCTTTCTGCAGCTAACTTTTGGATAAGGGTAACCTTTGCAGATGGCCTCAACTCAATCAACAATTATTTTATTTTCGACAATCAATCGTGCCTCGTTTCTTCCGGCCAGTTGGTTTCAACTCAATTAAAAATTACTTTATTTTCCACAATAAATCATCCCTTGTTTCTTCCGGCTAGGTGAGCGTCTGTGTTAAGTATGCCTCTCCTGTCAGTTAACACTCTCAGTACTACCGGCCCGAATATTCAACACCTTCAGCTATGGGTAAAATAGCATCTTAGGTTCAATTAATTGTAAACAGTTAATTATTTACATTTGGTATTGTGTTTTAGCATTAAATATCCCCAATATCTTATACTGTAAAACAATCAGACTTAGCCAATGATCATCATAATCATCATATTCGGTATAAAGTCCGTTTTACATGATGACATATGTTGGACGACCTTTAAGAAAATGGCTTCCAAACTAACCTATTTCTGACAAGGTCTTTATTTATCTCTCTTTCTCTCAAATTCATTTTTATCACTTCCTCCCATGTTGTCCTTGGTCTTCCCCTTTGAACTGAACCTGCTACCTTAACTGTTGTACATCTACTAACCCAAAAATTCTCATCCATTCTTTCAATGTGACCATACGAGCAAAGTTTCCTGTTCTGCACACATCTCCCTACACTGTCCACATTTATTCTTCCTCTGAGCTCATCAGAACTAAGCCTGTCTTTAAAACTTACATTACTACATGCAATACATGTCTATCGTTCATTCCATATATCACACTGCGTACACATTTTTATCACTTCCTCCCATATTTTTCTTTGACCTTCCTCTGTAAACTGGACCGCTACATTAACTGTTTCAAATTTACTGACTAATAAATGAATCATTTACAATGGGTATTGTGTTTTAACACTAAATAACTAAAAAAGGGTTGATATGCCATACAATATAAAAACTAGTGATGTGACGATTCGAATATTTTCCCCGATTCCGATACAATTGCCGATTCTGTTCTAAATTCTTGATTCCGATCCAATTACTTATTCCAATTCTTTTTAGATTTCTAAATATTTAGTTATTGAGTTGTTGTTGTTTTTTAAGTTTTTGATTACCATGAAAATCCGTGTAATATTTAGATATATTTTCGCAAAAGTAAAAATACACTTGAGAGGTGAGGGCGTATATTACACGAATATATCTTTCTAACCATTTTTTTTCTCAAATGTTTTCTCGTTAATTGATCTAAATTAGTGAAGCAAATAAAGATGTATTTCTCTTTTAAAACAAAGTCAATTTGTAGTAGTTCGTCGTAATTAGACAAAATGGTATTTGAATTTTTCATAAACAATTGAACATAATCGACCAGGACTTTTTTTTAGTAAAAAACAAAGAATGGACTAGTAAGTAAGTTTTAAAAACAAAAAAAACTGCAAAGAGAAAAAATAAAGAATAGACTAGTAAGTTTTAAAAACAAAAAAACACTGCAAAGAGAAAAAAAAAAGTAAAACGGGACAGAAAACTGTCCCTTTCTTTTTTTCTTTCTTTTCTCTTCGAAGATGACAAAGTATACCACTTTGATGTTCTTTTCTAACAAAATCTTGTAGAGGTAATGTAGTGTCCGCATTAACGACACATCCAACCCCACATTCGGTGTGATACCTTCTAAGAAAATATTGAAATGTATGTCTCACAAAATTAAACTGAACTGATACATTTACTCGGTGATTGAAAATGTAATTGTACTTTCGTAACTAAGTGAAATTATGTTAAATACGACTACAATGAACACCACTTACTTCCTCCTTGAAATGCTTAGGGAGTGCATTTTACATAGGGAGATTCTATGCTTATTCTATGTTGAAAATTACCTACACAGGTGCGCACATTACATGTAATTATTACAATATACTCAATTCAACAACAATTTTTAAGACTATAAAACCTTTTTGAAAAGATTACCAGTTTAATTTTCAGAGGGGTCACGGAGTGGGTCACTATCTTAGTTCAATATATTCTGCCATAAATATATTTTCATAACTTACTACCTAGCTTTACTCATTGTTGAAGTAAATACTGAAAATCGACACATAATATATTATATCTCCTTATAACCTTTTATGTGGATACATGAAATAATATATATATATATATATATAGAGAGAGAGAGATATATATATATATAACGTAAAATATAATAACACGAAATTACATGATTGTCGATGCAATAATTTATTTCAACCTTGCGGTTTTATTCAAGCATCAAATTAGACAATTACATTTTTGAGACTGACAGAAAACTGAATTCACCCTCGACAATTCAAATACAACCAGAGAGAGTGGTGGTCGCAGCCAATCTGAACACTCATTACAGAGCGAGTAGGAATTAACATCTTATATTTAACTAAGGCAATCGAAAGGGATCTTGTTTTTTTTTGTTTGTTTTTATTAAAATAATAACGTCTGTGTTAAACGCACATATTCTTTCTACATTTACGACTTGGTGACATTGAACGTTCATAAGCCTCCATACACACGCACACATATACCTATTCTTAACATCACACACACACGCCACACAATTTTTGGCTAGCTAAAATTCGGTCGAAATTCTGTTTTCGGCCCGAAAGGAGGAAGAGGGAGAAGACACTAACACACGTTAGCGTGTCATCGGCCGATTGACACTTGTCGTGCTTTCATTCTGTCTAGATCCGAGTGATAGGATCTATTTAGAAAACTAAAAATTATTTAAGATTATATTCTAAATGTAATATTTTAATACTCTGAGTTTCACAAAAATTCATCTTACATTAGTTTTATAATCTATGGAAGCCTATAATTATAGCCTAATTCCAATCTAATAATGTCTAGTGATAATATTAGACACTATACTTAATTTAATTCAATGATTAGTGTATTATCAGTCGAAAAATTTACTATCTTATTTTAAGTAAATAATCAGAATAAACGAATATCTTAAAGTACAATTATATATGCATACATCCCTATATATACAAAAAAAAAAAAAAATAAGATCCCTTTCGATTGCCTTAGTTAAATATAAGATGTTAATTCCTACTCGCTCTGTAATGGGTGTTCAGATTGGCTGCGACCACCACTCTCTCTGGTTGTATTTGAATTGTCGAGGGTGAATTCAGTTTTCTGTCAGTCTCAAAAATGTAATTGTCTAATTTGATGCTTGAATAAAACCGCAAGGTTGAAATAAATTATTGCATCGACAATCATGTAATTTCGTGTTATTATATTTTACGTTATTCTTGCTCTGTTTACCACATTGAGTTCTCTTACCCGGATTTCTTCCTGGAATTATTCCATTATAACACAAATATATATATATATATATATATATATATATAAAATATCCACGGACTCATCAATGTGGCTAGGTCCAGCTAAGCATATGAGTCGTAGACGACGAAACACACGTTAATTTTTCCCGTCAGGTCTTCTTCTAATATATATGTGTGCGTATCTCAGCAGCATTTAAAAAACAAAAACATATTTCGTTAAATATGACGGACAATTTATGTCTGCATATTTTTGTTTTGACCCTTTCTAATTAGGTTTTGAGCGAGAACTGGCCGTAGTAGTTTGGGCGGGAATCAATCGATAACCACCCCTGAAGATGAAGCCGAAAGTACTAGGTATATAAGCGAATACGGCATATATATCGGCCAGTTCCTGTCCAGAACCAGACAACACATATGGGAATGAAAAGATTTTAAAAATATGCAGACATAAATTGTCCGTCATATTAAACGATATATATATATATATATATATATATATATATATATATATATAACCTAGCCACGCTAATGTGTCGTAGACGACGAAACAAGTGTCTATGAAAATTATATTTTATAAATATATGTGCTCCCATATTGGGCCATCACATTGATGAAGGGAACAATGATTCCCACCTAGCATTTATGTAAATACTTTTTAGTATAAATAGTTGAATACGTTCAATTATCAGTATTGCAAATATAAATATAAATAAATAAAATGGCATCTATATATGTGATACATTTCTTCTACTTCTTGGCCTTTTGGCTAAGATCAAAGTGTAGTATGTGTTCCGATGGATACTGCACCCCATAGACTGGTATTGTCTTAGCCTTCGGGGCTTGATTTACGCCGGTCTATGGGTCTGTCCTGTGCAGTTCTAGGAGGTCCACCCTCCCAGGCTTCGCCTCCCCTCTTTGGGGAGGAGTAAGTTCATTGCTTACTGCCTGAGGCGCCCCTACCGGGGAATGCCGACGGGGCTGCCCAGGCAATTTTTAAACCCCACTTTTCCGACCCGACCTTAAGTCACATCTTACTTGTGGGAGTGAGATAAAAACTGGCCTTGTGCCTAACTCCTGGGGAGGAGTAAATCAATACTCCTACTAGGCGGGGTGGTAGAGCGTCAGACGCCGGTCTCTGGGGTCCGGTTTTTTAATCTAGCTAGGTCTAGCCACGTTGGTGAGTCGTTGGTGACAAACCACGTGCTGGTGAATAATTATATTATATAAGTTATTTTCTGTGGCAAAATTGAAATAATCCAATAAGCAATATGTCATACACATAACTAAATTGTGTAGTATATAATTTATACCGGGCTTTTTTTCTGTTATGTTAGCATCGTCTTCAAATACTTGTTGTGTGGATAATCAATTCATCTTAAAAATATTCTGCCCCTTCCATGCATTTGATTCCAGTTCTTTCGTGGCGGCGTTCATCGTTCAACTGAAAATCTCTTTTAATCTTTATTCCCGAGTGGATGCTCTTCATATATGTGACCTATCGAATGTTCAGAGTTAGGGTTAGGGTTAGAAAACATTCGGTAGATTGTAGGAGCGCGGACCGTAGCTTAGTAAGATATTGTGTCTTAGAGAAAATACTAAGATTCACGCTTACATTTAGATTGTGTAAAGACATGTTTAAAAGAGGAAAAACAGACAAAACATGGAAAAACATGTATGAAAGTTGAATGATAGATAAAGTTGAAGGAAGAATAAAACGTAGTTTAAAAGTAACACAAAATATTTATATATGTACAAATCTTACATGATAAAATGTTAGTTTGAAATGTTCGTTGAAAGTCAGTTCCGAGAATAGTAGAAAGCCATGTGTGCGACTATGTTTGTATGTGTGTGTAGCCATGTTAGTACGTCGAAGTGTGTGAATGTGCGTGTCACCTTTTTCGTGGTTGTACGAATGTGTGTGTTTGAGAGTTGATAATTCAATAATAGTTAATAATTGATAATTCGTCAAGGCATTCGTATGTGTGTGTGTCTTTGTCAGCAGTATGTGGTTATACGCGTTGAAAAATGATAGGAGTGCGAGCCTTTGTGTATGTGTGTGTGCGTGTTTAGAAGTCAGACGACGCGCTGGCACCCCTCGCACAAAGGTGAGGGTAGCCGAACTTGTGTTCCCTGTTAAGTGTACGAGAGGCGAGAGAAAGAGGAAAGAGAAAAGAAGGAAAAGAGGCAGATTTTGTTGCACGGTCTGCTTTTATATAGTTTGATCAGCGGTTTGGCCGACGTAGTTCAGAACACCCCACGTAATCAACATTTTTGGCATTTTTTGCGTCCTTTTGTTAGACTGTCTCTCGGAGCTGATTTTTATGGCCCCAGTTTTAGCTTTTGTTGTTCAAGTGAATTTGGTATTGCTTTCTGCTTTTTTTTTGTTTACGGCGATATGATAAAATATTAGGATGTCAATTCTATAAGATCACATATTGGAAGAGCATCCTTTAGTGGTTCTCGGGCCTTGATAATTAGTAATTCATTACTAAAAAAAAAAAATTCAAGCTACACAATTCTTCTTTGTTTGGGGTATAAATGCACGGTCTTTGCGACTTCGAATTATTAAGCACCCTCGTGCCCATGAGTAAAACCGGATTCCTAAAATCTAGTCGATCAGGTGTAAATGGTCGACATTGTAATTTATTCATGGACATGTCCAAGCTTAGATACTGGAAACAGAAATCGCCTAAATCGAAAGGATACGTTCGTTGTTATACTGAGAAGTTTAGGAATGGTGATATTATTTCTGCATTAAAATGGGTTATGAAATATCAGCAACTGACGAGCGGCAAAACTGATGACTAATGCAACAGACAAAGTAACGGAAGACGAATACCTACAACCGATAAGTGGTGTGACGGACTTACATTCATTTATTTCGTGCGAAGCAGATGATTCTAGTGTTGGCATTTGTTTCCCCCGATATATTTCTAGAAAGACATCGGATACTTACAGGAGGGACCACGTAAAGGTTGCCAACATCCCTAAATGAACGCGGTACTGTGGAACCGACTTGATTCGAACTTGGAACACCCGTGTCGTTATCCACTTAACCACCGTCACCTCCCTGTGACGGACCAAGTGATAGAAGACCACTATTTACAATTGCAGAGTCTGAATGCAAAACGCTATGAATCAAATTCTTTAAATTGAAAAATTAAATTTTACTAATATTCAACATTTTTAATTCGACTGTACAAGCTTATTTGAAATTAAAAGCAATAATATTAGGCAAATGTCAAATTATTTTAACAAAATATTTTGGCGTGTGTTAGGGTGATGGGTGCAGATATAGAATGGGACCTAATTTCCGCCAACTTTGTGTTGGCCTCTTCCGTCAGTTTACGTAAGCCGTCGGAAAAAGCTGGCGTAAAAACTGACAGGCGATAGGGACGCTGCTGCTTCAAGTAAATAGATGTTTTGTTTGTTTATACTTATAAAACTAAAAATAATCAACTGATCAAAGATTGTTTTTGATTTTTTATATAACATGAACAAAAATAGCTAATCAACTGTTGATAAACAAATTTTCTTCAAGAAAAGTTTGTTTTATATAAAACGAAAAAAAGCACACTTAATAAGCTGTTGATAAACAATTCTTTTCAAGAAAATTTGTTTTACATAAAACGAAAAAAGCATAGCTAATCAATTGTATATAAACATTTTTTTCAAACAAAAGTGTGTTTCATATAAACGAAAAAAGCATAGCTAATCAATTGTATATAAACAATTTTGTTCAAACAAAAGTTTGTTTTATATAAAACGAAAAAAGCATAGCTAATCAACTGTTAATGAATAATTTTTTCAAGAAAAGTTTTTTTTTTTTAGATAAAATAAACAAAACATTCTCAAGCAACTGTTAATAATAATTTGTTTTGCTTTAAGAAAAGTTTCCAATAACATTTATTTTGGTCCAATAAAACAGTCAACTGGTAAACAGTCTATTTTTTAATTTTTTTGTTTATATACACAGAAAACTGGTAAAAAAATGTTATACACAGAACGAAACAGCCAAACAAGTGTTTTTCAAGAAAAGTTTAAATAATATTCACTTGACGCAACAGCATCCTTATCGCCTGTCAGTGTTCGCGCCGACTTTTTCCAGCGGCTTACGTAAACTGCCAGGAGATGCTAACGCCAAGTTGATTGAAATTGGGTCCCATTCTATATCAGTACCGGGTGATGAAATACCACACTTAACAATTTTCAAAATGGCGTTTATGGTGTTTGCCATTCAAACTCTTCAATTGCTAAGTGGTGCAACAACAAAGTAATATAAGACAAGAAGTGCAACAAATAATTCGTGTTGCAAGGATAAAGTAACCGGAAGCGAATATCGTCAACTAATGGGTAGCGCAACGGACAAAGTAAAGGGGAAGGAATATGAACAAATGATGGCTAGTGGAACGGGCGAAGTAATGGAAAATCAATATAAAAACTGCTGATTAATCCAACAGAAAATGTAACAGGAAACAAAAATCAACAACTGCGGAGTAGTGCAACGGACAAAGTAACGGGAAACAAACAAACATTGCTGAGTAGTACCACATACAATGTAATGGTAAATGAATATCAACAGCGAATGAGTAGTGCAACGGACAAAGTAACGGGAAACAAACAAACATTGCTGAGTAGTGCCACATACAATGTAATGGTAAATGAATATCAACAGCGAACGAGTAGTGCAACGGACAAAGTATTGGGAAATTAAAACTTTCAAATGATAAGTAGTGTAACGGACAAAGTTACAGGAAACACATATACGAATATCATACCAGGAGTGCAACAAGTAATGCTTCTGGACTGCGTGAAGAAATTGATGACCAATATAGGATATTTATGTTTCGAAAAACAAACATCAACAGCTGATGAAGAGTGCAACGGATAAAGTAATGGGAAACAAATATCAACAATTGCTGAGCCGTGCTGCGGACAACTTAACAGATAACGAATATCATAGCAGGAGTGCAACAAATAATTCTTAGTGGGGACTGCACTGCATGAATATATTGCCATCGAATATTGATGCTACGGACAAAGTAACAGAAACGAATATCAACAACTTATGTGTAGGACAACGAACAATCTAACAAAAAAACGGATATAAACAAGTTATGGGTAGTGCAACGGACCAAATAACAGAAAATGAATGTAAACATCTGGTTAGTTGTTTAATAGACAAGGTAACAAGAAACTAACATGAATCAGGACATTAAGCAATCATTTATAGTGGATCGGGTGCATGGCTTCTTTGATGACCACAAAATAATGGAATATTTATTATATTAATTTATAAATTCCATTACACAACAATCATTCCAGGCTGGTTGTTGCATCACAAATTACATTTAAAAAATGTTCAGATGATCATAAAGTGAGTATTTCCCTTTGTTCTTTTGTCGATTTCTTAATGAACTATTTCAAAATTACAGTCTCTCTAACCTCATATGATCTTGCTCGACTAATCAGAAACTTTGGTATATCACAGCCTTATCTAACACATATTCCATTAGAAAATTATTTCGAATCATTGAACTCATATTTTGGGATTTCTGTAGAAAATTGGTAAGAATTGTTACTGAAATGCAATATATACATCTTGAAGAGCTCAGTCGAGCACCTTCCATGGAAATAATGATAGAGTAGAGAGAAGCTAGCGACGTCTCTTCTGTGAGAAAAGGGATTGTAGAGAAGGGAATAGATCGTTACCCAGTAAATTGAAAAGTTGATCTTGTACTCTATTAAGGCACACTCGCAGAAGTGACAGCAGTACTCCATCTTAGGACATTGTTAGAAAGAAGTTGATTCGAAATGGCAATGGGGTGCTAGTCCCAAACGAACATGACAAGTGTGATGGGTTCCTGCTGTCGACCAAGTCTATCAGGCCATGGGCACACAACATGATGAGGATAAGGGTGACTAAATTAGTCAGGTGGATGGTGAGAAAACACCGTGAGGATTGGTTACGATTGTTGAAACTGGGCAGTTTCGATTACTTAAGAGGACGGCTAAACTAGAATTTGTTAACATTGGACTTGAAAACGATCATGTTGTAGTCGGCTGGGAAGCAAATGATGATGATGATGACGACAATGACTGAAATCATAAAACTTTGTATTTGAATAGGAGCCTCTAACTGCAAGTGATTTTCTTCGAAATAAGAATTTGTTTTATTACATGACTTGAATTTTATAACTTTAAGTTATAATTGACTTTGCATGAAAGGGTGTTGCCATGGTGACTGAATAAATACACTTGTTAAACTTTCACATTTCAAAAGTCGGACATCATCGTCGAGTGAAACAATTCTTTTGTTAATAAGAGATACTGGAAATGACAACATAAGCAGAAATAAAGAGAACAGAATGCTTAATGGCGCCAAAGTACAACATCTGTTGTTCAAAGTTTACATTGGCCTACAATCCAAATTCAAAACGTTCTGCCATGAATTAATTTTTACTCCAAGCAAATGTGATTATTTCTATATTAGTATAATTGTCTGACCACTTCTCGTGAATCAGTGTATGTGTGTGTTTCTCGCATGTTCGTGACATGCACACTATTATTATTTTTTATTTACAGTTGAGTGATTATTTATTAAAAATAATAATGCAATAGCATAAAGTACCAAAAAATAACTTTAAAAAATCCCGAAATTAAATCCATCTGAATGCATTTCTGTTTCTTCGTAAGCGAGCCAGCAAATTTAAATCTTTTGTTGATAGTTGAAAAAAGAATAGATTACTTTGTGAACTTTCGAAATTTGAAAAGAATTCGGAAGCACTTAAACTGTCGAGTAGAGGGTAATTTCTGGTCTTAAATTTATTAGCAAATCCTCATGAATTAAAAGATTTTGTTTAAAAGATTTTAATTAAAAGTTTTTAAAGCTATTTGCATCCAATAATTTCGTAAATAGATATTATATTACCTTAGTAAAATGTGTTATCATTTTTGTTATGGTGTCATGGTGATCTACCCTATTCATGACTAAATAGACTCTTCAAGACACTATGTGTACAGGAGATTACAACGTAGACTCAGAGCAGTCTTTTTGCAACATACTATTCCGTACTTCTGTAAATACACACTCTTGTAAATATACCACCGTGTTGTCTTATTTATTATCGGCCCTTCAAAGTCACAATAGTTTTATAACAATTTGGTTCAATTATTCAAATGGTGTATTCTTTAGTCTTCTGTGTATTTTCCAAGTCGAAGTTTTGTCATTATTTGATGAATTCTTCACAATTATGCAGAATCAAAATGTCACTTACCGGCATAAAGGTCCCAACTGACGTCCATTTGACAGAAAAAAAACGCTTGTTTCAATGAAGCAATATTTATACACTAGAATGTCAATTCATGAACTAGCAACCAATCTGAACTCAGAGAATGAACTTGCCCATTTGAGCACAATGGAACATTCTAGCCTTAATATAAACCGCCATTTTAATGCACTTGGCAGTTTACTTAATTTTGTCACTCAATTGGTCATACAGTGTAGCACTGACTACCAAATTCTATAAATTCTGTCCTCATTGTAATGACACATCGAAACATTGCTGCAATATTTAGATTCGGGTGTGTGGAAATAAATAAATTTGGTACTGGCACAGATTTTGAACCAGACAAAACCGACTTTTGCCGATGCAGAATTAAATAAACAGCCCGAAAAAAGGTGAATGAAAATTAACCGGCGTCAAAATTAAAACGAGGCGGCGTTCCAACAGAAAAGAAAATAATGAAACAATATTTAAAGCAAGATAAACACTCAGCATATGTTTGATTTTATGAAAAATTATTTATTTTTTGACGAAAAAAAAAAAAAAAAATCAATGAAATCATTTTTATATATATTTTTTTGGCGAGAAACTTAAATTAATTTTTTTTTTTGCGAGAAACTTAAATTAATTTTTTTTTTTGCGAGAAACTTAAATTAATTTTTTTTTTTGCGAGAAACTTAAATTAATTTTTTTTTTTGCGAGAAACTTAAATTAATTTTTTTTTTTGCGAGAAACTTAAATTAATTTTTTTTTTTTGCGAGAAACTTAAATTAATTTTTTTTTTTGCGAGAAACTTAAATTAATTTTTTTTTTTGCGAGAAACTTAAATCAATTTTTTTTTTTAGCGAGAAACTTAAATTAATTTTTTTTTTTAGCGAGAAACTTAAATTAATTTTTTTTTTTGCGAGAAACTTAAATTAATTTTTTTTTTTTGCGAGAAACTTAAATTAATTTTTTTTTTTGCGAGAAACTTAAATTAATTTTTTTTTTTGCGAGAAACTTAAATTAATTTTTTTTTTTTGCGAGAAACTTAAATTAATTTTTTTTTTTGCGAGAAACTTAAATTAATTTTTTTTTTTTGCGAGAAACTTAAATTAATTTTTTTTTTTGCGAGAAACTTAAATTAATTTTTTTTTTTAGCGAGAAACTTAAATTAATTTTTTTTTTTGCGAGAAACTTAAATTAATTTTTTTTTTTGCGAGAAACTTAAATTAATTTTTTTTTTTGCGAGAAACTTAAATTAATTTTTTTTTTTGCGAGAAACTTAAATTAATTTTTTTTTTTGCGAGAAACTTAAATTAATTTTTTTTTTTGCGAGAAACTTAAATTAATTTTTTTTTTTGCGAGAAACTTAAATTAATTTTTTTTTTTGCGGTACTCTTCCAGCTATTGAACCAGGAAAAAACGAATCGTTTGTTTTACCCTGAACCTAATACTCTCAGGGCAAAGACCCCTCTAACCTACCAGGTTATGCGAGTGCAAACTTAATCAAATACAAACAGTGAGTATAAGAAAATCAAGAAAACTGATATAACTTTTTTGCACTTTCTATTATAATTATAACTTCGGCTGTAATGCACCGCATATAATTATACAGTGCATCAACTCTGACGAATGCTTCCTGCTTTGACCAAACCTTGCATTAGATATAGTGTCTGCGAAGCATTGGGCATAAAACACATATTGATAAGCTACAGTAGTGTAACACTATTTTCATGATTTCTGATCAAGAAAACTTGATGAACCATAAAAAGATAAAGGTCAACAACCAGAATGCTCTAAAATCTATATAAAAATACACTATGGAAATTTGTATATAATAAAGTAAAGTCGGTCTAATTCTCGAAGTTTATCATCGATAGATTCGAATAGGCAAATCAATATTTGATTTTGACTAGCCATATGTTATTTTTTTTATACAAAATATATAGGAAAACGACAATTACTGTTGTGTCGAACGTGAAACTCAAACTAAAATACACTGTCTTGACCTTCAGACAAGGATCAAATTGTAGTATCTGTTCTGTTCAAAGATTGTACAATAATATCGTTGGATCTGCAGTTGCACCGGACGTCCATAGAATGGAAATATGTCACAAACTCCTACAAGGTTTTTTGAGTTAGACCCCCCATAACCAGATATATTCTGAAACTACATTAACCAGAGGACTTATATAGGTAATTAAGTGAAATATTTGTGAAAATCAACACATGGTGCAATTTAAATGAAAAAAAATCGTTGATTTGTTTCATTTAAATTGCACCATGTGTTGATTTTCAAAAATATTTCACTTAAATACATTTTCATGCGTGATTCAAAGATGTTTTCAATTTCCTTATTAGATAAGTATGTTTCAGTTTGAACAAAGTTGGTACACTAATATCGCGGGGTCTGTGTTCATACATATAGAATTGATATATATTAAGCAAAGAAGCAATATACAACAGACGAAGGATACAAATGTGGCATTTCCACAGGCCTCACGAGTCATTATAATATTGAGAGCAAGCATCTTCATTCTTAAGTTCACTCTCTTACCAGTTAATTGGAAAAAAAAAGCAAAGCTATGATTGCCAGCCAGTTTCCTCACCTTTGCCTTCAGCAACAGAAGATCATTGATGGAGAAGATTGAAAAATAGGGACCATAATAACAGAAACAGCTGAGAAGCATTTGGGATCATCTTTATATTTTATGAATTTGAAAAAGTGGAACGATTCTGCCTTCGAGGAGACTCTTCACCATTTTCTGAAAGAGTTTCTAGGCAAAGCATGGAAAAAAAGCAGAATATCAAATTATGTGAAAACCCACTGAGTCTCTTAATTCTACTGATGAAAGCCAAGAAATATTTTTTTTTTATATAATTGTTGTGAAGTAGTCCAAAAGTAAAAAAAAAAGTCAAGTCGAGGTTGGGTTAAGATAACAAGTGTATTAACATAAAAGGTACAAAGGTAAGGAAACCGACTGGCACTCGGCTAGACAGTTACAATACTTTCCTTTTTCTCCCCGGTGATTGTCTACTCGCACTATTTATAGTGAGAACCGGTGTAGTTTCTTTTCTGTTAGAACGGCCGGTGTAACAATAATACTGTAGTAAAAGTCATGCGCAGGCATGATTGCAGAACTTCAGTGAATAAATATAATGAAGATAAAAGGCTGTCTTGCCAAAACACAACTGCAACGAATACAAAGAATTGCTAGAAAGTATAATGGGTGACAGACTAGTGTCCTGTGACGAGGATGATTCAGATCATCAGTTCTATTAAACACTATAATACACGAAATAAACACTGGACCTAAAAGACTTTCAGGCTGAGAAAGACAACAACAACAACTACTACTACTACTACTACTACTACTATTAAAGTTATTTAAAGTAAAATCACTTGACTTCCACCTTCCTTCCACCCAATAAATGCTGAGTACATTCTATGTGTAAGTGAGAGTGGGGGTAATGTGGGATATATTTAATTTAATTTAGGTTAAGGTAAACGAGGTGTGGAAACCCTTTGCTGAAATTCAGATCTCTCAATTTTTGTAAAAACTTGGACCCAACCCCAAAAATTAAAAATTATAAAGTTTAAGAAATAATGATAAAAAAGGGAATATAGTGTTATGGGCTGACTGCAAAATGACAGAGTTCCTCATTGAACTCCGAGTAACACCGGACCCTTCTACTAGTAGAATATAAACCTTTAAAAAAAATAATAAAATAAAATAATATTAGTCAATCTGAATTTTATCATTCATTTATCTAATGGTGTTGAACTTAAGGTGGTTGGGATGATGATGATGATGATAGTGATGATGATGATGATGATGACGACGACGACGACGACTGGTTGCGGTGGTTAAGTGGATAACGATCTGAGTATTCCAAGGTCTTCTGTTCTCTACGATCCTCTTCTCACGGAAGAAACGTTGTTAGTCTTTCTCTGCTCTATCCTTATTTTCATGGAAGGTGCTCGACTGAGCTTCAATCTCCGGTTCCTCTTTTATAAGACATTCACAGCAAGAACTTGTCCTATTACCACAATTGCAATGAACTTTCCTTTCTTCCTCTGTGTTCCTAAAATCAAACAGAATTTCTCTGAACAGAATTTCTCTCCAAGAATTTCCCATCTGTGGAATATATTGCCACAGGATTGCTTCACTTTGGGCTACAGTATGGTTATCTTCAAGTACAATGTCCATAAATACTTGTCATTAATAGTCCTCATAAGTAATCACGTTGACACAACGGTTCCTGTTAGATCACCTAAGTTAAGCGACGTTGAGCCTGGCCAGTACTAAATGGTAATATTCATTTGGTAATATCAGGTGCTGTATGTGGCCTGGAGATAACATGGGCCCCACCAGGTTCTATCATGCCCACTGAAAATTTATGACAGATAAAATATCTGCATGACTCCCCCCCCCCCGATATCTGCATGACCCCCCCCCCCGACGTTATTTGACGTTATTGGATATGGATGAATGGATAAGTAATCACATTTTATTTATTCCATTTGTCATGTTTACTACTCTCATAATATTCGTAAAAATTCAACTGATAATCTATCCATCTCATTAACCCTTATCCTCGAGTGGGTTTTAGCCTTGATAAGTAGTGAATTATTCCTTTTAAAAAATCCAGTGAAGTGATGTTCCTTTGGGTGTTGATTAGTCGGCTATCACATTCAAAACTAGAAAGTGACGGGTTTGCCATATTCTACCCACACAGACAACTCCCAAAATAGGACGGACAAAGAATTTTTGCATTTAGTTCGCCAAAATTAAGTGTCTGTTGATTTGTCAAGGACAATTGTCTTGACGAATCAAATTGGACAATTTGGGAGTTCAAGGGAGCTAATTCATCGTCATAACGAACAAAAGGAGATAATTATTTTAGAAAGAGGGAGGTAACCCCTTTTTTACATGTTTGCTAATGGTCCGGGAGACCGGAATGCAATCTTAGGTTGAGTTATACAAAAGATTTTTAAAAATGGTACATAATGCCTCAGTATTATAACGTGAAGATCAAGCGTAAGAGTGGACCCCTCTCTTATATCGTGGTATAGCAGCCAATGAAATGGGAGCCTTCGGATCGCTTGATCCATTTATTTTGTAACAGAGAGTTAATAAAATAAAGACCGAGTTCAAACTGGACACGGAATTGTCTTTTTTGGTCTTTTCACTACCAACAGTCCAAACACACACAAGAACGACGCAACGTTTACAATCAAACTTTTCGTCCAGAATTTGATTCCTTTTTTCTTTTCTTTTTCTTCTTTCTAAATATAAAAGTAAATGTGCCTGACAGAATTCTTGACAATATTTCTGAGATGAGGTATTCTTCGTATTTACACGTTTCGGGCATAGTCTAATGGATAAAGCCATGGCTTAAGATATATTTTAGAGAGAATCTTACCCTGAGGATGTGAGTTCAATACTTGAAGGAACTGAAAAGAAAAACTTAACTGATATAATAAGAATAAATATGTAGCAGCCATCATGCAGGTCCAGAAGGAAAAAGAGTGAGGGTTGCACCGTGCATTGTCCATCTGGGATTGAACCCAGAGTGTTCTAGTCACCAAATAGAAACGTGTGCTTTTTGTCACACGACGAGACTTCAAATATGCAAATGAGCCTTGTTTTGCATGGACTAATTCTCGTCGTGATAAAAAGCTTAGACACTTTCCTCTGGGGGAGAGTGAGAAAGGTTGACGTTGTGACTACGCCGAGTGCAAAGAGAAAAAGGGAAGGCGAAGGAAAACATGGGAGGACATGATAAAAATGGACTTGAGAGAAAGAGGGATAAATAAAGACCTGTCTAGAGATAGGTTAGTTTGAGAGTTATTTTCTAGAAGCCAGCATGTAAAACAGACATTAGCATTGCGTTTGGAATGCGACTGTGATTGCTTTGATGATTTCATGGTTGAGACGAAAATTGAAAATATAAACATTTGATTGTTTGTGGTATGTGGATTGAGATATGTATTAAGAAAAAACGTTTCAGAATTATGTCATCGATCGAGAGAGCATCAGAGAAAATAACAGAGTAAAATTTTCAATTGAAGTGCTCAAGCGTTCCGCCTTTTGCTCTCTCTCCAACCAAAAGGTTAGGTTTAGTTGACTGTGTCTGTAAAGCTGAGTCTACCAAGAGAATGTCGACATTCTACGACAATAAATAGTAAGTAATAAATAAACCGTTTCTTATTTCAGTTCTTCACTTTTGCTGTAAGACCTTTCGCATTTTCGGACCAATAAAGAACAGAGCATAATGGTATGGTGGAGTATCCAGCTAAATGCGGTTACTTGAGATAAAATCACTAAGAGATGGTTTGATTGTTTTACGGCATATCAACCCTTTTCGGGTTATTTAATGCAGAATCCGGTCATTTCGGTAAAAGTTATTATGCTTCAATTTCTTTATATGTTCAAATATTTATTCATGGTGTTTGGCTTGGTTTGGTTTGGGTGTTTTGTTTTACGGCATATCAACCCTTTTCATGTTATTTAATGCCAAATCCGGTCATTTTGGTAAAAGTTGTTATGCTTCAAATTCTATATATCTTCAAATATTAATTCATTGTGTTCGGTTTGGTTTGGTTTGCTTGTTTTGTTTTACGGCATATCAACTCTTTTTGGATTATTTAATACCGAATCCGGTCATTTTGGTCAAAGTTTTTATGCTTCAAGTTCTATATATCTTCAAATATTTATTCATGATGTCTTGTTTGGTTGTTTTGTAGAGAAAAATTGTTGTTTTTCTTTATGGCTTTGCAGAAAGTGATTGAGTTTTGCAAAGGGAAAGGTAAAAACAATAACATCATGGTACATGTTTGATCAAGAAGCCAGTATCTTCAGACAGCCTGATCTGGTAGCACCAGATCAGTATGAGAAGGTGCACCATTCCTCATATGAGCCAGTGTATAGCAGTCGAGGGGATTATATTTAAGTTTAGAATACTATGTTATTTTGAATATTTGGTCATGGTTTACTTGTAGGGTGAAGTATCTTCATGTCAGGTTGTCCTGACAAACCCTTATACACAGAGGGAATAGGGTTATCAGGTGGAGTAGGAGCAAATACTTAGTGATATAAAATTATTCATTTTTTTTGATTATGAGGGAATAGGGTTATCAGGTGGAGTAGGAGCAAATACTTAGTGATATAAAATTATTCATTTTTTTGATTATGAGGGAATAGGGTTATCAGGTGGTGTAGGAGCAAATACTTAGTGATATAAAATTATTCTTTTTTTTTATTATGAGGGAATAGGGTTATCAGGTGGAGTAGGAGCAAATACTTAGTGATATAAAATTATTCATTTTTTTGATTATGAGGGAATAGGGTTATCAGGTGGAGTAGGAGCAAATACTTAGTGATATAAAATTATTCATTTTTTTTATTATGAGGGAATAGGGTTATCAGGTGAAGTATGAGCAAATACTTAGTAATATAAAATTATTCATTTTTTTGATTATGAGGGAATAGGGTTATCAGGTGGAGTAGGAGCAAATAGTGATATAAAATTATTCATTTTTTTGATTATGAGGGAATAGGGTTATCAGGTGGTGTAGGAGCAAATAATTAGTGATATAAAATTATTCATTTTTTTGATTATGAGGGAATAGGGTTATCAGGTGGAGTAGGAGCAAATAGTGATATAAAATTATTCATTTTTTTGATTATGAGGGAATAGGGTTATCAGGTGGAGTAGGAGCAAATACTTAGTGATATAAAATTATTCACTTTTTTGATTATGAGGGAATAGGTTTATCAGGTGGAGTAGGAGCAAATACTTAGTGATATAAAATTATTCATTTTTTTGATTATGAGGGAATAGGGTTATCAGGTGGAGTAGGAGCAAATACTTAGTGATATAAAATTATTCATTTTTTTGATTATGAGGGAATAGGGTTATCAGGTGGAGTAGGAGCAAATACTTAGTGATATAAAATTATTCATTTTTTTGATTATGAGGGAATAGGTTTATCAGGTGGAGTAGGAGCAAATACTTAGTGATATAAAATTATTCATTTTTTTGATTATGAGGGAATAGGGTTATCAGGTGGAGTAGGAGCAAATACTTAGTGATATAAAATTATTCATTTTTTTGATTATATGGGAATAGGGTTATCAGGTGGAGTAGGAGCAAATACTTAGTAGTATAAAATTATTCATTTTTTTGATTATGAGGGAATAGGGTTATCAGGTGGAGTAGGAGCAAATACTTAGTGATATAAAATTATTCATTTTTTTGATTATGAGGGAATAGGTTTATCAGGTGGAGTAGGAGCAAATACTTAGTGATATAAAATTATTCATTTTTTTGATTATATGGGAATAGGGTTATCAGGTGGAGTAGGAGCAAATACTTAGTAGTATAAAATTATTCATTTTTTTGATTATGAGGGAATAGGGTTATCAGGTGGAGTAGGAGCAAATACTTAGTGATATAAAATTATTCATTTTTTTGATTATATGGGAATAGGGTTATCAGGTGGAGTAGGAGCAAATACTTAGTGATATAAAATTATTCATTTTTTTGATTATGAGGGAATAGGGTTATCAGGTGGAGTAGGAGCAAATACTTAGTGATATAAAATTATTCATTTTTTTGATTATGAGGGAATAGGTTTATCAGGTGGAGTAGGAGCAAATACTTAGTGATATAAAATTATTCATTTTTTTGATTATGAGGGAATAGGGTTATCAGGTGGAGTAGGAGCAAATACTTAGTGATATAAAATTATTCATTTTTTTGATTATGAGGGAATAGGGTTATCAGGTGGAGTAGGAGCAAATACTTAGTGATATAAAATTATTCATTTTTTGATTATGAGGGAATAGGGTTATCAGGTGGAGTAGGAGCAAATACTTAGTGATATAAAATTATTCATTTTTTTGATTATGAGGGAATAGGGTTATCAGGTGGAGTAGGAGCAAATACTTAGTGATTTAAAATTATTGTTTTTTTTTATTATGAGGGAATAGGGTTATCAGGTGGAGTAGGAGCAAATACTTAGTGATATAAAATTATTCATTTTTTTGATTATGAGGGAATAGGGTTATCAGGTGGAGTAGGAGCAAATACTTAGTGATATAAAATTATTCATTTTTTTGATTATGAGGGAATAGGGTTATCAGGTGGAGTAGGAGCAAATACTTAGTGATATAAAATTATTCTTTTTTTGATTATGAGGGAATAGGGTTATCAGGTGGAGTAGGAGCAAATACTTAGTGATATAAAATTATTCATTTTTTTGATTATGAGGGAATAGGGTTATCAGGTGGAGTAGGAGCAAATACTTAGTGATATAAAATTATTCATTTTTTTTTTGTTTCTCGTAAAAATCGAAGAGTTAGCAAAATAAAGTCATTCTTCACCTTTTCTCACGTGTTTTCCAATCATTTTTCTGACTTGATTAGCGGGAATTCGAATATATTGGATTTGCCGTTTCCATGGTAACACTCCATTTAGGCATTGCGTAAAACGGTGGAGGTTTTACAATCACCTCATCTGCAAAAATAATTTGGTGCGATTGTTTTTCTTTTTGTTTGTGTGTGTGTATTTTTTTTTACACGTTTCCTGCCTTTAAAAAAAACAAAAAAAAAAACGCAGAACTTTCACAAATTCCCTGAAAGGTAAAGAAGGTGATTTATTGTCATCTTCTATATATTAATAGTGTGTGTGCTCGTGTGTCACGCTTACATCAAATTCTCTGCGCATGCGTGCCGCACCTACACTTGGAAAAGCATTCAAGTCACCTAATTTTCCTAACATTTCAGTATTTCCCTTTGGCGCAACGGTTAGTGATGTAGGATTTTGACGTCGGTTCGACTGGTTTATAGTTCGATCCTAACCAACCTCTAAGATTTTTTTTTCTACATCGAATGGGGGGGGGGTATGGAGGTAGGGAGGGGACGACCGGGAAGACACATATTAATACGATAGCGTGTGTATTATTTTGTGTGTCACTCTTACATCAAAAGCAACAACCTTCAGAATCTTTGTATGCTACTCATGAATTTGAGGCACATTTAATTTAATCTAAAGCATTAACAAAGTAAGGTTTAGTCGTCGAAATATTACCTTAACTAGAAATATTGTATATAAAGAAGTCTTGTAAATTGCTTCATGTATTGTTCATCTTTTTAAATAAATATACAAGTCCAAATCTTATCATATTTTATTCAAACATGTATAGGTTAGGAACAAGATGATTAGTATTAAAAACATAATTTCGTGTAATTTACACGGGTCCCACTAATTATTATTATTAGTAGTAGTAGTAGTAGTAGTAGTAGTAGTAGTAGTAGTAGTAGTAGTTTTACTGCATTGTTAACTTTTGTCTTAACACAAGAAATCAATAAATTCTTTACATTGTGATTGAGGATAAAAGAGTGAATCTTTTTTTAATTAATGGGTCACTACTAAGGCGATCCATGATAAAGATCTGGCAAATATGCGACTGGGGTCCCGAACTGGGGAGGGGGGACATGTGAAGACCAAAATTACTACTAAATAATAATTACAGAGAAAAGTTTTAATAAGAAATTTGTAAAAATTATCAAAATTGGTTTCTCCAAACATTTTGTTCATAAAGTATTTGATTTTGTAAAATATTGAATATGTTTTCTGATGATATGTTATTTTATTTTCTGTAGTCAATATAAACAAATTGACTCATGATTTTTGTCTAATTCATGGTGAATAAAGTGATTTTTTTGTGAATTTAGTTTTTACATATTTTTACATTTGATTTGATGGAAATAAATCAATTATTGTAAGCTGCTTCCTAATAATATGTATAGTTGCTAATTACTGAACATTACTAAGAAATTTCTTACTAAAACTTTTCTTTGCAATTATTATTTAGTAATTTTGGTCTTCACATGTCCATCCCCAGTCGTGGACCCCAGTCGCATGTTTGCCAGGCCTGTATTATGGATCGCCTTGGTCACTATGTATAAAGGCTAAAAGCTACTCGAGGGTGTCAATGAGATGGAATGATGTCAGTTGAATGATGATGAATATTATGAGAGGATTGAAAATGATGAATGGAATTTTTTTTTTTACTGTAATCACTTATCAAGGCTAAAAGCCACTCAATGATAAAAAGTTAATGAGATGGAATGATTGTCAGTTGAAAGATGAAGAACCTTATGAGAGGATTTGGAATAATTATTGGAATGAACTAAGTTTCATTTCTTATGGGGACGATTTATGACAAGAATCTGTTGACATTAGATTTGAAGACGACTAGGTATTTACTTCCTTCCCACTGCAGGAAGATGTGGCACAAGGCCGGAAGGTTGGGCGAATCAAGCAAGCACCCTTAAAGAAGGGGCACTTTGGTCGATGAAAAATTACCTGGGCAGTCTAGTCGGCATTCCCCGGTCGGGAAGCCTCAGATTTGTATACTAAATATAGATTTGATTCGGTTTAGAATAGTGTTTTGGTCTGAAGTATTCATTGAAGTTTTTATGAATATGTCTGGAGGAGATAGAGAGAGAGAGAAAAAGAAAGAGAGAGAAAGAGAGAGAGAGAAAGAGAGAGAAAAGGGGGAGAGAGAGGGAGAGAGAGAAGGGGGAGAGAGAGAAGGGGGAGAGAGAGAAGGGGGAGAGAGAGAAAGAGAGAGAAAACACTATTTGTTTTTTTACACTTAGATGATAGAAACAAAGCTAAAAAAACTCAGATTGTCAGATATGTCTCCACAGGAACGAATTAAAAGAAGAATTTTAGGGGGCGTTTTGTTATGTATATCCTGATAAAGTAATGAGAAATTATTTGTGTAGTATTTGGAATCTGGTTACGTAACTTTGAAAAGTATTTTCTATGGGCCGTGTAATTGCTGATAGGTGTAAGTATTTAATATAGAACTTAGTGGAGAGACGGTGTAATCTGAAAAAGTGACCCTCATTAGATTTCTACCATAATTTTTGTAGTGTTCTGGGTCGAAGGATGAGGATGTATTACTGTGGGGGAACGGATAGTCAGTCTTATGTTTGTACTGAAATCAGTAAGCACAGAGAAGACGATTAAGTGAAATATAGAAATCGGTGAATTCGAACAAAACTAAATATTAACAGAAGTTTTGATGAAAGGGTTTGAAAGAGAAAGGGTGGAGAGAGAGAAAAAGAGAGACACACAGACAGCACACTATTTGTTTCTTAACACTCAGATTAAAAAAAACTCAGACCGTCAGATATGCCTCCACAGGAAGGAATAAAAACATCCCAAAAAACAATTATGGCTGTGGCTGCCAGCGAGTCCACAACAAGGTGCATCAAATCTAGAGAAATACACAGTCAAGTCGCCTGGAAGGTACTAGCATCTGTTCAACAAAATAATGCGGATGCTATGATGAATAAATACTTGAAAATATATGCACCCTCCGGACGCAAATAGCTATTAGTTTGATAAATTCGCATAAATAGATTAATAATTTTTTCTCGTTTTTTCTTGATGGTTTTCTACTAAAATTTATATGCAAGGATGTTGCTTGCATGTGAACAAATATAAGCGTGGAAGTAGGTTTGGTTTGGCTTGTCTGTTTTACGGCATATCAACCCATTTTCAGTTATTTAATACCAAACGAATGTAAATAGTATCAGACGTGCTTTCATCTTGGGGAAATGTCTCTCATTTATGGAAATGGTAAAGCATTCGATCAAAACTAAACATGTCACATCGCCTTGCTACTTTATCGTTATTACAGTGTTTATTTCTTGCATGGTGTGTTGGTCGAAGGAGGAGGACTTATTATTGTGGGTGTCAGGAACTCCTACTCCCGTGCTGAAATCAAAGAAAAACCGGCTGAGCGGATAAAATATAAAAATCGTGGAATTGGAACAAAATTATTTTTTTTCTCCATGCACAATAAGCAACTAAAGCTCATACGTAGCAGAATTATATATGCAACTTGTGTTTACGAAGTTATACCGGTCATTGAAATAGGGGAAAATCTATCTAAATATATTTTTCTCTCAAATTTTTAAAAGTTTGTGCTCAATTAGCTCTAAGAAATCAAATGGGGCCTTTCCTGGAGCAAACACTTGATCTCTTCATGAGATACATAGATATTCGAGTGTTTATTAAATTTTTTCCTGTACTTCTCAAACATTGAGTTGATAAGGCAATGCCTTTGCCCTGTACTATTCCTCTGTAGAGTATGTATGTCCTGTTTGGAAGAGATCAAAGTAGACTAAAAAGTTAGACCCAGTATTCAACAATACCTGCAACTTAATCACTGCTTGCCTGAAGCCTACTAACCTGAATCTCGTCACTGGAATTGCCCCTGCAGATATGAGACGGAAAGTTGTCAACTGAGTAGAGATCATAAAGGCTACCAGTGATGAACGCCATCTCTTTCCTTGACTTAAGTCGTTGGACCACAATAATAAGTCCTCCTCCTTCGACCAACACACTATGCAAGAAATGGCCCAACGACTGAAGTCAAGGAAAAGCTTACTCAGTTATATCGAGACCCTAACAGGAAGTGATCAGACTACAGTTGTGGACGAGAGGGCTAGAGAATGGACCCTACTACTGACATGGTAATCCCTCCTTTTGAGGCCCTGCTTCATGGTACAGAAACGCCCTGGGTCTAGTGGAAAACACTGAACCACCTGAGAACGGAAATGGAACGATCAAAAGTTGCTATGGCTAAATGAGGTTACAAAACCAGCCCGACCATCTGCGAATGTGGAGAGGAGGACCATACAATGTAACACTGTCTTGTCTGTCTTCTACTTCCCAATCGGTGCAGCTTGAAAGACCGTGCAGGGTACAGCAATAATGCAAAGGAATGTATAAACTAGTGGCAAACTGTCTATGACTACATGCTTCAAAAACACACAAAGAAGAAGGAACTGAAGAATATTCATTTTCATTTCCCCAATTGACCACTTAACTATGTTATAATTCATCTTTCTGGTGGACTTTTCCTGGTATTGCTGAATTCCAAGACAATAATTCAAATGGTCTGATGGAGTATCCAGCTTAGTGCTGTTACTTGAAGGTGCACCATTACTCTAATGAGCCATTGTGTAGCCCTGCTGAGGAGATATTATCTGGGCTTCGGATACTATGTTATTTTGAATATTTGATCAGGGTTTACTTGTAGGGTGAAGTATCCTCATGTCAAGGTTTTCCTGACAAACCTCTGTACAGAAAGACCGAAGACACCTGAAGGCATTCAAACTTTCTTCTTTATAAGATATCTGTGTGCACCATATTGTAAATATAGTACACAATTAGGCAAATAACACTTTCTATATTTACTGCCTTATTTTATTTATTCTTTACAAAGTTATTAGTACTAGCAAAAATATTCTCCCTCTTGTCACATATTTTTGCTAGTATATATGATGAACAAACATACTACACTGCCCCCCCCCCCCAAAGGAGAAAGAAATTCCTGGGGGATGGTCTCATGACAACAGAACATATACTACCCTACCCACCCAGCCCAAAAAAGGAAGAACGAATGCCTGAGAAAATGATGTCATGACGAACGAACGTAGTACACTGCCCCCTACTAAACTACTCTCCAAGTGAGGAGGTAATGTCTGGAAGGGAGGTATTGTGACAACAGAACAGATACTACACTACCCATCCCCCCCTGAATTGAGAATTCATAAATAGTACATTAGTCTGAAATAATATAGTAAAATGAATTGAGCATTAAAAGATAGGAATAGTATAGTTTCGTCTTCAGATCGACAGATACCAAATCTTCATTTGTAATAGAAGTAATCATTGTTTCGGCTTCAGAGAGAAAGATATCAAATCTCCATTATCAATAGAAGTTATAGTATAGTTTCGTCTTCAGACGAACAGATACCAAATCTCCATATTTGATAAAAGTAATAGTATAGTTTCGGCTTCAAACAGACAGATGCACAATCTCCATTATTAATAGTAAAGTTTCGCTTTCAAACAGTGATACCAAATTGCCATTAGTAACAAATAGTATTAATATCAAATATTTAAATACTAAACAATTTTCAATGTTTCAGACTTCAGCAAATTATTTGAGAAATTACATAATTTCTGTTACAGACAGACACCAAATCACCATTATAAGAAGATTGTGCAATAATGAGTAAAAAAATAATTAGTCTTCATTTATCCATCTACTCTCCTTACATTTCATGCATCAAATTATTGTTTTTAAGAATTAAAACAAGCATAAATTGAAGAATTAAACAAATCTCTAATAAAAAATGTATTCTTGCTTTAGTTGTGCTCTCATATATCTTGTTAATCAAATACTTTTATCGGCAATTGACGATGGGATTAGGTAAATAAGACGACACCAACATTCATTTTTTATTGGGGGGGGGGGAGATTATTCAGACTACTGTATTCATCCTGGATGTTATTTTCACAAAGTTTTGGCCAATGTAGCCTCCAATCTTCTTCCTGTGCATCTTGTGGAATTCGGAAATCTTTTTGTCGAACTCGGGAATCTGTACGGAATTTTATGACTGAACCCTTTGATTTAATCTCCAGGGGAGTATAGATGTGTAATGTTAGTCTTATAGACCACTTAGTTCTGATGACCTCAGAGGAAGATTAAATCTGGACAGTATAGGGAGATGTGTGCAGAACAGGAAACATCATTGGTTTGGTCACATTAAAAGTATGTACGAGAGTTATTGGGTTAGTAGATGTAGGACAGTTGTGGTAGCAGGGTCAGTCAGAAAGGCCAAAGAAAACATGGAAGGAAGTAATAAGAATGGATTTGAGAGAAAGGAGGATAAATAAAATCCTGGCTAGAGATAGGTTAGTTTGGAATTAAATTTCTAAAAGCTGTCTAGCATATCCCAGCATGTAAAACTGACGTTAAACCTATGGTGATGCGGCTGCCTCCCCCCAAAAAATGCAACCCATCCATGGAATCGTTAATAAAGTTCACAATCTTTTCTGCAACCTAAAGTATGTTTGGTACAAATAAACTTCAGTCTGTGCCCGAGTTGGTCATCACTGAATGGCAAAAGTGCATTTTTCATATAAAAAAAAGAGTAATGTGCATATATCAAGCTTTGTTTTCTTCCGTTAGTTGTTTGAAACACAGTACAGATTCTTTTAACAAGACCAGATAACCAGATACCGTGAAAAAGACCGGAGAAGGTAAATAAAAGTTAAAAAAGAACATCTAATGCTATACGTACCCTACAATAAATGTCATATTCTTTTTTATATACACCTATTTAATATTCGTAAATACTATAAAATTTGGCTCTCAACAACATCAGACTTTCTAGCAGCAAGTCCTGGGAGCATATACCAGAAAGAACAGTTGGAAATAAGTTATACACCATCCACTATGACTATGCAATCCCTGCAGCTGCATATCTGGAGAACGGAGCTGTTGGACCTGACATCGTGGTGTGGGACAAAAGGTAGAAAGTAGCAACCCTAGTTGAAGTCAATGTCCCTAATGATGCAGGATTAAACAGAGCTGAAAGGGAAAAGATTACGAAATACCAAGGTCTTATTTACGACATGAAGGGAGACTGTTATCTTAGGAAAATCTCCATCATACCAGTAATTATAGGAGCAACAGGACTAATGAAAAATAATTTCAAAAGCTATCTGGCGAGTAGGCCCGATGAACCGAGTGCAAGAGAAATACAAACAATTGCACTTAAAGGGACGTTTAGAATCTTAAAAAGATCTCTAGGCTGGAGTGTCTGAAATAGCCGGTGAATGTCTGGCATCCGGTAGGATGCCCCATCTCCAGCAAAAATGGAAAGATAAGAAAAAGAAAAAAAGAAAAAAAGTGAAAGGATCTAACTGAGAGCAATCAGCTAGTATTTCGTTCAAAGTTCACTTGAGAAATAAGATAGACAGGGTGAGATTTGCTGTTATGTTCCAAATTTGCAATGTGACATGGGTGAGGAAAGAATAGAAGAAAAAGACAGGTAACAATTTCAGCGATTGTGCAGTATAGTTTATAAGAAAAAAAAGGGTGAGTAAAACAACTTTACAACAAATAACTTTTACCAAACGCAAGAAAATGTAATTTTCTATCGATCTATGTAGCTTTTGCATAGTTCACTATACAAAATTTAACCAATCAGGTTTGTGTTAATAATTTATTTGATGTTACAATGTTTTCTTACACTCTTCCATGTACTGTAAAAGGTTTCGAAGCCCCTCCCCCACTCACTGATGAGAGCCAATGTCTTTGCTGTTTAGTCACATAATTCACGTTTGTTTTTGATTTACTAGCTATTTAATTGTTTTGTTTTCTATATCCATTCAAATGTGTTTGCTTCTCTGCTTATGTAACTTAACCCAGGAATCACTTTTGTTGTTTTTTCAAATCCCATAATATTGTATTCGGATTCAATTAACGCATTCTTCCCTAAATTCCAAAACTTAACCTAACATCGCTTTTGTGACATTTAGTATATACCTATACACGCTCCTAGAGGCAATCTCATAATATAGGAAGCCAACTATGTGTGATCTCCTCCCAGCTAGTCTTCCAGCAAAGGTTCGCTTTCATATAAATGTTTGTTAAAGGTCACGTTTGCTTATATGCGTGGGAGCTTTACGGATTTTAACCAATCAAGTTTGTGTTAATAATTCTTAGAAGTAATATTTATTTACCACTGTCGACCAAGGGAAGAGTCTATCAGGCATGTGTACGCAGTGTGATTATGTATGGATGTGAAATCTGGCCTGTGAGGGTTGAGGACATGCGTTGCATGACAAGAAATGACACGAAGAATGATATGGATGTGTAATGCGAGTCTTAAAGAGGAAGATTAAATCTGGACATTATAGGGAGGTGTGTGCAGAGCAAGAGATTTCGATGGTATGGTCAAGTTGAAAGAATGGATGAGAGTACTTGGGTTAGTAGATGTAGAACAGTTGAGGTAGCAGGTCCAGTTTACAGAGGAGGAAGGATAAGGAAAACGTGAGAGGGAGTGATAAAAATGGACTTGAGAGAAAGAGGGATAAATAAAGACCTGGACAGAGATAGGTATGTTTGGAAGACAATTTCTTAAAGCTGTCCAATACATACCAGCAAGTAAAATGAACGCTAAACTGATGATGATGATGATGATGATGATGATGATGATGATGATGATGATGATGATCCAACCATATGGATAAATACGTTTCTATTCATAACCATTATTTTCTCTACTGCCTTGAATTAATACTAACAGCCAATGAGAATCTTGGATTTTACTTAGCCCTAAAGAATTTTCTATGTAAAGAATTTAGTTTCATTTTTTATTTTGTTTGGATTTTTACTTCTATCACCCCAAAACCGCATACAACATGTTTGGAAAATCGATGGCATAACTTCGACATTATGTTCTCTATGTGTAAAGGGCTTTTTGTTTTTTGGGGAGGGAGGAGGGCTGCTTTTGTAATAGCCCTCCATTACTTATTTCCTTTTGTTCTCCATTCCTTTTTCTGTGTGTGTTTTAGTTTCTGCTGATCATATTTATTTACCTGTATTTGGTCTGTTGTATTTTGTTACCTGAAATAAGAATAGCCAATATTTGCAAAATGATGATCGAGGTCCCCTATGTTGGCTACCAAAACCCTCTGCTGACCATGTCGCTCAGATCTTTCTTCTGAGCCCCACGGTTTTTATATTTGTTTAGTGTCATGTTTTCATGGTGTTGTTGGTCTATGTAGCAACATCAGGCCCAGGATTATTTTACCTGTTATCCTGCCAAATGTATAGTGTTTATCGATCCCATAACAGTTCACTCTCGCACGCATTGTATGTGTTAGGTTTTTACAATAAAGAATGTTGATCAGTATTCACTTCAACGGCCTATAATTCGGAAACCAAGCGTTTCCGGACATATGTGCATGGGAACTTTTTTCATTATTTACACATATAGAACATAATCCCGAAGTTATGCCATCGATTTTCCAAACACCCTGTACATGGTTTGAAGTGGATGGTTTCTATCGAGACCACTTTCATTCCCAGGCAAGGTCGGGTGTCTCTTCTAGTTATCGCTATAGTCAAGCTATGTATCATTTTGTGAAACAATTGCTTTATTTAAAATGTTTGTTTATGTAAGCATCTTTTTCCTAAATTGTCTAACATGAGAAACTCGGTTTCAAAGACAATGCATGGTAAAAGCTGCAGGAAAAGATTGCAGTAGACGCCGACGCCAATTGATGCGGTTTGCATAATGAATAGTGAATCACACTGGCTTCTGGATATCCTGAGGAGTTTTCAAAGCCATTGTCATCTGCAGCAACAGATGTTGATATAAGCATCATACATATACAAAGGACAACCATTTTGTTATGTGGGTTTATATTTTATATATATATGTATATATATATATATATATATATATATATATATATATATATATATATATATAAAGGCAAATCAGAAAGCAATACAATGCAGAGATGTAACGGATAGACACAAACTGAAGCAAATTAAGACATATAATGGTAGAATGAGTTACGCAGTTTCTATCTTTTTATTAATACAATACACACACACATATACATATATATTATTTATTTGAAAACTATATGTTACATATTTCAGAAAACGTACCGCGGTTTCATCCAAATAAGCTGACTTTTTACATTAAAAAAAAAATCTTTATGCCCAGTGGAATCGTCGGCGCTCTGAATGAGAAGAAACCACGATGAGAAATGGCGTTATATATATAACACCATTTCTCATAGTGGTATAAAGATTTTTTTTTTAATGTAAAAAAAATCAGCCCACCTGGATGAAATCGCGGTACGTTTTCTGAAATATGTAACATATAGTTTTCAAATAAGATACATTAGCTCTCACTCCTCTGCGATCGAGCACTTTATTGATTTCTTTTCAATATAACCTGACACACTATGTATATATGTGTGAGAAAGGAAGGATGAAAGTAATCCGACGTAATGGGAAATGAAAAAGGAAAAACCTAAAGATAGTTGTTTATGTATTCATCAACGTTTCATCTTTATTGCAAGACTTCTTCAGGATGATAGTTCGAAATAAATGTCATGCAAGTACATAGAAGTTTGGGGTTGACATGGTGGTGAGATGAAGGGATATAGCCGCCGTAGCTACTATGAAACCCAGAGAGTCCAGAATGTGAGAGTCAATGGTTGAGAAAGATTCAAATGAATATGAAAAACCTTAAGTTGACAAGATTGAGACAGCTACGAAATGGGGAGGGGTGAGAATATAATTGAAATGGCCTTAGGGTGGGAGAGGTGAAAGGGGGGGGGGCTGTGATTTTTGTTGTGGTGAGGTGTGGGATAGATTTTGAGAGGTTATGGAAAGAGTAGGGAGGGGAAAACTGTGTTCAAAATGTGGGTAGTATTGTGGTTGATGAGAAAAACATTCGAAAAGGTAAAGACAACTTTGACTTTATATATATATATATATATATGTATATATTAAATGTCTGATTTGGTGGGACTTTTTATCTTCTCTAAACTTACGGAAATGGGGATGATTAATGTTAATAATATCGGATTATATAGAGATGACGGCTTAGCTATAATTAGAAATATTAATGACCACAAGGCTGAAAGAATTAAAAAGTTCATTTACGAAATTATGAAGGATTTAGGGCTTAAAGTTGAAATTACAGTGGAACTTAAGATCACAAACCTCCTAGATGTAACATTTAACCTTAACTAGGGAAATTATAAATTATATGTGAAAGAAAATTACGACCCAATATATGTTAATCCCAAGTCAAATCATTCACATTGTGTTATTAAGCATATCCCAATATCAATTAGTCATAGAATTAGCAATAATTCCTCTAATTAGGAAATTTTTACAACAACGCTTTACGAAATATTATGTTACCACCAACATTGAACCACTACAGAAAAGTTAGAGAACGATAGAAGAAAAAAATAGAATCCGGAAAATTATATAGTATAAGCCCCCGCCTCGCCGTTTAACCTGCTAGTCAAATAAAAAATATGACATGTTTTTTTTATCTTTTAAATCGACATTTACCAACAAATAACCCATTTTATAAAATATTTAATAAAAACACGATTAAACTTAGTTATAGTTATACAAATAACTTAGAAAAAATAATTAAGAGTCATAACAGAGTGATATTAAAAATAAATATAACAATAGACTTCACAACACACTAATGAATGTAGCTGTAGAAATAAATGCAAAGCCTGTTCCAAGAAACGTGCTTAACTAAAAATATAGCCTCTTTAAAAAAGATTATATAGAGGTTACAAGTTCTGATTTTAAAGCTAGATACAGTAACCACAAAATATCATTTAATGACCTAGATAGTAAAATAGGTACCTCATTATTAAACTACATACTAAATAATAATAAAATAATATAGTAGGGTACTAAAATGAAGCATTCTAAAAAAGGCTCTAACACCTGAACTTTTTTCTTTGTCTTAGTGAGAAGTTAGTTATTGTTATGTTCCATGATAAGAATAGTTTATAGAACCAGGGAACTGAAATAGGATTTAATTGTAGGCACTTCAAACAATTCACCCTCGATAACTATGGTAATATCTTAGTAAATCCACCATAATTAACCTTAAAATACATCATTTAAGTTAACCAATAAATTTGGAAGTTAAGTTTTTAATTAAACTAGAAATTACGAATTAAAAACTAATAATACAATTGGGTATATCGGTATGACCTCCACGTTTTTAAATTGGAGTAAATTTTAAATTAACTAGTAAATTAGTTATATCAGAGCTTAAAATTAAATGATAATAATAGAGTTAGGATTTTATGTATGTCTTCCACTTATTTCATTACGAGGATGAAAAAAAGTAGTTGATTTCAAGTAGTAAAAATATTGTACACACCCGTATAATAATAGGGTTTAGTGGAAGTACCACCTTCGGATTGTTAGTGATATGAAGGATGAGGTTTTATAATTTTATAATATGAATATCTTTTTCACATGTAACATAATTGTGTGGGGATAACCTTTAAATTGTTTTTATCTATAGAAAATATATGTCAGTGATTTAACTCAAAATAAAGTTTTATTTTATTTCATAATTAAATTAGGTAAGGGGAAAACACACGACATTTTAGTGAAGGGGAGATGACACCCGGATGTAGATCAGACTGATTGACCGAATTTTATGGCTGCGCATTTTCTTAATTTTCCCCCTTCTTCTCACCTTGTGTTTTCTGGGCGGATTCAAAACCGATTTTTACTTTTGGACACAGTCTTGAGAAGACGCAGATGCGTTCAAACACGAATTGATTAGTGTCGACTGTCACCAATGTTTATTTAATTATATATATATATATATAGTCATCCACATACAGACTGTTTCTGTGTGTGTGTGTGTGTGTGTGTGTATGTGCGTGTGTGTGTGTGTAAGGTTAGTAGGGGAGAAGCCCAGCAGAGTGGTCAATTATTAAGAAAAATTCAAAAATAATTGTGTAATATTTATTTATATATGTAATTACAGAAGATTAAGACAACATCGGTATCGTCGGTTTCAAATCAAAACAAAGGAGACCTATAGTTGATCACCTTTCTCTTTAGCCTCTGTTTATGTTGGTCTTCTTGGATTTGAAACCGACGGTACCTATGTTGTCTTAATGTTCCGTAATTACATATATAATGTTATATATAAAATATATAGAGAGAGAACGATAACGTTTATCGAACCCTCTAGACTGTCTGCTGTTTACTGCCTGTTGCATTTAGGCATAAATGGAACTTAATTTCTCTTGTATCATGTGATAATTTCTGATGGCCGTTGGGATAAAGCGAAAGGGTGCGGAGTCTTGGTTGACTGTGAACCAAGTTTGCACCCTGTGACCGTCTGAAATTGTCACTTCCTACACTGATGAGAGTGTAAGCTTGAGACGCCGGCGTATATAGGTAATAATAATGTAATATTTATTGTTAAATATTATATATATATACCCGTCCCAGGACGGGTAAAATTAATTCCCCAAACACAAACAGTTTAACAACACTTTTATGTCTCCTTACGAAGATTAAAATAAAGATATAACGTTACTAAACCGTATGTTTAGAATCCTTATTCGAATTTTGATCAAAATCCATTACATAATTTTTATTCTAGAACATGTCTACAATTCAAGGCTTAAGGAATCTTAAGAAAACATTGAAATTCAAGGAATTATGCTTCATTTGTGTCTAACGACTATGGATAAACTCTAATACAAATCTGAAATATTTGACTTTTCAAATAGGCGGTTATGCCCATATTATGCCGCCTAAAACCCTTTAAAATACTCCAAGCAAACTGAAAAATATTTATTAAATGATGTGTAATATCTATTGATAAAATTTCACAAAAATAATAGGTATCTGAATTTTTGCGAAGGACTTGCACCCCCTTTTTCATCATTTGCATAAACCTTAATTAAACTAAATATAGCCCACATTCCCCCCTTACGCCTAGCGGCTGTGTTCCAAAATTCATTATGATCGGTTAATTATTTTAAAAGTGAATCCTTCACATACAAATATATAAAAATATAAATATACATAACTTATATATAGATATATAATTATTTTGTATTCTTTTATTCATAATGTTTATTTCTCTGACAAAGTAAAATCTCGATTTTATGGTTACACAAATGCTTAGTTTGATACAAGCACAAAAAATAGGGAAACATACATTTAAAAAAAAATTTTTTTTTAAACATAGTTCACCCCAAACAAGGCAGTACGCCACTGTAGACGTAAGGGGCTACTGAGAAAAAGGGTAAAAAAAAAATTGGGGGGGGGGGGAACCTAAATTGGGAGCTGTGCAGCGAGATGTCTGTTTATATTAGTTTTAAATTTCTGCATGTCAGTACCGTCAGGAAAACAGGGAGCAGGGAGGGAGTTCTAGAGTCCAGCAGCACGAGGAAAGAAGCTTTTCAAGTAGAAAGCTTTTCTGGCATCTGGGAACCTCCACAGTGAATGGATGAGATTTGGCAGATTGTCAGGTTGGTCTAGTGAATTTGCGTCGAGGGGGGGGGGCACCGCAGCAGCCAGTTCATCAGAGCACAATCCATTGAAGTATCAGAGCACAATCCATTGAAGTACTTGTAAAACAGGCACAAGGAAGCAACATTGTAAAGTTTTAAATTAAACTAATATAAAGACTAGTTTGTTTTATCGAAATGCAACAAGATGTTTTTAAGATTTTATTGACATTAGAGAATTCACTTTGAAAAGTTGGACTATTCAAAAAATAGGAGGATGTTTTATTTCATGGAACAGTGATTCTAAAGATGCACTGAACTCATTATAAAAATCAACACTAAACTACTTTCTAAAAAAGAAGCAATACATTACTTTCTAAAAAGAAGCACTAAATTACATTATAAAAAGCAACACTAAACTACCTTATAAAAAGAAGCATTATCTTATAAAAAGCACTACTTTATAAAAACAACCATTAAGCTACCTGATAAAAAAACAGCACTAAACTACCTTATAAAAGCAGAAACAACAGCTGCTTTTTATAACTACGTCAATAAAACAGATGTCATGAGTTTATCGATCATGACTCTTAGTAAGAATAGAATCAAAAGATATCCATGCGACATGTTATACAGCTGGACTATTTGTCTTAGGAACGAGACAATATTGGCAAACATAATACGAGAATTGATGCCTGAAACTTTATACCGTCTGGGTATTTATAGGTTTATCGTTCTTTTATTTAAGTTAGTCCAGTGGACAGTGTAAAAGTTATTTTACCCAAATGTAGTTTTTAGTTTTAGTTTTCTTCTCAGATATTCTTACAAGAGAAATATTGTTATATATGAGATATTCTCTATTTTGGCAAAACAATTTCGTAGCAAGAAAAGAAAACATAGAATGAACGAAGGATCCCAGAAAAAGAAATTGATCCTGAAATGTAAGAACATAGGAACACAAAAACATGAAAAGGAATGTTTTCATCTTTAAGAAATTATTTCTGTCGTGCTTTTGAATAAAATTTCTGAAATATGTTGTCTCAGCTGAAGAGGGACTGGAAGAGAATATCTTATATTTCATACATGGATACTACTTTTGTTGTGACCCTGTTAGGGACCGAAATAAAGACACGGAAACACAGGGTTACAGGAACAAAGATATATTATTGAAGAAAAAGAATATATATTGTAGGGAACATGAGGGGGGCTTACCTACGAAGCGTTCTCGCGTGTGTCTGAAGTTGGTGAGTGCTCGAGGTCAAAGGATGACACCTACAGTTGGCAAAATGACATGTCATCTCAGCTGGCTTGTGACAGTTTTCGTTTTTGCTATTGAAACTTTCAAGGTTAAAAAGGAGTCACCCCACTGCTTGCTTATGGGTGTCAGGTTACTTTCAATCCCTGCTTAGATAGACTCCTATAACCCAATGGAACTAACACAAGTTACTCTTGAACAACTGTCGCAAGTGCATCAAGCTGTGTTCCCTGAAGTTCTGGAATAGCGGCTTTCGGTTTTGTTGTGGCCCTGAAAAGGGGCCAGAACGAAAACATGAACTCGAGGTTAAGAGGAAACAAGTATATTGAAGAAAATATAATACAACAGAGAAACAAAGGTGGTGGTACGTCAATCTTGACTGCCAGTATAGACTGGGGTTTATTCAGCTATATAATTTTTTCCCATCGCAGGAATATCTGACACAAGGTCGGAAGGTAGGGGAAGAGTCAAGCCAGCGCCCCTAAAGAAGGAGCACTTTGGCCTATCAAAAATAGCCTGGGCAGCCCCGTCGGCATTCCCCTGTCAGGGCGCCTCAGGCAGTAAGCAATAAACTAACTCCACCTCAAAGAGGGGAGGCAAGGCCTGGGAGGGTGGCCCTCCTCAGACTACCCAGGACTCAACCCCTCAGCCCAACAGATAGAAGGCCACCAAAATGGCGTAGTACCTGCCGGACCAACTGTCGAGAACAAATCCTCGACAGGTGTTACTCAGTCCGAAGACTGGCGTTGATTCAACACTGAGGAGCAGGTGCTCTCATTATTTATGGTGAATGGAAGAGTCCAAAGTCCGCTTGAGGAAGAAACAATCAGAGGCTTGCCGAGTGAAACTAGTTTAGTTCTATTTGGACAATCGGAGTCGCCTCCCTTTTAAACAGACCTCCTTTTCCATTGTAATGATGTGTGACTGGTTAAGAAAGAAGCCACCAGAGGCCACCTAGTGAAACGAGCTTGGCTCTATTTGGAGGATCAGAGGCGCTTCCCTTTTAAACGGACCCCCAACATTCTTATTCTAACGATGTATTTGACTGGTTCAAGAAGAAGCAATCAGTGGCCACCGAGTGAAAGTAACTTGGGTCTCTTTGGATTATTGGAATTGCCTCTCTTTTAAATGGACCATGATTCTCATGTTAATGATGTATGTGACTGATTGAGGAAGAAGCAATCAGGGGACACAACTCTTCCACTTGCAGCCTCTATCTCTGGTTTGTTTCATAGGTGATGCATGTATAAAAATACAGGTCCCTGACTAACACCAAAAACCAACTGCATGAGTGCAGAAACGAATTCTGGGATTGAGCATAAAACAATCAGAGTTCTACAAGTCCTGGATAAATCACTTCACAACTAGATAGGTATCAATATGACCATTGATGTATGTTAGGGACAACCATTGTAATCTGTTGTAATATGTCCATGTATGTATGAATGAATTAGTAATACAGGTACTATTTGTATTGTTTCCTTAGGAAACGTGCTTCCATCATCTTTATGGATGATGAATAAAAGATGAAGAAACTACAGTTGCTTTATTTTCTCCATTCTGGAGAAGTTATCGTACATAGCAAACAATTAAAACGTGAACCGACCGCAAAGCAACATTCAAATTACAACACAAGAACTTACAAGAAATAAAAAGGCTTTATTGCCTTGACAGAGTACAAAATCGATTTTGCAATCTAGTGGGCGAAGATATTTTGTTCTCTACAGTCTATTGCTCACAGAAGAGACGTGGTTAGTCTTTCTCCACTCTATCATTATCATTTCTTACTCACTTAATTCATTTCCAGTGATTGCTCACATGCAAAAACAGGTATGTTCACTAAAGTCTGAGTAATAATAAGTCTTCCCAGATTTTCACTAGTGTCCGTTTCTTTTGATCACAATTGCAAATTACTTTGCATTCTTGCAACAGCCGTTTACCATTGAGTTTTTGCTGATAACGGCTATTGGCTTTATTTGGAATTTTAATGATAATGAGCCTCTTCAGAATTCCAATACTCTCTGTATACTCCTAGTGGAGGTCTGGATGGATCTTTCCTTGTTCTGGCATCTCGTTCTTTCCATTCTCCCTTACTCTTCACAACCGTTTTATGTGAAATAAATCAATGCTGGTGCTACCACATTTTTTTAGGGAGGGCGGGATTATGGAATTTCTTCTCATCTATATAATAATATGCTAACGCACTTTATGTTCGTACGTTCGTTATCATCTATCACACACATTTAAATTAAAAAAATGAGATCGCATGATTAGCAAAGATTGTAAATAATCTGATGTCGTTACGGTAAAAGAATTCCGACTTTACCCATTTAAAAATAAATTGTTCCAAAATCAAATGCGTCCCTTTTACTAAAAGAGTACAATTTTGAAGAATATTTAGATGACAATTATTTTAAGAATTATTATTGTTTTAAGAAGAATATTTAATTACTACAATTTTAAAGAAAGAAAGAACCATATTCATTTTATTTATTTAAAGAATATTTAGCTAACAATGGCAATTATTTTTACATAATAAGAAAGAGTCATTTCTTTCTTTAATAGTATTGGCCATTACAGACATTTATTATTTCGAAAATAATATTATTATTGATAGTAAATTACACCGATTGATGTAGAAAGCACCGTGGAATTTCCACGATGCCCCACTAGTTATTAATTATTATTATTATTATTATTATTATTATAGATTATTATTGGGATATGCCCTCGTTCCTACTTTCCTACGGTCTCTTTCTCATAGAAGAGTTGTTGCTAGTCTTTCTCTACTCTATCATTATTTTCATGGTTGATGCTCGGCTGAGCTCTAATATCTGGTTACCCCCAGTAAAGCATTCACATCATAAACTCGTCTAGCTACAACCACTGTAAAAAAGTTTACTTCCTTCCTCTGTGTACCTGGAGCTAAACGGAACTTCCATGAGCAGAGTTTATTTCCAAGAAGTGCCCGTCTGTGGATTGCCATACTGCAGGACTGCTTCCTGGCTGACTACAACATAGTCGCTTTCAAGTCCAATGTTAACAAATTCTTGTTGAGCTGGCATCTTAAATAATTCAAATTCTGCCCAGATCCAATCATGATGTGCAATCCTCAAGGTGTTTGTCTCACCATCTACCTGACACAAACCTATTGATTATTGTCCTCGAGTGGCCTTTGGGCCTTGATAAGCAGTGACACGTTAGTAAAAGAAAAAAAAAAGTATCCTGTTCAAACTTTCATGCCACAATTTGCAATTTGTCAATAAATTTGTCAATTAAAGTCGGAAGTGGGGGTAGATAATAAATATCAATATAAATGATATTGTTTTACTTTTGTCCCAGAGAAAATTGAATCAAGACATGGCAAGCTAAATTGCTTCAGGATTTTATGCTTGAAGATAAAATAGATCAATTGCTTTTTTCCGAAATGACAATTGCGTCATAAATTCAATGTACATCTAAGATCAGCTTTTCTATTTTTACAATGTTTTAAACCTTTCACTTATGAGGAGGGTGCAGAAGACCGGAATGGGTAATTGCATACAGAATGGAATCAGTAAATTGAATTCAAGATGCAACCGAAATATCTCCATTCCTTTTAAAACAATAAAACATCAATGTTTGGTGCATTTTGAGTGAGGAAATCAATAACTTCAGACAACCTGATTTGGTAGCGCCAGTAGGTTCTATTTGACCATAGATGGGGCCCTTACAGGTACTATCACTCCGGGCCAGAGTGGACCTGGGAGCAATGGTAACTAAGGGGCAACTCCACATTCTCCACAGCTCCAAAATCGAGGCCTCACCACTAGATGTCTTTTAAGGTCATACCAAGGACCTCCTGCCGTGGGAGGAAGATAAATATAATCTTTTGAAATACAGTATATATAGTAGAGTGCAACAACCAAAACACAGCTATTTGTATGCCTACTTTGCATAATTATGTTTTTAAACAGTTTATAATAAATTAATATTTGGTGCAATTAGTTTGTAATTTTATTGTCCTATTTTCTACATATATGCAATAATTTCGTCAATATTAACAGTAATTCAAATGATTTAATAAAAAAAGGATAAATTACTAAATCATTTCTTAAAATATTATGTTTATTAATTTTCAAGAGAGATAATTCAAATAAAAACTATTGGTTTTGAAAATTGCAATCGCCACTCCTGCACTGATGTAGGTATAAAAACACTTTAAAATTTAAAAATATTTATAGTTAATGCCCCTTTAAGATTCAATAGTCTAAATAATAGAGCCCAGTATGGAGTTACGAGATTGTTAATAGCGAGTATCCAAAGTTCTGCTCAAGCGTCTAACACTTTCGACAACAAGATGCTTTCTACTGCCTCTCGGGTAAGTGTACGCTAATTTAAATTACTGTATGTGGCGATTTCTCGTGGCCGCATGGGCATAGGCGTTAGGCTCATAGTTCTAGGCTGAATCTACGAACTGTGTTCGATCCCCTGCAACCGCTACTCCTGCACTGATGAAGGTAGAAACCCCGAAACAATATCGTCTGTAGGTATAAAAACACTTTAATATTAAAAAATATTTATATATATATATATATATATATATATAATGTCGAGCACAAAATGTGGCAGGTCATTCTGGTCTAGGGGTAACACGCTAAACTTCGAATATTTACATCGAGGGTTCGATCCCTGCCCGGATGAGTCATGCTGATGACGGCTTATAGCCAGAAACATGTGTCCATGTCTTCCTTTTGTGTGTGCAAAGTAATTTATAAATCAATTAAAGAAATCTCTCTATATACAAAAATTTGTTTATAAATTAATTAAAAAATCTCTCTCTCTCTCTCTCTCTCTATATATATATATATATATATATATATATATATATATATATATAGTAGAGCATTGTAATGGTAGTATTAACACAGCTTGACGTCACTAGCTTTATAATGCATCGTTCCTTCCCTAAAAAAGAACTAGAACACTCTGGTCGTTAAGCCCGCCGATAACGTGTTAAAATTATCATCGTTTATTCGTTGTTTACAATTGTCCCAGTGGTTAAAGATGTCGGTTTGAGTTGAAAAATACTTGTAATCCGGGGTTTCGAATCGTATGACCGGTAGTTAATAGTCATATCTCTATGCTGATGAGTCCCGATTGAAAAAGGACGAAACGTATACGTACATAGATAATAAACAATAACAAATATTATATATATATATATATATACATATTTATGCAAGTAAAGACTTCAAATGTACCTGTTGAACGTTTTAACAAAAAAAATGATGTTTGATTGTTGAAAATATTTCTATATTGATTATCTCCCCTAAAAAAAGATGAGTAAAAAAAAAAAAAAAGCGGAAAGCATGAAACGTGTTGTGCCCACATTTTCTTACATTTCATATAAACTGCAAAATAGTTCCTCCGAAGCAACCACTTCTCTTTTTTCTCCCCGTAATATCACTGACAAGGAAATGGCCGACTTGAAAAGGCATCGTTATTCTTTCTTCATTCCTTAAAAGAAAACAAAACTATTCATACAATTCTAAGGGATTCTTTTTTGTATCCCAGAAAAGGAACTTTTAGAGAATGGAGACAAGTGATATTTCTGAGCAAAACTCAGAAATATCATATGATCTGAAAAAGAAAGCTTCTAAAATTTCTATTCCATTGTCTCTTCTCGCATAATATATCTTATATGACGGAAACGTTTGGATAAATCCTATAAAATGCAGAGATAAATGGAAAATAGCGGATAAAATAACAATACAACCAAACCAATGTGAGATTTTATATTTTGTTCCCCTATAGTTCTCCGTGTAGTTCCTTCCCTATATAGTTCTCTCTCTCTCTCTCTCTCTAGCTTTCTCTCTCTCTCTCTCTCTCTAGCTTTCTCTAAAACAGTTATTTTTGCATATCTTCTATATATATATATATATATATATAAAACTGTATGATGTTTGTGTGTTCTCTATAGAAAGTAAGGTTAGAGAAACTACATAAAATCTAAAAGTGTATTCTTATGTAAAATTTACCTGGGAAAACAATGGAACTGTTCCCGAATCTCTAAGTACATACCTAAGGTGGTTATGAGGGCATAACCCCTTAAAGCTTCAAATATATCCTGTTTTAATGAAATTTAAATCATATGTATAAAATTTTCTGTTGAAGACAATGAAAGTGGTCCAGAGTCTCTAAATGTCCACCTAACCTAAGGAGCTATGGGGGTTTAATCTCTTTTAAAGTTAAAAACAAAAAAAAATATTTATGTCATATGTAGAAAATTCTCGAGGGAAGACGAAGGAAATGGTCCTGAATTTCTACATTTCCCCTTTATGTGCCGAATATCTGTGTCCCCATGGGGACAGAATCCACTTAAAACTTTAAATACATGTATCCGATTTTAATGAAATTCAAACAACATGTATAAGACACTAATTCAGAGAGTTTTCCCACATTTCAGCTTCTTCCGACTATATTAAGGGACGAAACGGGAGGAGGGGGCAGTAAAAACAAAAAAGGTAATATAGTGTTATGGGCATAGTGAAAAAGTACATAGTAGTGATCCTCATTCAATCCCGAGCAACGTCGGGTCTTCTTGCTAATAAACAATACAACCAAATAAACGTACGATTTAATGTCATCTTTATTAATAGGAAGTCTTATTCTGAAATGAGAAAAGAAACTAGTTAAAATATTCACTAGATACTCATCTATTTTCAGAAACACATGTTTTTCCCCTTCTATTAATCAACCAGAATCAAATATTGATTTTGTAGGTAGTAAGCTATCGATGACAAGGAAACAATTTACTTTTTATATTAGACTAGCGGGGCTACCCGGCGTTGCTCGGGGTCATAAAAACTTATAATTGAAGAAAAATCGCGTGTGTAACATCTTTATATTAAAACTTCTATTTCTGTCCCTATCTCTATAGCCGTCTCTTTATCTTTCTATTTTCTCTTCCCTGGTCGCCCCACTTCACCGCTACTTTCTAATTTTGCCTTTTGCGAAAGCTGTTTCTTCCCCACCATTTCATCCTATGTTTCCCAGGGCAATAGTGTGACTTATTTCTATAAAAAGTACCACCTCTGTCTGCGCCTTCTATATAGGTACTTATATTCGCCCCGGTGTTCATACTATATACGTATCTATTGCCACCCCGGTGCGCATACTATATAGTACCTATCGCCGCCCCAGTGCACATAATATATACATACCTTTCACAACCCCGGTGCAGATACTATATAAGTACCTATCGCCGCCCTGGGTGCAGATACAATATAAGTACCTATCGCCGCCACGGTGCGAATGCTAAATACGTACCTATCCCAGCCCCGGTGCAAATGCTAAATACGTACTTATCGCCACCCAGGTGCGAATGCTAAATATGTAGCTATTGCCGCCCCAGTGTGCATACTGCATAAGTACCTATCACTGCCTCAATGCAAATACTAAAAATGTACATATCCCTGCCCTGGTGCGAATGCTAAATACGTACCTATCGCTGCCCTTGTGCGAATGCTAAATACGTACCTTTCGCCGCCCTGGTGCCCATTATATATATGTACCTATCGCCGCCCCACTGCACGCGCTGTATACGTACCGATCGCTGCCCCGGAGCGCATGCTAAATACATACCTATCACCGGCCCGGTGCACATGCTATATACATACTTTTTGCCGCCGATGTGCACATGCAATATACATACCTATCGCCACACCTGAATGCTAAATACGTACCTATCGCCGCCCGGTGTGAATGCTTAATATGTACCTATTGCTGCCCCAGTGCAAATGCTAAATACATACCTATCCCCCACCCGGTGCAAATGCTGAATACGTACCTATCGCCGTCCCGTTGCGCGTGCTATATATGTACCTATCGCCGCCCCGTTGCGCATGCTATATACGTACCTATCCCCCCCCTACTGTGCATGCTATATACATACTGATCCCCGCCCCACTGTGCGTGCTATATACATACTGATCGCCGCCCCGGAGCGCATTCTAAATACATATCTATCACCGGCCCGGTGCACATGCTGTATACGTACTTATTGCCGTCCATGTGCACATGCTATATACGTACCTATCGACGACCCAGTGTGCATACTAAATATGTACATATCGCCGCCCCGGTGCGAATGCTAAATACGTACCTATCGCCACCCACGTGTGAATGCTAAATACGTACCTATCGGCACTCCTATGCACTACTATATACGTACCTATTGCCACTCCAGTGTACATACTATGTATATACCTATTGCCGGCCCGGTGCGCATACTATATTCGTACCTATCGCCGCCCTAGTGCGCATACTATATTTTTTTGGTACCACCCATGAAAACTTTTTTTTTCATCCTCCCACATACTTAGAAATATTTTTAATTTAAAAGAAAAAAAAATTAACCCCCCTCGAAAGAAAATTTTTTTTTTACCCTTCCTCATACATAGAAATATTTTCAGTTAAAGAAAGAAAAAAATTTCCGAGGTGCCTCGGTCATATCAAAGAACCATACTGCAGAAGCCTCCGGGTCCTATATTGTAGAAGCACCCCTGGTGCTGGGTCCTATACTGTAGAAGAACCCCTGGCCACTATACTGCAGAGCACCCATGGTCCCTATTCTTCATAGGCCTCCGGGTCCTATATTGTAGAAGCACCCCCGGTACTGGGTCCTATATTGTAGAAACACCCCTGGTACCTATACTGGAGAAGCACCCCTAGTCCCTATACTGGAGAAGCACCCATTATCCCTATTCTGCAGAAGCCTCCGGGTCCTTAATTTAGAAGCACCCCTGGTGCTGGGTCCTATATTGTAGAAGCACCCTTGGTCCCTATACTGGAGAAGCACTTATATTTCTAGGGACTGTTATACTTTAGAAGCACCAACATTCCTGGGGGTCCGTCATACTTTAGAAGCATCAACATTATTGGAAACCGTTATACTGTAGAAGCACCAATATTTCTAGGGATCGTTATACTTTAGAAGCACTAACGTTCCTGGGGAGGGACCGTTATACTTTAGAAGCACCAATATTTCTAGGGACCGTTATACTTTAGAAGCATCAACATTCCTGTTGACCGTAATACTTTAGAAGCATCAACATTCCTGGGGACCATTATACTTTAGAAGCAACATTCCTGTGGGACCGTTATACTTTAGAAGCACCAATATTTCTAGGGACCGCTATACTTCAGAAGCACCTACATTACTTTGCAAATCAAGTAGGCCTCCTGAGAACTACTGACATCACTCTTACCGGTTGCCTTCCTATGTTGTTATTGATGCATCCGGACAGAAGTTATGGGATGACCTGATACAACCGGACACAATTTAGGGCAAGACGGGTACATCCGGCAAGGGATTATGGAGCATGTTTAGTTAGTCAGCATTTTTATGAAGTTATTACATAAATACATTGGATCATGTATATATATATCGTGTATCATGTATATGTATCATGTATATGTATATGTATCATGTGTATGTATCATGTATACGTATATGTATCATGGATATGTATCATGTATAGGTATATATATATATCATTTATCGTGGATATGTATATGTATCATGTATCATGGATATGTATCATGGATATGTATCATGGACATGTATCATGGATATATATCATATATCATGAATATGTATTATGAATATGTATCATGTATCATGTGTATGTATCATGGATATGTATCATGTATCATGTATCATGGATATGTATCATCGATATGCATATGTATCATGTATCATGGAACTGTATCATGGATATGTATCATGTATCATGGATATCTATTATGGATATGTATCATGGATATGTATCATGGATATGTATCATGGATATGTATCATGGATATTTATCATGTATCATGGATATGTATCATGTATCACAGATATTATCATGTATCATGGATATGTATAATGTATCATGGATATGTATCATGTATCATGGATATGTATCATGGATATGTATCATTTGTCATTGATATATATCATGGATATGTATCATGTATTATAGGTATGTATCATGTATACTGTATCATAGATATGAATCATGTATCATGTATCATGTACATGTATCATGTATATGTATCATCGATATGTATCATGTATCACGGATATCTATCATGGATATGTATCATTTGTCATTGATATTTATTATGTATATGTATAATGTATCATTTATATGTATCATGTATCATGGATAAGTATCATGTATCATGGATATGTATCGTGAATATGTATCATTGATATGTATCGTGGATATGTATCATGGATATCTATCATGTATCATGATATGTATCATGGATATGTATCATGTATCATGGATATGTATAATGTATCATGGATATGTATCATGGATATGTATAATGTATCATGGATATGTATAATGTATAATGGATACGTATCATGTATCATGGATATGTATCATGTATCATGGATATGTATAATAGATATGTATCATGTTTTATGGATATGTATCATGGATATGTATCATGTATCATGTGTCAAAGATATGTATCATGTATCATAGATATGTATCATGTATCATAGATATGTATCATGCATATATATCATAGATAGGTATCATGTATCATAGATAGTCTTAATCATTTTCAATCCCCTCATGATTTTTTTCATCATTTTCAATCCTTACATGATCATCTTCATCATTTTCAATCCTCTCATGACGTTCTTCATAATATTCAATCCCCTCATGATGTTCTTCATTATTTTCAATCCCCTCATGGTATTCTTCATCATTTTCAATCCCTTCATGATATTATTCACCATTTTAAATCCCCTCATGATATTCTTCATCATTTTCAATCCCCTCATGGTATTCTTAATAATTTTCAATCCTCTCATGATATTCTTCATCATTTTCAATCGCCTCATGGTATTTTGCTTCATTTTACATCCCCTCATAATATTCTTCATCATTTTCAATCCCCTCATGATGTTCTTCATCATTTTCAATCCCGTCATGATGTTCTTCACCATTTTCAATCCCCTCATTATGTTCTTCATCATTTTCAATCTCCTCATGATATTCTTCATCATTTTCAATTCTCCATGATATTCTTCATCATTTTCAATCCTCTCATGATGTTCTTCATCATTTTCAATCCCCTCATGATATTCTTCATCATGTTCAATCATCTCATGATATTCTTCATGATTTTTAATCTCCTCGTGAAATTCTTTATAATTTTCAATCCTCTCATGGTATTCTTTATCATTTTCAATCCTCTCGTGGTATTCTTTATCATTTTCAATCTTCTCATGGTATTCTTTATCATGTTCAATCCTCTCATGATATTCTTCATCATTTTCAATCCTCTCATGAGATTCTTCATCATTTTCTATCCTCTCATGATATTCTTCATCATTTTCAATCCTCTCATGATATTCTTCATCATTTTCAATCCTCTAATGGTATTCTTTATCATTTTCAATCCTCTCATGATATTCTTCATCATTTTCAATCCTCTAATGATATTCTTCATCATTTTCAATCCTCTAATGATATTCTACATCATTTTCAGTCCTCTCATGGTATTCTTCATCATTTTCAATCTTCTCATGGTATTCTTCATCATTTTCAATCCCCTCATGGTATTCTTCAGCATTTTCAATCCTGTCATGATATTCTACACCATTTTTAATCCTCTCATGGTATTCTTCATCATTTTCAATCCTCTCATAATATTCTTCATCATTTTCAATCCTCTCATGTTATTCTACATCATTTTCAATCCTCTCATGGTATTCTTCATCATTTTCAATCCTCTCACAATATTCTTCATCATTTTCAATCCTCTCATGATGTACTACATCATTTTCAATCCTCTCATGGTATTCTTCATCATTTTCAATCCTCTCATAATATGTTTTATCATTTTCAATCCTCTCATGATGTTCTTCATAATTTTTAATCCTCTTATGGTATTCTTCATCATTTACAATCCCCTCATGATATTCTTTATCATTTTCAATCCACTCATGATGTTTTTCATCATTTTCAATCCTTTCACCCTATCATTTTCAATCCTCACATGGTATTCTTCATCATTTTCAATCCTCTCATGGTATTCTTCATTATTTTCAATCCCATCATGATATTTTTCCACATTTTCAATCGCCAAATACAAGGAGGCCTCTAGAGCTATACTAAAATAACTCTCGCTTATTCGCCTACCTTTTATCAGGGCAATAGTCCGAAGAAAAATGCAAAAAAAACAATAATAACGTGACGATAGCATAAAATAATATCCGAACCTATTACTATGACGTCATGTACCTATCTATGTGACGTCATGTGCACAAGATAACATTAAAAATCGTGATCACATTAAACGAAAAAATGGCTATTTGACCCCTTAAAAATGAATCTTTTTTTTTAATTTTTCGATATTATTTTCTCGAGGTTATGCCGGTTTAAATAATACCTAATTCGGAGGTGTTTGTTTAGTATTTTAAAAGCCTTAGCGTTACATACATATCAAAGATTTTTGCCTTATATATATTGAGATTGAGATGACTAGATCCTCCGGGTCTAGACAGTTTGTCTACTAATATATATATATATATATATATATATGGCTAAGAGAACAACAAAGAAACAGGGATTAGTCACCCTATAAAACAGAACAATAGAATAGGAAATAGGAAGTAAAATCAACCGAACCTTTGTTTGTGAGAAGCCCAACGATTGGCTAAGAGAACAACAAAGAATCTGATTGGTTAACTAGCTTGATGTGTATATAAAAACACCCGGCAAAACTAACTCCATGCATTTTAGCCTTACGATTCCCTCTGGGGATTAAACGCGGAAGCCTATATGTAGCTTAATTTTCCTGCCTTGTCGAGTGTATGATACATGCGTTCAGAGATGACCGTTAAGATGTTTGCAGTAGATCGTGCTTGTCTAAATCCATACTGGCTGTCAGATAGAAGTTTAGCATTAACTAAGTGCCGTACTATCACTAGATTGATTAAGGATTCAATGATTTTAGCAAAGATCGGCAGTAGACTGATTGGGCAGTAGTGCTGAGGATCGGTTCTATTCCCAGAATTCTTGTAGACTGGTACCACAGAGGCAATTTTCCAGCTATCGGGGAAGCAAGATTCAGTAAGGCATTTATTGTAGAGTTTGGAGAGGACAGGGGCCAGTTCAGCAGAGCATTTCTTTATTACTATTACAGGTATAAGATCAGGCTCACAACCTTTGGTGGTGTCAAGGTTTTTTATGATGTCTCTGACCTGGGATGGGGTGATGACCAGGTTATCAAGTGTGGCTTCGGTCCGCAATGGGAATTTGGGGAGGGGGTGGTTATCTGAGTCCAAAGTGGAGTTAGAAGCAAAACGCTGGGCAAGTAGTTCAGCCTTATCAGTGGCCGTGCAAACGACATCATTGTGGTTTGATAGTGGGGGAATCATTGATTGTCGATTGTTCACCACACTATTGTAGATTTTCTAGAAATCGTGAGTACCTAGTTTCTGTGACTGAATGTGCTTTTTATGTTAACTCACTATACCTTCTCTTTGCTTCGCCTATCACGGCCGTACAATTATTTATTGACTCTATGAATTTATGTCCATTAGTAGCTGACTTATGGCGGCCGAATTTACGGAATGTTTGTTGCCTCTCAGCAATGGCAGCTGCACATTCCGAGATGAACCATTGGGGAGAGTGGGGCTTGCTAAAGAATTTAGGATTCAATGCCTGCTTTTACCCATTCAGTTAATTCATTTGCACACTGATAGCAGGGAGTGAGAAGGTTTCCCTCCATGGGGCGTTGCTGATGTGATCTCTGATTGACTCAAAATCAGCCTGCTTGTAGTATCTCGTTATTTTGAGCAACGGTTCATCAGCTTTTGGACGACTTTTTAGGGTGATATGTATCATTAGCACAATGTGATCAGCATTTCCGAGTGGGCTATGAGCTTTCGTCACACAAGCCTTGGGCATTGAGGTCAAGAAAAGGTCTAGAAGTGAGGCTTGTTGGTCTACTCGATCGGGGATGCGGGTCGGAAAATCAACAGTCTGAGAGAATGAGTGAGCTAAGGCGAAATTATACGTAGAGTTGCCGGCTGCATCAGTAAGGCTGGAAAATCCCAACCAGTCACGGTGGTGGGCATTAAAATCCCCAAATACATGTATCTGGGCATTTGAGTCAATTGAGAGTGCTCTATCTATGCTTCCAGAGTTTAGCAGAGTACAGTCGTGGGTCGAAGGGGAACGGTATAAGAAATATAAGTAACTGACGCTGTGATGTAAAGTCAATCTAAAGCACATGTAGTCTTGGTCATCTGATTCTAACCTATGTTCTCTAGTCAGGGGGAGGGTGTTGCGAACATAAACTCCTAGCCCGTGCATATGTTTGTCAGTCTTTACAGTAGAATGGGAGGTAGTCAGTCATGTCAAAGTGGTGAAAGGAGATTGAGGATTGAAGGTTAGTTTCACTTAGAACTAGGATATCCGGGGAGTTTGTCAGGAGAAAGGTTTCTACGTCGTTGATGTTGGTTCTAAGTCCCCGGATATTTGTGAATGCAAGCCTCAAGGGCAGAGGCGAAAGTGTTTTTTGTTGGGTGTCTGGTTTAGGTTTGATTTTATTTTCTTGTAATGACATGTTTGTTTGATTATAGAGTGGGTTAGCCAAGGTGGGTCCTTTTTGGTGCTAATAAGCTCACACAACCAGTCCATTAGTCGCGACCTGGTCCATGGGGTTGTGGCTTCGGGAAAACCCACCGAAGATAATTGCAGGGTCCCTTTCCATGCACGACATGGCACATACAACTACCCACGGTATTATGCAACTGATGATGAAGCAGCCGTTCTTGGCGCTACCCAAGAGTTTGAGCTCCTGTCCTGTCCTGTCAGTCAGAAACAGCAGCCAGACAAGCTGTCTAACCTGTACCCTAAACCTGTCGGAACAAGAGAGACCCAGACTGGTCATGTAAGACTTAGTGACGAAAAAACTTTCCCCAAGTTGCCCAAATAGAGAGAAAGAGAACGGTGTTCATTGTCCTAGTAAGGAAACAAGGTTAGGCACTGAGTGTTTAGAGGCGTGCCAGCGCTGGTACCTCTGCGCCTGGCTAATAGACAAAGAAGGAGTGCAAGGGCCGGCGATAGAAAGAACCTATCTACTCCTTAAGCAATTGTAGGTTTGCAAACCGGATATTTTGTTCGAGATTCCAACTCTAGGAAGGTTGTCGATCAGGACTTAGGACGCTTCCCTCCCCAACGGTTTACTGCCACAGCGTAAGTAGTTGGTAGCAAGGTTTTATTGTCAGAGATTTCCTTGTCTTAGATGGATGGCCTTACAAGATCTTACGGGTTCAACACACCGAGAAGGGTAAAATAGCCTGCGCCCGTGTACTAATCGGGTATTTCCTAGTCCCCGCAGGTTTTTAAAAAAAATATATATATATATGTACATATGTAGATACAAGTTCATTGTATACTAAAGAGGAAACAGAAAGTTGAAGATAGTTTTCCCTCTCGCAAGTAAGTACAAATAAGAGAAATAAGAAAGAGAGTCAAAACTTCAGGCCAGCTTGGGATTTCAAGAATTTCTTCAGTGGGAAATCAATAGACAGAATTAAGTACATTCATATAAGACACATTAGAATACGACGAACAGAACTAAAGTTATCGCCAAAAGTGTCTTTCATCTTTAACTTGACCTTTGAGTTAGATATCTCAAAATCAAATCACTTTTAAGTTAAACCATGACCTATATGTTGAAGTTTGGTGACCATTTGTCAAGCGATGTGGACAAAAAGAAACTGACAAACAAAAAACATAACCTCTTTGGCAGAGGTAATAGATTTTCCTTTCTGAGGTTTAAATTCAAACGTTCATGCTGAGCAAAATAAATATATTTGAACAAAAAAAAAAAATATGGTACGATAGTGCTTAATCAGGAACTCAGATTTTTTAAATTAGATTTTTGAAAACGCAAACAAACAAGAAAACAATGAGGAAAAAAAAGTTCCCTCCTCTTCTTAAACACACAGAAAAGGTATTTTGAAATCTAATTATTTTTCTTACATAATTATTCTAATGTAATTTTCTTTCCTGGCAATGAAGTTTCCTAAAATGTAATTATGTATTGTTATTTAGCGATGTTAAATGAAAATTGGTGTAAATGATTTTTCAGAGTCTTTTTTATTTAAAGAATTTTTTTTTTATTACTTTATTTACCCTAAACAAAGCATATTGCCATGATGCATAAGACGTGAATGAGGGGACAGATTTATAGGAGGCATCCTAAGTGGGGAGTTGTGCAGCAAGATGTTTGTTTATATTACATTTAAATTTCTGTATGTTATTACGATCGGGGAAACAGGGAGCAGAGAAGCAATTCCAAAGGTAAGTTATTTGAAGAAAGAAGCTTTAAGAGTAGAAAGTTTTCCGGCATCTGGGGACTTTTATATTGAAGAGGGGTGATTTTGCTGCTTGTCAGGTTGGTTGTGGGTATTTACGTTGATATTGTTATCAGCAACAAAAATGACGACCACCATATACAGATGTTGCAATATTTAGAAGCAGGTGTGTAAGGGTAAGGTTAAAATCTTACATTTTTCTACTAAATCAATTAGAGAAAAGACAGTTTTATAATTAGGATTATGTAGCAGGATATGACGTGATGGGAGGAAGTGCATGGTAAAAAAACGAAAGAGTTTATGTCTCTGAGAATTTAATATTGAAGTGATTGTACGTGGGTTTCAGAGCTTGGAATAGGAAGATGCAGCTTATCTTGATGCATTTGCTGCTAATAACCGTAAGTGAATTGAAACCAGAGAAATTAATGGAATTATTTGTTGTTCTTTTTAATTGCTTCTATTATTCCAGCGTTATTAGTGTCTTTTAACATCTTGTCCAATACCGACTGCCGATTGCAACTGTTCCCTTCTCAGCCACTCATCTAACGTCATTTCCACATAGCTTAAAATTCTCCACACGGCCCATTTCTTGGAAGGTCACCTGCCTGTATTTTTGATGACCCCTTGTCTACAATACATCCTGTTTATGGCTTACTACGGAGCTTGGTAGAGGAAGATGCAGTTCATCATGATGCACTTGCTGTTAATTACTGTAAGAAGTGAATCTAAACTTCAGAGCAAATAATGGAGCTATTTGTTGTTCTTTATGATTGCTTCCATTATTTTAGCAGAAACCATCAACATTTCTGTGACTGCCACATTTTCTTGTCCTTTGGGTTAGAATTAAAGCGTAGTATCTGTTGTGTCCTCAGTCAGAGGAGGAGAAATCCTTTTTGGCTGGGACAACTTTTATTTTTACTCTATCCAGAGTGTATCTTTTTGGGGTGCCGAATATCCCCCACATAAAAGACCAACCTTGTGTCTAACTTTACCCTCCTGAAGAGGCAAGTAAATAGGGTCTGCCACATCACCACGATGACTATATTTAGAACTAGATGTAACCAAATGCTCCAGAAGAACAAACAACGATTTCTATCGATGATCTGTGAAGATCAGATGGAAAGCCTGAAGAGTACTCGACTCAAAGTCAGCAGCAAACAGTGTTCGGTCAGATTTAATTCCTGATACTTCCTGATTTGGGTCGCTTACTCTTTTGGTTTGCCAAGTTTTGTACTAATTTTTATTTATTTATTTATTAAATTTTTAGGTGAAAGTACAGAATAGCTAACAAAGCCCCCCCTCCCTCCCCATGTTAAGAATGGCTTTCTAAATAATCTGCAGTTTACAGACCATGTCGAAATAATAACGTTATTATTTAGAAAGCCAGTCTTAATATGGGGAGGAGGAGCTTTGTTAACTATTCTGTACTTTCACCTAACAATTTAATAAATGAATAAATTTGAGAAACTGAAACTCTCGGCAGAAGTTATATCACGCATGAAATTTAATGTCAAGAACTAAATCTGACAAAACACCGTTTGGTGCTGGCTTTGAGCCGGGTACTCTTCTGGTTTGCCGATCAGAAAATGCCCCCTCATAGAGAGAGAGAGAGAATATTACCAGATAGAAGGCAATATTATATATATATATATATATATATATATGTGCAATGGATTATCATAATCATTAATAGCAATACCATCGGATGTATGCTGATTCAATAACACGTAGAACTTTGTGAAACATTACGGCTGTTTGAAAGTGTATCAAATGCGATATGCCAAAGCAACACGATGTCTATAATGTCGTCTCACTCACTGACACAAGCAATTTGCAGCAGTTGTTGTTGTTAAGTGAGTCAGGCTTCTGCGTAGAGCTCGCGAAGATCGTGCCTCAGAGTTTTCTAGCCAAGTCCTAATTGTCGACTACAGATTGTGTTTTTTACTCCTGACACCGAGAGCAGCAAGGTTCGACAGTTGCATGCAAAGTCGAGGAAGGTTTTGTCCAGAATATGCAAAGAAATGGGGCAGATGCAACGTTGTCACTCTCACTCCATTGATTTGCGGTTCTGCACCTGATACACCTTTGTTTGCAACTCACCGAGGCAGAGACGACCAGAGGACAAGGAATTTTTTTTTATGGAAATCGCTCCAGACAAGGCATGAAGCCACTTGATGTAAGGAGCCAAGACAGAAGATGCCTATTGGCCTTAGTCTTGAAAAGACCAAGACTATAGGTAGGAGGAAAACAGTCAGCAGGAAAAGAGTTCTACAAGCCTGCAGTTCTTGGAAAGAAGCTACTGGAATAAGAAGCTGTATTATAATGAGGTATAAAAGAGCGAATTGATAGAGACCAACGAGTCAAACGTGCTGGAATAAAGGAAGCAGGGAATATATCACACTAAATGTTTTTATGCTTAAGCATTTTTAAATGAATGAAAAAAAAAAAAACCCTGATTCTATTATTGTATTATCTTTTAATGTGGGTAGGTAGTGTAGTATCAGTTCTGTTGTCCTCTCACGAATGATCTCCTTTTTTTAGGGTGTGGGGCCAATCCTCCCAAGTATTACATTCTCCTTTGGAGGGGGGGGGTAATGTGGTATCTGTTCTGTTGTCATGAAAGCATCTTTCCAGGAATTACTTCCTTCTTTTTTGTAGGAGGGTGTACTATCTATTCTGTTGTCATAATATCATCCTCCAAGGCATTAACTCCTCCTCTTTTTTTTGGGGGGGGGGGGTTAGGAGTAAAGTTCGTTCGTCAGTTATATTATCCACTCAGTCATTTTATGTTCGTTCACTCTAACATCTTCTCAGCCTAGCAAAAATATGCTCCCTCCGGTTGCATATTTTTGCTAGTATATATATATATATATATATAATTACTATCATGTATATACATATATATTATAATATTATAAAGTGATATAGTATATTACATATTTATATTATTATTATTATTATTATTGACTTCAACAGTGTTCAATACGTGAACAGAGCTTATTAGTAGTAGTATGAATATATACTTATGGCAAGTAAGCAAAACAGAAACGTTTATGTTTCATTCCCGAGGGAAATCATCAGGCTTATTGCCTGTTACTTGTTACTTAAATAGTCTGAATTTTATTGATGCACCATCTTGATGTTAAAAAATTGGATTTATTGCACTTTGCATTTGAACTCTTCACATATCGATAGCGCTGTATTGATAATTATTCAATTCAAAATGTCAGAATTAATTGGTTTTAGCTTGACGTAGCGTTTTCTTTGTTTTAGTCGACTTTGATTATGTCTATTGTTGATTTCCGCCTTCGTCACTCGGTGCAGACATGAACAAAGAATAACAATAGGATATGCATTCAGGGTATATATCCCACTGTAATCGGTAAGAAAAGTTGTTTCTATACCAACTGATCCGCTTGCATAAATATTGCTGCAGTCTGTCTGCACCGTGCATCGTGCAGTCTATACAAGATGCACACTATACAGGCGTATGCGTACGGTTTTGAGCGTTTTAAACTAATGAAAGTCAATTTCCGGTTTCTTGTTTCGAGAGACGCCATTCTATTGGTCAGTTGTTTGCAACACTTTCACTTATCACTACAGCAACAAAACTTAACAGTTTGCGCTACAACAGCACAATTTTCAACATTGTTTCTTGACAAAAAAAAATAACATTCCCCCCACTCCTGCAAAAAATGTGACAGTGTCGGGCAGCCCCACGGAGGCGGTGGGGCCCAAGATACAGCACCAGTATGAGTTGACCGTGAGCCGACAAAGATCGATGGTACAATTACCGCGCTAGTACGAATAGAGAGAAAGAAAACCTTAAAAATCTCTGAATGGAATTGAACAGCTGGGTATGAGAAAAAGAAAACAAAATTATTTTTTTTTATGGCTTACAAAAGATAGGATAAACACGAATTAACTTCTCAAAGTCGATATGAGAATGGCCACAGAGGGGAGAGGGAGGTTCTTGACAGTTGAACTCCATGAGGGACTTATAGTGACGGTCGAGTGTTAAATCTAAAATTGGGTCAATTGGTTTTAAGTGATTGTCCGAGAAAGATGGCTGCTGGTTAATTAACTTGCAGGACAGTCCTGATATCTCTCAGTTGTTGTCGAAATCAAACTCCTTACGGAGAGGTAAAGATATTGACCTGAAAAAAAAAATACTAGTACGAATTGAGTTATGTTTGAGTGATGTGCGGCAGAAATAAACGGTCATAAAAGAGTTTGGTAGCTGTTGACAAAATTGCTTTTAGGGACCCGTGGAGAACGTAGATACAAATCTTTTCTTGGAGTGCCAAATTATAATTAGGTAGGGGCCAGGTATGTCCCGATAAAAGCCAAGTAAAGAACAGCCACAGTCAGAAAATCAGGGACGTCAGTCGGTCAGTTACGAGGGTCAGTGACGAAAAGACTCGCTCTGTACTTTCCCCACTAAACCAAACATATCAGTTTGTGTACATGTTCTTTTCTCATCCCGAACTTAGAACAGATTTTTGCTGACAACGATCAAGATGCCCAGAATTATTAGCGCCCGTCGATCCGACTAACACACGCAGTTAAACTTTTAGATTATCAAACGGCCTGGCTTTGTAAACAAACCAGTGTACATTATTTTTTATTATTTTTTTTAATAATTCTTCTTCTAAGAAAACTAAACAGACAAATTCGCTATGGAGTGCCATCTACAACCACAAGTGCCACTGTTTGACCATAGATTGGGCTAACAGCACCCAGACATTTGTGACAAACATAATCTGTGTCAATTACCAGCCTCCTAGAAAGACCACTACACTTCTTGTGGACTCATAGTCTGCAATGGGGGTATTCAATGGAGTTTACACCTACGCCTCTGCAACACACTGCGCAGGGAAACATTCCAGCATCCTGCAGGCAGTCGAGAACAACACTGGAAATAAAAAAATTTATCTTCTTCATGTCCGAACATTAATATTGATCTTCGCAAGGAGACATAAAATTTGTGTAGAACTGTTCTGTTCAGGTAATTCATTTTATCCATCCTGCGATGGATATTCATTTCATATATGTTTCACTTTGTTGCTTTATTCCTGTAAGTGTTACCAACCTATTCTTACCTTTCTCTCATTATTATTATTATTATTTGTTTGTTTGTTAGTATTTGTTTGTTATGCCTCCTTGGGCATCCCCCCTTTAACTATCTTCTCAATTCAACTGTTAAAAAAATTTTTTTAAATTAAACTCTTAGTACAGTACCGATATCCAGATCAAATTCTGTCAAATATTTCATTTGACAATTCCCAAAAGTGCCCCCTCAATTTCTCCCTCCTACCACTTTCACTGAATTTATCCAATCTCATCTTAAACTGATCCACGTTATTGCTGTTCTTAATCCGATCTGGCAACTTATTTCAAAAAACATATTACTCTGTAAGCAAAAAAACTTAACTAGTTAACAGATCTAGTTTTTGAAAACAATTGATCAAACAATTCAGATATAAACTAGTGAAAAAACCTCATCAAAATGAGATACTTCGTGTCACGTGTGTATGTCTTATGACAGCAAAGCTTATATATATATATATATATATGATAAACAACTTGCCTTCCTTGTTCGAAGGAGATATGGTTGTGAACTAAATAATGGAAGCAAACATATATTCAACCTTTCGAATACTGTTTTAACAGACATCGAAATTAAAGTCTTATCAAAGGGGCTAGATTTTTGTATACCCCTACCAATATAAATAAAGAGAAAACCCTTGCTTCTTTTGAGGTTTTGTTTTCTCAAATTAAACATCATTCCTCAGTTTCTCTAGATATTATCTCTGGAATGAAATCTAGGCTGGTTGACTTGGCACCCAATATTGTACCGCTTCCATTGACCACAGTGACTTTGTCTGGAATAAAATGCATTTTAATATATATATATATATATATATATATATATATATATATATATATATATTAATAATTTAATAAATGTTCCGAATTTGTATAAAAATATTTTTTAATTCATACAATCGTTTTTGCCCATTTTCAAAACATACAATTTCTCTTGATAATAAATTCAAGATATTTTTCATTAAATTAAACCAACAACCGTTAACATCAAAATATCTTTTTATTTTACTTTGTTTTTTCAAAACAGACCAATAAATTTTTTTTCGTTATATTCTTATGTAGGTAAATAACCAAAACCAATGTTAGAAGAAACTCGAAAAGCATGATTTTATCTTCTTTCATAATGTCCTCTATTAGTTCTTTGACTAAGAGAATGTACACACACACAAAAAAAAACATAAATGTTGTGGACCTGTTGGGGGTCTGGAAAGAAAGACACGATCTCGGGATTACGTAAAACAAAGTATATTTAAGTAATTATAAAATACAGCATATAAAGGGAGTGGTTGAATGTCTGTCTGACTGCCAGTATTAGACTAGGGTAGTTCCAAGTATTTACTTCCTTCCCACCGCAGGAAGATGCGGCACAAGGCCGGAAGGTGGGGAGAGTTTATCCAGCACCCCTAAAGAAGGAACACTCTAGCCTCTAAAAAAATTACCTGGGAAGCCCCGTCGGCATTCCCCGGTCAGTGCGCCTCAGGCAGTAAGCAATAAATTAACTCTACCCCAAAGAGTGGAGGCAAGGCCTGGGAGGGTGGACCTCCTAGGACTACCCAGGACAAATACATCAGCCCGACGGATAAAAGTCCACCAAAATGGCCCAGTTCCTGTCAGAATAGTGGTAGATCCAGGTATTTAATCGCTTCCCACAGCAGCAATATGTGACACAAGGTCGGAAAGTGGGGAAGAGTCAAGCCAGTGCCCCTAAGGAAGGAGCACTCTGGCTTAGCAAAAATAGCCTGGGCAGCTCCGTCGGCATTCCCCGGTCAGTGGGCCTCAGGCAGTAAGCAATAAACTTACTCCTCTTCAAAGAGAGGAGGCAAGGCCTGGGAGGGTGCACCTCCTAGGACAACCCAAGACAGTATATCTCAGCTTGACAGATAAAAGGCCACCGAAATGGCCCAGTTCCTGCCGGACTGATTGTCGAGAACGAATCCTCGACTGGTATTACCCCATCCTGACATCCTCAATCAACCGAAGTTAACGAGAGACTGAACAGGATGGGGCAAGGCCCAAGTATTTAATCGCTTCCCACAAAGCAATATGTGACACAAGGTCGGAAAGTGGGGAGATCAAGCCAGCCAACGCCCCTAAAGAAGGAGCACTCTGGCCTATCAAAAATAGCCTGGGCAACCCCGTCGGCATTCCCCGGTAAGGGCGCCTCAGGCAGCAAGCAATAACCTTACCCCTCCCCAACGAGGGAAGGCAAGGCCTGGGAGTGTGCACCTCCTAGGAAAACTCAGGACAATATACTTCAGCCCGGCAGATAAAAGGCCAACTAAATGGCCCAGTTCCTGCCGGACTGATTGTCGAGAACGAATCCTCGACTGGTATTACCCCATCCCGACGTCTTCAATCAACCGAAGTTAATGAGAGACTGAACAGGATGGGGCGAGGCCCAGGTATTTAATCGCTTCCCACAAAGCAATATGTGACACAAGGTCGGAAAGTGGGGAGATCAAGCCAGCCAGCGCCCCTAAAGAAGGAGCACTCTGGCCTATCAAAAATAGCCTGGGCAACCCCGTCGGCATTCCCCGGTAAGGGCGCCTCAGGCAGCAAGCAATAAACTTACCCCTCCCCAAAGAGGGAAGGCAAGGCCTGGGAGGGTGCACCTCCTAGGAAAACCCAGGACAATATACCTCAGCCCGGCAGATAAAAGGCCAAGTAAATGGCCCAGTTCCTGCCGGACTGATTGTCGAGAACGAATCCTCGACTGGTATTACCCCATCCCGACGTCTTCAATCAACCGAAGTTAATGAGAGACTGAGCAGGATGGGGCGAGGCCCAGGTATTTAATCGCTTCCCACAAAGCAATATGTGACACAAGGTCGGAAAGTGGGGAGATCAAGCCAGCCAGCGCCCCTAAAGAAGGAGCACTCTGGCCTATCAAAAATAGCCTGGGCAACCCCGTCGGCATTCCCCGGTAAGGGCGCCTCAGGCAGCAAGCAATAAACTTACCCCTCCCCAAAGAGGGAAGGCAAGGCCTGGGAGGGTGCACCTCCTAGGAAAACCCAGGACAATATACCTCAGCCCGGCAGATAAAAGGCCAACTAAATGGCCCAGTTCCTGCCGGACTGATTGTCGAGAACGAATCCTCGACTGGTATTACCCCATCCAGACGTCCTCAATCAACCGAAGTTAATGAGAGACTGAGCAGGATGGGGCGAGGCCCAGGTATTTAATCGCTTCCCACAAAGCAATATGTGACACAAGGTCGGAAAGTGGGGAGATCAAGCCAGCCAGCGCCCCTAAAGAAGGAGCACTCTGGCCTATCAAAAATAGCCTGGGCAACCCCGTCGGCATTCCCCGGTAAGGGCGCCTCAGGCAGCAAGCAATAAACTTACCCCTCCCCAAAGAGGGAAGGCAAGGCCTGGGAGGGTGCACCTCCTAGGAAAACCCAGGACAATATACCTCAGCCCGGCAGATAAAAGGCCACGTAAATGGCCCAGTTCCTGCCGGACTGATTGTCGAGAACGAATCCTCGACTGGTATTACCCCATCCCGACGTCTTCAATCAACCGAAGTTAATGAGAGACTGAACAGGATGGGGCGAGGCCCAACACAGAGAGGCATGTGCTCCCGGTATTTATAGTGAAACGGAAGAGTTCATGTAGTCTTTTAGGTAGGTATCATAACACACAGCAAATAATTATTTACTTTTGGGTTTTCACTTCTGAGATTGGACGTCTACAATTGCAGCTTTATCGTTTCGCCAAAATTGCCTCTGCTTATTTGCCCTCTGAGAGATGATAATTGTTGTGGAGCTGTAAGGTGTCCGGAAAGTAAACACGAACTCGGGATTAAGTGAAACAAAGTATTTTGAAGAAAGTATAAAATACAGCATATAACAAGAGTGGTTGAACGTCTGTCTTGACTGCCAGGATTAGACTGGGGTAGTTCTAACACCTAGAGGCATGTCCTCCCAGTATTTATAGTGAAATGGAAGAGTTCATGTAGTCTGTAAGGTAGGTAGCATGACAATAAATGACACCAGTAGCAGTAACGGACTCTTTTCGAAAAGAAAATAATGTAACACCGTAGTAATAGACAATGCAACTTATGGAAATTTGGTCCGCCGGTAAAGACTGTTTTTAGAACTTTGGAGATTGTCGGATAAATTTGCCGTTGGTTTCTCCACGTTCATCATTTTTAAGGTTCTCAAAAAGTCCCTTAACATACCTCGTCGCCAGTTGTTGTGGCCCTGTAATAGGTTCCCTAAAAAAAACGGACTCTGGGTTAAGTGAAACAAAGTATATTGAAGAAAGTATAATATAACATAACAAGAGTGGTTGAACGTCTGTCTTGACTGGGGTAGTTCCAACACCGAGAGGCATGTGCTCCCAGCATTTATTTTCAAAGCAAACCAATAAAAAATGTTTAGTCATATTCTTATGTAAGTAAATGACCAAAACGAATATTAGAAGAAACTCAAAAACATGATTTGATCTTCTTTCATAATGTCCTCCATTAGTTCTTTGGCTAAGAGAATATACACAAAAAAAACATAAATAAGGAAAAAAGTTTTTCTTTTTACTCATTGTTTTATGTCATCAAATCATAATAAAGTCTTATTCACGCCGTTCTTATGAATATATATATATATATATATATATATATATATATATATATATATATATATATATATATAGGGGGGGGGGGAGAGAGAGAGAACCTCCATGTACATTTTCGTTCTGCATTAATCAACTCTAAACGCCTTAAATGAGATAAAACCTGACTGCCATGGACGGCCGGGCAATTGGAGCTTAGTATGCCGTGTTAGTTATGTCTGTTCAATATATTGATTGTGACCTATGGATTTATGACAATTTTTTAACTAATTGATCATTACTTATTAGATAGGTATCAATATGTCCATTGATGTATGTTAGGGACAACCATTGTATTCTGTTGTAACATGCCCATGTATGTATGAATGAATGAGTATTATGTGTCCTATTTGTATTGTTTCCTTAGGAAGTCTGCTTCCATCATCTTTAGGGATGATGAATAAAAGATGAAGAAACTACATCTGTCCTCTGTCCTCATTCCATAGAAGTTATCGTACATAGCTACTTATCAAGGTCAATTAGTCGACCTGGACGAGTCTGTTGCTAATTGAGAGAGAGGTCGCGCTAACTAAATTCACTAGTTATTTTCTTAATTAACTCGAGAAAGGGAGGAGTATTGAGATTTACTAATTGGCTCTTAGATTTCCCGTCATTCGGAATCTTTCTCGTACAGTTACATTTTTGGTGATCTTGACTCTCTCGCTTCCAAGTCAAATCTGAATCAAATCCCGATTCAATTCTCCCACGGTCGGAACTCTCGTCCCAAATATCATCGTCAACACGCCAGGTGCAACCTGAACTCCCTGACCTCACTAACCTTAAGGTCCGATCAGTTGTCACCGTGAGCCTGGGAACGCATCGGACTGAACTTGTACGAGACGACTTCGCTACAACCGCACAAGTCAAACCCGTCTCAAACAGATGCGTCCAAGCCATTATCTAACACTTGTCCCTATCCGGCGTTGCCCGGGATGCAGTGAAGTTATTTTAGTTTTTAATTCGTATTTGTTTGCACGGGTTTTCAACTTATACAAAAATAAATCTATCATATTCTTCAATTAAAAATATGAGTTATCCTCTTCCCGTAGACTGTAAGACAAACTTTTATATTATTTTTTGTAACAAAAAAGTCGTCAAATGAAAGGAAAACAAAGCCCTTTTATAAACAACAACGATATGTATTTATTTAAGTTATCTACACCATTAGGTGTAGGTTTTCAACAGTTAAGACAGTGTCACAGTGAAGGAAGTAATAATAAAGTAAGAAGTTTTTTAAGCAATATATCTCCCAGTGGGGAATAGCCTTGATCAGGCTAAAGTTCACTGGAGCGAAAGAGACAACGTTTTTATTCGTTAGGCTTTGAGATCTCTTTGGGACTGCTATCTAAGTCCCAAAGGTGCTGGAAGTAGTTTTTCAAAGTTCCAGTTGAAATTAATATACCCTGGAGTTTGATTGGTCTTTGTGTGACCAAATCACCTCGCAGGGGTTGCTCTTCACCAGATGAAAATAAATATCAGTGTTTATGACTGATACATCATTGCCTCCCAAAAAATGAAACTGAAAAGTCATGGTGTGACTTGATTGGATTTTATTTTTTCATCTGTGATTTGCAGATTAGATTAATTTAGGCCACATCGTATATTGAATTAGACTAATTCTTTTTGCTGTGCTTAGTTCTTAATTAAACTAGCTGTCAATTTTACCATGGAGTTGGTAGCTAGTACCAACGGACTTTGCTTTTTAGACTACAACCAATCGCATAATTTACACATTAGAATTTCGCAAAAAAAATGATTTGCTCTATGCAAGACTTGAGACGAATCTGTTATAAAAGCAAAGAAAGACATAATTTACACATTAGAATTTCACAAAAAAAATGATTTGCTCTATGCAAGACTTGAGACGAATCTGTTATAAAAGCAAAGAAAGACTGGAATTTGGATTTTAAACTCCCGACATACTTTTCGCATTTCTTTGATAGAATACATTTTATAACCGAGTTAGAGGTCAAGTTCGGACAGGCGAAAGTGAAAGGAAAACAGAAATATTCGTCTACAATCGTCAGCAGATGGTTTGGTTTGGTTTGTTTTACAGCATATCAACCATCTATGGGTTATTTAATGTCGAATAAAGTTGTCAAGCATAATTCTATAGGTAGGATGATTATTTATATTTCTAGAATACATTACTCTTTGAAGACATTACTCTTTGAGAATAACCACACCCAAGCTGGAAAAAACTCTGACAATACTACAAGCGACAGATGTATACCACTAGTTTCGTGTTGTTTGAAATATAGTTGTCAAATTCCATAAGTAGGGTAACTATTCATATTCCTAGAATACATTGCTCTTAGATAACCAGAATACATTATCTTAGAATACATTGACCTCATAATACATTGCTTCCAAAAGGAAATTTCATAGTGAAAGAGGAAACATTACTCTTAGAAGGGAACTTTACTGAGTAGGGGCAGTATTACTCCCAGAAAAACATTACTTCTTTAAAAATATTACTCTTTGGCATTGATGATCTCTTTGATCTCAACGTGATTGGCCCTCAGCCACCGCCTTCTAGCATGTATTTGGGGAGAAAAATAAAAGTAAACAAGGTTTTGATTTTTTGTAAGAATCAGATTGAATAATACTCTTTGAAAACAATAAAAAAGAAAATTTGGCGTCGCTAGAGAAAGACAGGGTGAAAGAGAGGGACTGAATGAGTGTGGAGGAAGGAGATGGTGAAGGAGAGAGAGGAGAGAATGAGAGAGAGAGAGAGCAATTACCTCCTCCCCTGTCTCTATGAACTCTTAAGTCTTTTTCATACAAATTTACTTTTTTTTCGTAATTTATCCTTTTTTATTACACCACTTTAATTAATTACTGTTAATATTGATGAAATTATTGCATATATATAGGTAAAATAGGACGATAAAATAACAAATGAGTAATACCAAACACCTAAATAGCTGTCATTGTGACGTTCGTCTGTCGTATATATAGTGAGTATTTGAAAATATTATATGGTATTATTGATTTAAATTTGATGGTGATATCGGAATGATAAATAGAAAAACCTTTTGCATTTATTCATTTAGTAGATAGACAATTGAAAACAAAATTAATGAATGTTTTTAAAAATATATGAATCTATTTTATTGTAATTTAGAAAGATAAGAAAGGCTTTTCTATTTTCTTTTTCATAGCAAATGTAATAGTTATCATCATCATCATCATCATCAATCCTGCCATCAAAGACAACAAATTTAGCTTTTAAAATAAAAGTATCAAGTTAATTATTAAAATAAAACTGTTAGCACTTGCGTTTAATGCAGAGTTTATTTTTCAAAATAAATTTTGTAAAGTAATATAAGTTTTTGGTATGTGCTAATATATTTGTGCAAAACTTAATCGGAAAGTGTCATTTGAATTTCAAATCAAACGAATGTTATCATCTGGTATTTTAAACATTTTTTTATTAGATCGCTTTAATATTACTACTAGTGATGATGACAATAATAATAAAAATAATATCAAGAAAACTACTGCATATAAGAAAATACAAATGAATCGTACTAAATATTAATTTATTCAAACTGTTTATAAAATAAATATGCAAATGAAGTATAACGTTAGTTGTGTTTTGGAAGTGTCCAATCAGTATATGTAGCGTAATTATAAATATTGTGTTATATCATTGAATTAAATAAGCCTAACTTGTTTTGATATAAATATAACTTGGATAAATGAAAAAAAATCGCATTTATTCATTTATATATATATATATATATATATATATATATATATATATATATATATACACATATACAAACATACATACATACATACATACATACATACAGATATGCTGCTTGGTTGCATACCAATGACCAAAGAAAAATCAGTCCACAATCATAACTTTTTATTTATGAGAATGCTTATATTTTTTCCAGTCCGTCTTACTTGCGTAAAGAAAAATGCAGTCTTTAGTTTAACAAGCTGATCTTCAGAGAACTGTTGATTTAATAAGAAGAAAACAATCACACTATTCCAAAAAGGAAGGAAGAATAATAGAAAAAAGAAGGATGCGAAAAACGGCTTGTCATAAACACAAAAAACTCACATTAAAGAAGACAATCAGAAAAAAAAACCCACCCCCTCTAAACACCGGACACAAACTTGAACTGAGTCTCAAACCGCCATCTTGGATTCCAACAAGTAGATCTAGGATCCTCATGCTTTGATTCAAAATTCAACACCGGTGAAAAAACTCAATAAAATTTGAAAATGCCGGTTAATAAAATATTGTTTATCCTAAAGTTAAATAATAATGATCATAAATGTTAGATTTTATTGAATAGATGAATACGAAAATACTATCAGTTTCTAAGGTTACAAAACGATAATTATTAATTCGCTGTGTCATGGTTTTTACCATAACTACAGTGTAAATAACTAACACCCAACAAACATGTCATTTATAACAGATAGTATTAATTCTAACAAAAATAAACTTAAAATTGTAGATAATTAGATTTATTTCCTAAATTTTTATTTTATAATTTGCTAGAATTAAATTACCGTTATAGGACTCAAAATTAATTATCCGTTCTCCTCAGACTTAGAAAAAAAGGGTCATGGTGTTACAATATGATCTGGCCTTATGCCAAACTTGGGCCGAATCAAAGAATGGACGATCATGCCGGAAATACTACAAGAGTTGCGTGCGAGTATTTTTCATATGAGAATAGGGAGATAAGATTCATAGAATGTATCTGTATATGAAGTTAAAATGACAATTATATGTTCATACAATAGTCTTCATTTGTTGATCATGATAGTAAACGACTATAATATGTTGGATGAAGAAAGTTCCAGAGAAGCTCGAATTACAAAATCGATGACAAATTCTAGTGAGTGGGGGGAGATATTTTCTCTTCCTCATGACCCCTTCCTCACAGAAGAGACGTTATTAGTCACTTTCTACTCTATTATTATTTCTATAAAAGATACTCGACTGAGCTCCAGTCTTTGGTTCTTTGTAAGATATTTACAGCCAGAACACTCTTTGTTACCAACAGACCTTCCTTTCTCCTATCATCTGATTAGCATCAAGTGGAATGTCCATGGACAGAGTTTCTTTGCAAGGGTTTCTTATCTGTGGAATACATTTCCGCAGGACTGCTTCCTTGTTGAGTACTACTTGGTCGTCTTCTAATCCAATATTAACAAATTCTTGTCATGGACTGCCCCAAAGACAATTAAATGCAGTTCATACCATTGATCAATGTTCATACTCTCATAGTGTTCCTAGTCTTCGGCTGACAATCATTCCTGACACATTAACACCCACCAGAGATAAAATCCCGGCAAATAATGGTATATCATAACTGATTCCACTGTAAATAGGCTTGAAGAATAATCAGAGGAAGAAGAAGAAAAAGAAAAAGGAGAAGAAGAAAAAGAAAAAGGAGAAAAAGAAAAAGGAGAAAAAGAAAAAGGAGAAAGGAGAAAAAGAAAAAGAAAAAAGAAAAAGGAGAAAAAGAAAAAAAGAAAAAGGAGAAAAAGAAAAAGAAAAAGTAGAAAAAGAAAAAGAAAAAAAAGAGAAAAAGGAAAAGAAAAAAGAAAAAGGAGAAAAAGAAAAAGGAGAAAAAGAAAAAGGAGAAAAAGAAGAAGAAAGAGAAAAAAACAGAAGAAAAAGATAAAGAAGAAGAAGAAATATGGTCCACCATAAGATGTTAGCATCATATTCATGGAGCTTGTCTATCAGCTTATCGCCTCGACTCTGAATATCTAAATAACCAGTTCTTTTCCCACTGGAATCAGACCACCAGCCTTGTCCCTGCCCCCATCATAACTGGACAAAAAATGGATGCCAACTTGATGATTGGTTACATCATATGGCATCTCTAGTTATCCCCATTTTAACATATGAAATAAAGAACGACAAATTGGTAATTTGTACATAAAACCATCTTCTTTATAAGACGGAACCGACACATTTTCTCTAAGGTCTTTATATTCGTGAAAGACCACAAAAGAGTTATAGCACCAAGTAGATCAGTTAAAAAATAAAGAAGAAATAAAAGAAAAAGAAGAGAAATAGTTGTCTGAACCAAAGATGCTTCATGTTTTGACATTTTTGAGATGAGGATTGATAATTTGGTTTATTCGGACTACTGTTCTCATCTTGGATGTTATTCTCACAAGTGCTAAGTAATAATTAGTTCTAAGTGACAGTCTTCTGTAGATTGAAGGTTCAATCCTCAGTGCGGGCGATAATAAGAATACAATTACGAATTATTTAAGACTTCTACCCAGTCTGATGGAACGAGAACAATCTACCCCCGTTGATTATATAATGGGTTCTGTTCGAAATTTCGTACAGATTTATGAGTTCGTCATAAAGATTCCCAAGTTTGACAAGATACACCTGAAGAAACTTGGAGGTTACATCGGCCGAAACCTTGTGAGGATAACATTCAAGATGAAACACTCGTCCTGCTTAATTTTGACATTGGATAACACTCATAATTTACATATATTTTTTACTTTTTACTAAAAAAACAAAAAAACACAAAAATATATTTTTTAAAATCTCCAAAATAAAATAAATAGTGTTCTTTCTTTTTTTTTTCTAATAAATCACTACTTATCATATTCGGTTCATGTTCTGTTATACATGCTGGCATGTGTTGGACGGCTTTTAAAAATGGATTTCGAAACGAATATATCTCTGGACATGTCTTTATTTATACCTCATTCTTACAAGTCCATCCTTAACCATTCCTCTCATGTTTTCCATGGCCTTCCTCTGAACTGGACCTCTTATCTCAACTGTTCTAAATTTACTAACCCAAGAAATCTCATCCATTCTTTCAACATGGCCATACAAATAAAGTTATTTCTTCTACAAACATTTCCCTATACTGTCCAGATTTAATCTTCCAATAAGCTTATCAGAGCTAAGCCTGTCTTTAAGACTCACATTACACATCTATCATATCGGTCTCATATCATTTTTCTCCATACAACATACATCCTCAACCCTAACTGGCCAGGTTTCACTTCCGTACTTGATTACACTGTGTACACATGCCTGATACACTCTTCCTCTAGTCAACACTGATAACACTCTGCTGGTTAGTGATGTTAGAAATTGATTTCCAAACTAACCTCTCTCTCTCTCAACTCCATTCTTATCACTTCCTTCCATGTTTTCCTTTGCCTTTCCTTGTTGGCTGACCTTGTTATCTCAATTGTTCTATATCTACTGACCCATCCATTCTTTCATCATCATATTCGGTTCAATGTGTACTTTACATGATGGCATGTGTTGGACGGCTTTTAGAAATTGACTTCCAAACTAATCTATCTCTAGTCAGGTCTTTTTTATCCCTCTTTCTCTCAAGTCCATCTTTATCACTTCAACCCATGTTTTTTCTTGGTCTTCCCCTGTTAACTGAACCTACTCTTTCAACTGTTCTACATTTACTAACCCAAATTCAATGCAAATCTGAAATATTTGAATTTTCAAATGGGAGATTGTGCCTATATCAGGGGTGGGCAACCTTTTCAGAGTGAGGGCCAGATGAAACTTTTGGAAGGAGATCGCGGGCCGGAGTGAAAAACGAAATCTCAGAATTACTATATTTTGTTTACATGATTAAATTGTACAACAATTGCATTGAACACTCTACAAATCTGATATTTTTCTCAAGAGACTTCTGTATGTGATGCTATAAAAGGCGCTGACGAAGAGCCATTTTGGAATCATAAAAAATAATGATGGACAAGTAGCAAATTGATCCAGCATTCGTTTTGACACACCTCACATAAGTTCTGTTTTATGCCCTTTCCTCGTCTCTCGTTTCCTCTTTGCCTCTCTCTGTCTCTTTTTCTATTTTTATCACAGGGCAAGGATTTGAAATTAATAGTTAACAAAAAATGAAATATATATGCATCGTTGCTCGCTGATATTTGTACATTTTTATCCCACTGTAAACCTTAATTGAAACCTCTTTTAAGTCTATGTCACAAAATGATATGAGTTTTACTGTGAGGTCCGTGGGCCAGCTGCAATAATAAAGCATAACAGGGTGGCGGGCCGGACGCTAAGCCTTTGCGGGGCGGACGCTAAGCCTTTGCGGGCCGGAGGTTGCCCGCCCCTGGCCTATATTATGCCCCTTAAAAACCTTTTAAAATACCTCAACGAAACTGAAATTTAGGGAATATTAATTAATTGATGTATCATACCTATTGTTAAAATTTCACAAAAATCGAAGGCATCTGAGGTTCACGAAGGTCTTCCACCCTCTCTTTACATAGAATAAATTAAACTAACTTAAATCCTATACATATAAATATATGAAGGTGCTTTTTAGGAATAGGTATTCAGAGATTTGCAGTCGTGATGTAAGCAGTTCTGACTACGAACGGAGAAAGCAAACTCAAGTTCCGAGGCTTCTACACAATATGAAGCGAACTAAATCGACTTTTTGCTAACTAAAACTAAAACTTAGTTTAGGGTTAGTTTAGAGTTAGGTTAATGTTAGGCTAAAAAAACAAAAAATAAAAAAAAAATAAAGCAGTTCAGTTCGTATTGTGTAGATTGTTCGGTGATGTTCGTTAACGTTTGCCAGTCTCAGAAGTATTCGCTGAAACTCGGAATTGATGATGTAAGTACGAAAATTTCTTGGATAGCTATTCCTAAAAAGTACCAATATAAACATAAATGCATACCTAACTTTATATAAATAGAGATATACAAATAAGCCACACATTGGTCTTTATTATAGAGTGGAGGATTTGCAATTCTTAAACTAACACTAGAAGTTTTGTGTTTCAACGTTTCACCTCTCTCTGTCTTCACGTATTGAATATTCACTGAGACTGAACAGTCGAACAGTCGTGTGTTTTTTGTTGACGTACGAAAATGATACATATTAATATGTAGACAGTCTTCTGGAGGTTGAAGGTTCGATCCTCACTATAGGCGGTACTAACTAAGAATGAAATAAAAATTGCGTAACACTTCTACCCGGTCATAGCTAATGGAACGAGAACAATCTACCTCTGTGGATTATATAAATGGTTCAGTTCAAAATGATGTAAAAATTCCCGAGTTTAACATAAAAATTCCAGATTTTGAGAAGAGGTGTAGCAGTCATAAATAAAGACTTATTTTTTTTCTCTCTCTCTCTCTCTCTCTCTCTCTCTCTCTCTCTCTCTCTCGGATAACTGTCCCTGTTAAGCAATCCGGTCACACACTGACCAATCAGCTTGCAGAGCACATTTATTTCATCTCTTCCCTAGAAAAACTACTTCAGCCCCTTTGGGAATCACGGTCGGTATACAATAGGAAGAGCTCTTACAGAGGCACCTGAAAAAGATTGAAGTTTACATCGGTCGAAACATTGTGAAAATAACAACCAAGATGAGAACAGTAGTCTGAATAATCCAAATAATACAAATTATCAATCCTCATCTAAACAATTCCGAAACTAATCCTCATATACTTAAGTATAAAAATTACATAAACGTTCGACAAGACCAACTTGAAGAATAGTAGCCCGAATAATCCAAAGTTCCTGCCGTTTCCTTTTTAAAGTTTTAGAATCTATTTTTTTTATGAATTCTATTTTTGAATCATTTTGTCATCTTTTTTTTTAATTATTAAAATATGAAATATCGGAATTATTCAGTTTGTTTTTTGTAGAAGTATATCATATTTAATTAGCGATGTTTACAAATTCGTATTTAATTACGTCGGCTTTGTTTTTGTGGTTGGCACGTTATTATGTAGTCGATGTCCGTTACGTGTAATGATGACGAAAATAGAAAATCCGTGTAAATTGAATACATGTCCACGGATGTCCAAGAATGTAGTTTTTCGAATAGTTTTTTTCTCATAGTCGATAATTGAAATCCCATTTGTAAAAAGTATTTGCTTAGTTTACGAACGAATTCTACAAAACAGGTCGGTTCAAATAGTGTAGAAGTCACATATTTGTTTGTTTATAAAAGAAGTGAAAGGTATAATTATTGGTATATATTGATTCTTGAGTTGTATATTTATTAACAGAAGGAAATCGTTTAAAAAAATTGTATCTTATATTTTAGAGTTTGTTTTTTTTTAGTTTTTTTTATTATGTAATCTGTTATGTAAAGTAATGAAAAAAATTGAAAAATATGTGTAAACCGAACCCCCCCCCCCTACGAAATATAAAAGTTGTATGGATTATAATATAATATGTTTTATGTGTATTCTTTGTGCAAAATAAATTAAACCGTTCGCGATTGTCAGTGTGTTCAGTTTAGTGTATTCTGTTATTCGCTAACTTGAAAATGCTACGAAGAAAGAATAAGAGAATAGCAATCGCTTAATCTGCAAATGTTTTTTTGTTTCTGAACCTATTACGTTAGTATTGTAGCAGCAATGATAAGAACTGAAGTAGCTGAATGTATAACGGAAATAGCATAACAGGAAGGGTGTATTACCGGACGAAAAGTTAGATCGGTAAGGGAAGTCGGTATAATTGTTTAAGCGTAGTGAATCTGGCAGGCGTGTCGTGAACTGAAGTAGCTGGTTGAGGCTGAGAGTAGACGATTGCGTAAACGTATTTAACGGAAGTGACGTAGGCACATGTATTGAAGGGAGCGTCTGTTATATTTTCTGTGCAACGTATGATACTGTGTTGTAATGAGAAGAAGGACGTAACATAAATAATAAGGTGTAAAATGTGTAAAGTATCGGTTGTGTAGTGATACCCGGTGTAGACTGGTAGCGTGGGAGGAGTAAAATATTAGAGAGAAATGTTCTTGCTACTACCTGTATGGTGTTTGTTTTGGGGAGAGTGACTGAGTGAGGAACGAAAGTAGTAATTTGCCCGAGGTGGATGTAAGTGTGTAGAGTTTGCTAAGAACACGCTCGAGCGAATAAGTTTGATGTTGTAGTGATTGTAGTAACCTATTGAGTGCAAGTTTATTTTCCTATTCGACGCGAAGGTACAGGGGAAAAAACGTCTTTATTTCATATATAAGATAAGATAAGAAGATATATATATATATATATATATATATATATATATATATATATATATATATATAAAGAAGTGTTGTCCTTGTTTTAGAAAGCATTGTTTATATGGTAATATGAATTATTAAAAATAGTAATTAGCAATTAGAACGCCATACGATGCATTTTAGTGTTATTAAATTTTTTTTTTCACTTTCATTTTCAAAGATATACTTCCTCGTCAGAATTTCAAATAAAGATATATTAAAATACCTTTTTTTTTCATCATCTCGTTTTTGGTGTTATCAATCCGGTGTTGCTGAAACTAATCCGGGATGAGAGTCTCTTTTGTTAAGGACTGCACGTGGCAGTGCAAATAAAAGTAAAAGGCATTGTATGGCGTTCTAATTGCTCATTATTATTTTTAATAATTCATATTAAATATATATATATATATATATGTTAACTTGACATCAATTTATTCGATATTAATTTTAAAAAAAAAACAAGAATTCATAAAAAAGAATTAATAAAATTTCCCTTTCAAAACCAACATACATGCATCAGGAGGTTTCATCGAATGTTCAGTTGGCTTGGCAGGCCGAGAGCAGATTCAAGGCGTTTCCAAAAATAATGGCGATAAAGAGGCGCTCGTAAAGCCAAGTCAATTCACGAGATATGTTTTGCTTTTTGATTTCTTCCAACGAGGTATTGAAAATCTTGTTGAACGTTTGGAAGAAGTTGTAAACAACAACGGAGAATAAATGATTGATTAATTAGTTTTATTTTGCATCAAATCGTTTAGATTTAAACAAACAAAAAACGGCGGGAAGTTAGTTGTCAACCCAATAATACTAAGAACATTGTCTTGCAATCATATTTGATTGACTCCGCTCATTATTAACCCCAGATAAACGTATACGGTTATTACGTTGCTCATCTAGCAAAGTTTTTATTTTTACTTGTTCTTCTTTTTATTATGATAATCACATAGTGTTATCTTTGCAGTGTCTTTGATGTATTCGGATCAGTTGGAGATGAATGAGGAATCAAATTCAGTCTTTCGAAACGGCTGATCATTTCTCAGAAGCGAGACAAGTAATATAGTTCTTATCGTTTTCCCCGATTCCCATAAGGCTCTAATCACTTCTAAACCCCATCAGCATAAAAATCACTGAACACTTGTATTCATAGCTCTGATTAAATTACCACCATCATCGCTGACAAATATGAGTTATCATTCCATTAGCGCATACGTCAGGATTTCTCACAACTCTAAGATTAAATATCAAATCGCGGCGGCAGAACCAGATTATTCCGTTATTGTCGCTTTCATCATCAAACTAGTTATCAACTACAAACTGAAACATTTGCCATCTTCATCCTGTTTTTGTCTCTTGAGTTTTCTCTAACTTCTCGTCTATGAAGATTCATTTACCAGCATTGAAGCTTTCTTTTCTAAGTTCATCTTCCAAGAAGGTAATTTTTATGCCATTTTCTGGAGACAGAAGTTTGCAATATTTTCCTTTATAGAAACAAAAGTCTCTAAGGATGAAAATAAGTTCTACATTGCTGTAAACTCGCTACATCTTGTGCTAATAAAAAAGTGTTTACAGTCAGGGTGGTTTATTGAAGGTAATGAATATAAATATAATCTCAGAAACCGAGCAAAAGGGATTTCTCTTGCTAGAGAGTGTTAGCAAGGGAGAGAACTAGGATGCATAATTTATTTTCTTATTTAAAAAAAGAGTTCTACATTATATTTCTGAATTTTTTAGATGAGGATTGATAATTTCTACTATTTGGATTATTCAATTACTGTTCTCATCTTGGACATTATTCTCACAACGTTTCGGTTGATATAACCCACAAACTTCTTCAAGTGCGTCTAATCGAACTCGGGAATGTATATGTCTAACTAAAGAATTTATATGGAGTTTCGAGCTAAACTCTTTACTTAATTCACAGTGGTAAAATGTTCTTGTTCCGTTTACATTGCTCAAAAGTTAGGTTTTATTTACTCCTCCCCAGGAGTTAGGCACAAGGCCAGTTTTATCTTACTCCCACAAGTAAGATGTGACCCAAGATCGGGTCGAGAAAGTGGGGTTTGAAAAGCCAGCGCTCGAGAGGTGAGAAATCTGGCCATTTAAAAATTGCCCGGGCAGCCCCGTCGGCATTCCCCGGTAGAGGCGCCTCAGACAGTAAGCTATAAACTTACTCCTCCCCAAAGAGGGGAGGCAAAACCTGGGAGGGTGGACCTCCTAGAACTGCACAGGACAGGCCTGCAGTATCCATCGGAACAGATACAACACTTTGATCTTAAAGATATATTTGGAAAGTAAGACAGCTCAAAGAAGCAGCACACATGTTGGCCAACAATGACTTACTCAACAGACCTAGTATATAATTTAATACAATATGGGAACCATTAATTATAAATAAAGTCCTATTTCAGTCACGTAAATTATTTAGAGTTGAAAGAACACACTCATGCCGGATTATTTTTTTTATTTTTTACCAACAGAGTAGACATTATGTGTCTGACTTTTTCAGATGATAATTTGTATAATTTGGATTATTCAGACCACTGTTCTCATCTTGAGTGTTATCATAACGTTTCGGCCGCTGTAACATCCGGCCTTCTTCAGGTGTATCTTTTCGAACTCTGGAATATTCCTGTCGAACTGGGGAATCTGGACGGAATCTGGAACGGAACCTTTTATTTAATCCACAGGGGTAGCATGTCTTGTTCTATCAGGCATGACTAAGAGTAGTCTTCAGTAATTCACAATTCTTCTTCGCATCGCCTGCACTGAGGATTGAACCTTCAGATTATAGATAGAGAAGAACAGTGGAGAGTAAGATGACTCAAACAAGCAGCACATATGTTGGGCAAAAATGACTTACTAAGCTGACCTAGTATAGAATTTAATACAATATGGGAACCATTAATTATAAATAATAGATAAAGTTATAATACATATATATATATATATATATATATATATATATATATATATATATATATATGTATATGCACACACACAGTGATATTTACTAATAAAAAGTACTGATATATAGTGATAAGTAGTAAGACTACACATTAAAAACAAGAATAGGTTTAAGACTTCTAAAATTCATACTAGAATTGTTCGCAAGGACCCGTGACACAGTGGATATAGTACTAAGTAAAATTCAGTTCTAAGTGATAGTCATCTTAAGATTGATAAACCGACCAAAACACAAGCAAACAACGTGGCACCCGAAAAGCTCTCCACCTCGAGCAAAAAATATTGCTTCTTTTTATTCAGCTATTTTGGACCAGCTCGTTTGCATAATCGCGACTCGCACCTCAAAATCAAACGGTTCTGGGTTTACTCCCGTGTGCAGCCACTGTTTCCTTGTAACGGGTGGATGCTAGTTGTGGCCACGTATTCCTGGGTTTCTCTGCACTGTCATCACAGTATGGCCAAAATTTAGAACTAAAACAGATACACAGGGACGTTAGATGTTTCATGATCATGTATTTAGAGTTATTTTAACATTTTTTCTCAAGAAAATAAGCCTAAAATTTATGAAAAATAAAAAAGAAATTTACTTTAATTTAACATCGAAAATTGTTCATCTTAGGTATACGTTTTTTTTATTATTTAATTTAAACCTGTCCCAGGTTTCTTATTTTTATCAGGTATCGGAAATTTGTGAAATGACTTCTATTTGGGGAAAGGAAGATACAATTAAAGCGTGTGGGCAACATATAAAACCAGCTTATATTTTAAATATTTAGTGCGAATTTTTCCAAAGTAAAACCACGTATCCAAATCTTTATTGTAATTGTTTTTTTAATCTCAATCTTATCTTATCTGCCCCGTGATCTGAGTGACCGTTGGTTCACCGAATATGATCTGTCAACCAGCTTTTTCCAAACCTTCCGATTTTTTGCTTTCCTGAGTGTGTTCCTCAGCTCCAGCCCTGTCAACTCTCGGATGTTGTTCTCCCACCTCTTTCTTTGTCCACTCTTCCTTCTTTCTCCCTGTACAGTTTCTTGCAGGATTGTCTTTGCGAGACTTGATGATTGTGTGACATGGCCGTATCACTTTATTCTCCTCCTGTTCACAATGGTCAGTATATCTTCATATTGTGACAACGATTTAGACCCGTTCTGTGGGGGCTGCAGTCTCCCCACTTGCGGGCCCCTTTTAGCAGACATTCCATTGCTCTCGCAGGGAGACGCGCAATGCCGATATTATTGCTCTTCAAAAATCAACCACGTCAGAAAGACGGTGGTGTCAGGTTGACAGCTGTCATGTTAAAGGTTGGATGAATGTTAGCTGACATCGCCACGCAAGTGTTAAAAATTAAAACACTTTGGTAAATCATAAGAAAACACTAGTGATGTATATTGTGCATCTCTCTCTCTCTCTCTATGTTTTATCAGAACGAGATATTTTCAGTCTGCTGTTTGCGTGTGTACAAGGACAGACATATCGCCCACACTGAGGATTGAACCTTCAACCTTCAGATGACTGTCACTTAGAACTGAATTTTACTTAGTACTCTATCCACTGCGCCACGTGTCATAAAAATTCCGTCCAGATTCTCGAGTTTGACAAAGTACACCTGAAGAAGATTGGAGGTTACATCGGCCGAAACGTTGTGATAAAAACACCCAAGATGAAATAAAGTTACTAGTGCAGAAATAAACGTAAAAAACTCAAACTTATTAAAAAAGATTTGTTGGATGATTTAGTTGAATGTTTCATATTTTCTTTTACTGTTTAATTTGTTCGTAGTAATATTATTTTTCAGACCACAAAAATTATTTAACAGAATTTAAAGATGTCAAGCCCTCCAGACAATAATTCTTTCTATTTTCATCAATACTGTGATCCTGATCACGAGTCAACATGAAAAAACATTAAAGAATCTCTACCAATTCCCTTGAAAATAGCAGTTCATTTCAGATATGTCGAAGTCTCCTTAGACGACAGCTGGCACCAACTATTGTGACGTCAGCAGAAAAACGAGACTAAATGGAAAGGCCTTCTCTTTACGAAGGCCACAATATTACTTTATTAATTAAAAAGTTTCCTTACAAATAAATTGCGAGGATAAAATTAACATTTTTCATACCAACAATTCATATTAATCACAAACCAGATGAAGAAGAATAGATTTGTAGAGTCTTTTGTTATAGATTCACCCAACGTTTCGTAGAGGAAAGAGACACAGAGATATACTCTTACTATCATCTTCTATATAATAAATCTTCTCGACCCTGCCTAAGGGATGAACAAATACAAGCACCTGCTTCTTTCGAGTTTAATAAAGTGAAAAATGTCATTTCTTTCAAAGTTATAAAAAATAGATTAATCACTTGATTTTGATAAATTCTTTTGAGATTTGAAGCTTACCCCCACCCCAAATAGCTAATTCGAAATGTAGGATGTAAGCGGTTTTAGGAGTGTGCGAAGATATTTTTTACGCCTCCCTCCCACTCTCTTAAATAATGTCGTTTGTAAATTATCTTAAATTGAAGTGATGGTCTTTAAATTAATCACGATTTGAAATATAATTTTAAAATCTTAAAATGAAGTGAAGGTCTGTAAATTAATCACGATTTGAAATATAATTTGAAAATCTTAAAATGAAGTGATGGTATTTAAATTAATCACGATTTGAAATATAATTTTAAAATCTTGAAATGAAGTGATGGTCTTTAAATTAATCACGATTTGAAATATAATTTTAAAATCTTAAAATGAAATGAAGGTCTGTAAATTAATCACGATTTGAAATATAATTTTAAAATCTTAAAATGAAGTGATGGTCTTTAAATTAATCACGATTTGAAATATATTTTAAAAATCTTAAAATGACGTGATGGTCTTTAAATTAATCACGATTTGAAATATCTTAAATTGAAGTGAAGGTCTGTAAATTAATCACGATTTGAAATATAATTTTAAAATCTTAAAATGAAGTGAAGGTCTTTAAATTAATCACGATTTGAAATATAATTTTAAAATCTTAAAATGAAGTGATGGTCTTTAAATTAATCACGATTTGAAATATAATTTTAAAATCTTAAAATGAAGTGAAGGTCTTTAAATTAATCACGATTTGAAATATAATTTTAAAATCTTAAAATGAAGTGATGGTCTTTAAATTAATCACGATTTCAAATATAATTCTGTGTGAGAAAAATATGTTCATTATCGTTTTCGGAAAAGACAAAAACAAAACAAAAAAAAACAATGAGTATTCTTGTTTAACAGGCCCTTAAATTTGGAAACTTAAAAACGGTCAAATAATTTCTTGTTTCGTATAGGGTGACCTCCAAAAAATGCCACCCATGAAAGTGTTAATAAAATTAAAAATCCGAAACTTCAGTCTAAGCTTGATTTTTCTACCAAGTTTAAGTCATGAATGTCCAACAGCCCTTGTTTACTGCCGTTCAATGATATGAGGACACTTTGGTGAACGTCTCATAAGTAAAAGGTATGATCCTGAATATAAGTCACAAATACAGATATTAACCCCCTTATTTGAGGGGGTATCTCAAAGACAATGTCTATCACAACAATATTCAGACTATTCCTTAACTGAAGAAGTCCATCATAGGCAAAATCAGGGCAGTGCCAATAGAAGGTTCTGTCAAAGTTATGGCAATTTTGCATGTCGTATCCAGGTGTGCTTATCAGTGAACGGTGATGTAACAAAGACTGTTGGACATTCTTGACTGAAACTTGGTGGAAAACTAGTTAAAGAGAACCTTCATTGCAAAACAAGCGACAAGTAGATTAAAAAAGAGTATTCAACGAAGCTGTATACCGCACCAAACAGGTGGCGCCAATTGCAGAGCTGTAGTTGGTATATTCTACTGTTAAGCCTCTTAACTGTTAGAAGGTCAATCGGTAGATGACTGAATTATCTTCCTTGGCATCAAAGCTTTATTTTGTATTGTTTTTTAATACGATGAGTCACCACTTACCACGGTCAAACGCCACTCGAGGATATGTATCAATTAGATTGTCAGTTGGATGATGACAATACTATGGATTGAAAGCAGAATTTGATTACTTAATAAAACAGTTCGACAAGTATTTGTTAACATTGGACTTGAAATTGGCCATGTTGTAGTCAGCTCGAGAGAAAACCCCACAGAGGGAAAGTTCTTGGAAATAAACTCTGTTCATGGAAGTTCCATTTGGTTTTAGGTACACAGTAGAATAAAAAAAGTTCCTTGCATTGTTTGTAGCTAGACAAGTTTTACATGGGAAACGAGAAATTGGGGCTCAGTCAACCACCTACCATGAAAAAAACGATAGAATAGAGAAACACTATCAACGTCTCTTCTGTGGTAAAGGAGCTGTAGAAAACAGAAGAGATGACTTCCACTAGATTGAAAAATCAATTTTGTACTCTGTCAAGGAAAAAATGAATGTTATCAGTTGCACTTCTCCAGATATGACAGCAATACTCCATCTTACGACGGATCTAACTCTTATACAGGTAAAGGATTGCGTATTGAGTGACATACTTTCTGGAGAGGTAGCATAATCCAACTATTTTCCAAGCAACCTTAGCAACAAATTTGATGTTAGTCTTCTATTTCAGGTCTGGAGCGAAAGTTAGTCCTAGGAGCATATCAAGGCAAAAGGCTTTCGCAAGTAAATTTCTTGGGTTTTTACAAGTTGTCGTTTGCACACCCGAAAAAAAGAAAATGGCTAAGTACCAGTAATGTGCTTCTCTTTTTCTCTCTCTCTTTTTCTCTCTCTCTCTCTCTCTTTTTCTTTCTCTCTCTCTCTCTCTCACACACACACACACACACACACACACACACACACACTTGGGAAATTTAGTCTAGTAATTTTCAACCAAATTATTCAAGCACTTACGAAGCAATCATAAAAGATTTTAAACAAAATTGTGTCAAAAGTACTCCATGAATGAATCGAATATCAAATATCTTTTAACAAAATTACATTTTCTTGATAAAATATTTTTGTTTTCTTTCAACAAAATATTTTTTAAGCTTAAGAAAAACTTATTCAAAGCGAGAAAAAAATGGTCAGAAAAATAAAAAAATTTCAAAAGTTGTTTTTTGTAGTTATTATTATTACTAATCGATATTTTGCTATTATATATGACGAACAAACATATACTACACTGCCCCCAACCCACAGGGAGGAGGTAATGCCTGGAAGAATGGTCTCATAACGACATAAAATATACTGCACTACCTCCTCTCTTCCCCAATAAGTAGGTACTATATGGGAGGATGGTATCATGACCACAGAACAAATACTACACTACTCTCCTCCTAATGATAGAGGAGGTAATGCTTGTTAGGATGGTATCACAACGAGCAAACATATACTACATTCCCCCACAAAGAGTAGATAATGCCTGGGAGAATGGTCTCATGACAACAGAAAATATACTACATTACCCCCCCTAAAAATGTAGGCTATATATGGGAGGATAGTATTATGGCTACAGAACAGATACTACACTACTCTCTCCCTTACAAAAAGTGGAGGTAATGCCTGGGAGGATGGTATCATGACGAATAATCACATACTACACTGCCCTTCCCCCGAAAAGAGGAGGTAATGCCTAGGAAGATGGAGTCATGACGACAGAAAATATACTACACTACCTTCTCCCTGCCCCAAAAGAAGTAGGTAATTTATGAGAGGATGGTATCATGACCACAGAAAAAATACTACACTCTTATACTGGAGGACGTAATGCCTGGGAGGATGGTATCATAACAACAGAAAAGATACTACACTACCTCATGACAAAAGAACAGATGCTACATTACCCCTCCAAGATTTGAATATTGATAGATAGTACATTCTTCTGAAAAATAGTATAGTAAACTGAATCGAGCATTAAAAGCTAGTACAATAGTACACTTAATAGAAGTAATAGTATAGTTTCGGCTTCAGGACGACAGATACCAAATAGATTATCCTCTTTCTTATAGTTTTTATTTCTTTTATTCTTTTTTTTATAGTTTTGAAGTATAAACATATTTACTAATACTGTGTTATTGGACCCAAGAAATAAAACATAAGTAAAAGTATCATTTATTATTTTGCTCATAAAATGTTTTTATTGCTAAAAATAAAAATGTTAGCACTAGCGAATGACCACACCACGACTCGCACAAAATTCTTTTTTTAAATTAATGATAGCTTTAACTGCGTTAATAGCACTTCTTATTTCAGGAAGTTAAAACAAACTTTAGTTCTTTATTTTAGCTTGCGTTTCACACTTTCTTTCTTGTCATCGTAGAGCAACCATCATATCCTTGGCCAAATATTTATTCTAGATTTAACCCAAAACTTTTAAAACTGATGAATGATCTCATTGACAATAGAGACAGCTTCACGTACACTTCATGTTGAAAAGCCAAAGAATTTCTCTCAGATGACGTCATATCCGTTTCTGTTACTTCTCACAGTCTAGTAATCTTCATCTCGGGTGTAGCAAGTTGACCACGGATGACCTTTCATATATTATCAGATCTAGTTGCTTCAACAAATAATGTAATGTAATAAGTAATGAATTGTATGTTCAGATCACGTCTGGGTCACCATTTCTTTGTATGGTATCATTGTATTTAAAAAAAAAATTTTTTTATGGAAATCGCTCCAGACAAGGCATGAAGCCACTTGATGTAAGAAGCTAACAAGAACAAATATGATTATCGCAAAGACAGAAGATGCCTATTGGCCTTAGTCTTGAAAAGACCAAGGTTATAGGTAAGAGGAAAACAGTCATTAGGAAGAGAGTTCCACAAGCCTGCGGTTCTCGGAAAGAAGCTACTGGAATAGGAAGCTGTACTACAATGATTTACTCTAACGATAGTTGATGTTTTTTTTTTGTTTTTAATGGAAATTGCTCTAGACAAGGCATGAAACCACTTGCTGTAAGAAATTAACAAGAATGGAGAATGATTATCGCATATGCAGGAGCTCCCTATTGGTCTTATTCTCCAAAATACCAAGACTATAGGTAGGAGGAAAACAGTCAGCAGGAAGAGAGTTCAACAAACCTGCAGTTCTTGGAAAGAAGCTAATGGAATAGGAAGTTGTATTACAATGAGGTATCAAAACAGTGAATTGATGGAGACCACTAGACCAACTAGTTAAACGAGCTGGAACAAAAGAAGCAGAGGGGAATAGATCACACAAATCTGAAGAACACATGCCATTATAGTATTTATAGAAAAGACTGAGACTAGCAACATCACGTCTGTGATAGAGAGGGTGCAGAGTAGAAGAAAAGATAGGGCCAATCAAATTACAGATACGTTTCTGCATCTTATCAAATCGGACAGAGATTCACCAGCCCAAATATGACAACAGTACTCCATACATGGTCTGATTATAGATTTGTAGAGATAGAGAATAACCTTAGGTGTGAGAAAGTGTTTGGAGTGATAGAGAGAACCGACTTTACGACAAGTAGAAAGAGCAATGGATCTAATGTATGACTTCCAAGAAAGATTTGATGAGAATGAAAGACCAAGAAGTTTCAGAGTCGATTTCTCCTCAAAAGCAGAGCCACCTATAAGAATCTCAGGAAGAAAAGGAACACATCTACGATTGAAAGACACGAGCTGAGTCTTAACTGGATTAAATAAAACAAGCCATTTTGTACCCCAGTCCACAACTGAACCAAGGTCAACTTCTAGATCAGCTGCAGCCAAGGGAGATGGTCGAGAAGCAACACCAAAAGAGAGAGTGATATCATCAGCATAGATGTTAGTTTTCTAAATAATATTCTCTGGTAGATCATTTATATAGAGAAGAAACAATGTTGGGTCTAGAATAGAACCCTGGGGAAAACCAGCATTGATAGGAAAAGAGAATGAAGAGGCACTGTCCTAAGTTACTCGCAAGCTTTGATCAAAAAGAAAAATCTTAATAATGTCAAGAACTTCACCACCAATACCATAACCCTGAAGTTTGTGTAGGAAACCAGAATGCCACACTATCAAACGCCTTCGAAATGTCAAGCGCAATGGCTCTTCCCTCTCCTGAATTATCCATAAACCGACAGATCCACTCAGTTACAACAGTTAAAAGATCAGCAGTTGAACGAAAACCACAAAAGCCATATTGAACATCACTAAAGAAGCCCAGACTTTCTAGAAAATGAACAAGTTTGCTGTTGACCAACCTTTCAAAAAACCTTTCTAATAACGGAGAGGAGACTAACCGGACGATACTTAGTTGGGTCGGACCGATCACCAGCATTTTTAAAGGTATGGACAACAGAGAACTCTTTCCAACAAGAAGGGAAACAGGATTGAGACAAACAGAGATTGATTAATTTAGAGAGGATAGAAGAAAGTTCAGGAGCATAACGCTTGAGAACAATTGAATCAGGACGTCTTAGACTGGTCAAAATCAGAAAGAACCCTAGCAACCATCTTTGAAGTGATAATAACAGAATCAAGAGACTGATCAGTTTTCAAAGGAAAATAATGAATAACAGCACCAGAATCATCAAGAGAAGAATTGTCAACAAAAATTCAAGCAAAGAGATCAGCCTTATCCTTAGAAGATGAAATAACCTGAAGGCCATTAAAAAGAGGAGGAATAGCAGACTTGCCACTATTACTAATACTATTATAGATTCTCCAAAAATATGAGAGCTAACTTCTGAGATGAGATAGAGTCACAAATCCGTTGTAAATAGCTAGACATAATAACAAAACCTATCCTATCTGAATGAATAAATGCGAAAGGTTTTTTCACATGGCCTAACTAGATTAACACTGAAACGGGTTATCTTATTTAATTCTTATACAACACAGAAGATTGAAATACCGTATATATAATAATCTGCAAACACCCATAAACAGCTTTAGATTTTACTAATTTGCATATTTATTTTTCAAAGAGTTTCTAATAAATTAATATTCTGTAATATACATTTGTAATTTGCATTTTAGTATTTTCTTATATATACACAATAGTATTGTCGATAGTAAAATGTCTGATGTTGCTTGGATGCTGAGAACAGATACTACACTTTGATCTTAACCAAAAAGCCAAGGAACTATTAATAATGTTTTATGAGTAAGCATTTTTGAATGAATTAAAAAAAGAACCCTGATTTAATCAATTATTGTATCATCTTTTAATGGATGTGGGTAGTGTAGTATAAGTTCTGTTGTCATAAGACCCTCATTCCAGGAATAACCTCCTCCTTTTTAAGGCAGTGGAGCTAGACATAACATCCCCTCTTGGGGAAGGGGTAATGTAGTATCTTTTCCCAGTAACTACGCTCTCCTTTTAGGAGGCAGGGTAGGGTACTATCTATTCTGTTGTCGTGATATACTCCTCCAAGACATTAACTCCTCCTTTTTTTTGGTGTAGGGTAGTGTTCGTTCGTCATGATATCATCCTCTCAATTATATGTTCGTTTACCATATCTTTTCAGTCGAGCAAAATTATGCAACCACAGGAAACATGTTTTGGCTAGTAATATAATAATTTCCAAATGCTTTTACAGTGTCTTATCTCTCGCTTCCATGTTGAATCGATAGAGGCTTTTTACATCTCCAGTTGTGCGTTTTGTTTCCACATTAGATACGATTAACGTGTAAGAATGAAAAACACAATATTGCTTTATTAATACTAGCATGACCTGTGGAAATTCCACAGATGTATCCTGCATCTGTTGTATATTGCTGCCATGCTTGAAAGGCGTTTGTTTAGTTTAGTTGTTTTGTTTTATGACATATCAATCCTTTTCGGGTTACTTAATGCCGAATCAGGTCATTTTGGTAAAAGTTTTTATGCTTCAAGGTTCTTATATCTTCAAGTATTTATTCATTTTGGTTTCGTTGTTTTGTAGAGAAAAATGTTTTTGTTTTTAGCTTTGCAGAACATGATTGAGTTGTGTAAAAGGAAAGAGAAAAAAACAATAACATCAATTTGTAAAATTTGGTATATTCAGACTACTGTTCTCATCTTGGGTGTTTTTATCACAACGTTTCGGCCGATGTAACCTCCGACCTTCTTCAGGTGTACCTTGTCGAACTCGGGAATCTTTCTGTCGAACTTGAGAATCTGGACGGAATTTCGAATGGAATCCTTTATTTAATCCACGGAGGTAACATGCTCTTGTTCCTTCAGTAATTCGCAATTCTTCGTATCGCTCGCACTGAACCTTCAACCTTCAGATAACTGTCACTTAGAACTGAATTTTACTTAGTACTATATCCACTGCGCCACGGGTCCTTGCGGACAATGCTAGTATGAATTTTGAGATCCTTAAACCTATTCTTGTTTTTGATCTAAATACTTATAAATAATAGATAAGTAGTGATCTATAGTGATAATTATAGGTTCCCATATTGTATTGAATTCTATACTAGGTCTGCTTAGCAAGTCATAACGATGGAGAGTAAGACACTCTCCATCGTTCTTCTCTATCTATAATTTTTACTTCATCCCATAAGGGTAGATGATTTCCCTTTTTCTTTCCATCTGTGGTCAGCCATACCATACTCGACTTTTCTATTTCTCCACCTATTATGGCTTTCCGGTGTTCTTCTAGCCTACCTTTAGTGAACAACATGTCTCACCTTTGTATGCTTTTCCACGCTTACATGGAATCACATACATACAGTTCTTAGTCATGACTTATTCCATAGGGGGTTTGACTCACAAGATACTTTCGAAGAGTTGAGTGGCTTCTGTGTCTTAACAACATCTCCATCATTCTTCCTTTAGTTATATAAAATCTCTATATTAACAAAACTGCCGTTTGTTCTCTTTCTTGTCAAGTCACGTTTTTCCTATACAGCGGATCCGAAATTTCGTCCTTTATTTGAACGTAAAAATCCCAACACTTTTGACCACTGGAGAGCCAATACTTAAAAACAACATACACTGCTACTGCTTCGCATTAAACAATATAACATCAGCTTTGTCCACTTACATATCACATTATAAATACCTATTTATTAGCATTACATCATAAATCTCTAATATCTATATATAAAACTCAATGTTTGTGTGTATGTATATTTGTTTAGAAAGAAAGGTTAGAGAATTTACATGAAATCTAAAAGTGTATTCTTATGTAAAATCTACCGGGGTAGACAATGAGAGTGTTTCCAAATTTCTAAATGCACCCCGTCAGGGGGATATGGAGGCATAACCTCCTTTAAAACTTAAAATATATCCTGTTTTTATGAAACTTAAATCATATGCATAAAATTTTCTGTTGAAGACAATGGAAATAGTCCCGAATCTCTAAGTGCCATAATCTAAGGGGGCTGAACCATGGCCACCGAGAGTTAACAAGGCCAAGCAACTAACTTCTTGCCTCCTCTGATGTCATTGTGGTTGGTTTACTTAATTTCGCGCCTTTTTAAATTTCATTTCATAATTACCAAAGTTAAAATGCTTACTGCATGCGTTTGGATTTCCAAAAGAGAAAGAATTACGGCAAATATGGATACACGCAATAAAGCGAGATATGTTTACACCGACTAAATATAGTGTAGTAAGTTTGAATATTTTTTTAAATTATATAAAAAATCAAAAGTCTGAATTACTTATTCATTATTTGATAAAAAAAGAGTGTATAGCCAATAATTATTGTTTCTATTTTTTTTTCGATGTCTTATTAAGTGTAGTATATTTTATCTTTTCTCTGTACTTTTGTAGATTAAATAAATGAAACAATAACGGCATATTTAATCAATATTTTCACACACAAAAAATATTGATTAAACAATGCTTTATTCAATGATAATATCGTTTATTAACAAAATTAATTTTTCTTCGAGGTATAATGATTTTATTAACACAAGAGTTTAGGGGCATTTTTCGTAATATATACGAAATAATTAATAATTTTTGTTTTATTTTAAACATATACAGACCTTTATTTTCATTAAAAAAAAAATTATGGATTTTTTTTATATATAAAAATATACCTTTAGTAATGGTGTATTTTGTTTAAAAAAAATAATACATTTTCACTAAGATTAAAAAAAAAATAGTTTAATTTACGGCATTTCGAACAATTTGGAACAATGTTATTTAAATAAATAGTAAATCACATGAAATATATTATGAAATTATATTTTGTTGTGAAAATATTGATTAAACAATGATTTATTCAATGATAATATCGTTAATTAACAAAATTAATTTTTCTTCGAGGTATGATTTTATTAGCACAAGAGTTTAGGGGCATTTTTCGTAATATATACGAAATAATTAAGAATTTTTGTTTTATTTTAAACATATATAGACCTTTATTCCCATTAAAAAAATGCTATCTTCTTTTTCATGTTGACTCTTGTGATGAGGGTCACAATATTGAAAAAATAGAAAGAATGATTATCTGGAGTTCCTCCAATTCTATACTGAACAATTTTTGTGATATGAAAAATGATCACATCAGTAAGAAAAAGCTAAACAGAAAAAGAAAATTAGAAACATTCTACTAAATATCTTCTATAAGTTTGACTAAAAAAAAATAATTCTGCACTAGTGAAAAATAATTCTGCACTAGTAACTTTGTTTGTATTTACATTATTTGGGGGCACATAGATATTTGGTACATCGAGAGTAAGGTATATATTCGAGACCACTTTCATTGTCTTACTCAGATAGTTTTATACATATGATATATATTTCATCAAAATAGGATATATTTGAAGTTTTAAATATGGTTCAGCCGTGGCCGTCGAGAGTTACTACAGGCCTGTTGGCTCGAAAATGACGTCATTGCATTGCGTGTCAAACAATGGCCGTCGTAATGATAAGAATGCATTTCGACTTCTCCATTCACTAAATAATCCATCAAAATTCAGGAAATTAACCAATTTTGATGAAATTTTCAGTATTTATTAATTAATGATCACGGAATATAATAAATCCATTACTATATTAGAAAGCTTGGTGCAAATGTATTATTTCCTGTAAACAAAAAACACCTTTACTAAAGTTATCCAAAATATCAAAACATGTTGACCATACGATATTGTAAATATTTAAAACAAAGCATTAGAAAACTTTAAAAATTGCATATAAAAAGAAAAGAAAAGAACATGATTCGATTTATCCTGAAACTGATCTTTGTTCAATATAAATTTAAAGAAAATAATAATTCACGATCAAATATTGCAAAAAACTGAATTATGAATTTCGGGAACAAACAATTAAATAAACTAACAAATTAAAAACAAAAGATGAATAATGTTAAAAATGTAAACAAACAATAATAAAAACAAACGATAAGTTAGTTTTAAAAATGAAAACAAACGATAAATTAAAAAATAAAACAAAATAAATTCAAACAAATTTTTCTCCCAATCCTTTTTGAGGAGCTAGATTTTTCCCACATTAAAAGCAACCTTGTGTCTAACTCTGCCCTCACCGGGAGGCAAGTAAATAGGGACAAGACTGTAGAAAGTGGAATTTGTTGACCTGCTGAACCGTGATAACTGGAGAATAAGCTTGCAAAATATTAAAAAACGCCTACTCTTGGACATAGGAAAAGTGACGTTCAGTTAAGAAAAAGAGAGAGATGCACAGGGTAGACCTGCCTTAAGTTGACCCTTAGGCTACAGCCTAGTCAGCCATGTATAATATGGCACTGGTCAAGACATTGGCAAGAACATTAGTGAAAATGCTCAAATAAGCAAACTTTGCTCAATTGAATAATTTAGAGAGAATAGAAAGTTCAGGAGCACAACAATTTTGCTTGTTTTTAAATATTATTGTACAGCAACTTAACTATGAACTTATTTTTAAAATGTTTATATTTTTGCTCTAAATTTTTTTTAGATAGTGACTAATAAAAATTGTTTCGATAAAAGGTCTGAGGTTTAATACTGAGAGTTTTAATGATCTGACCTGCTTGAACTTGGCTTGATCTCCCTTACGTGGGATACATTCGTATTGGCCAGGATTGTTTATTAAATGGCATGAATCAGTAAGAGATCCAACCTTTGGACTCGGTGGACGCATTTGGTTATTCATCAGAATATTTATTAGACATCATTTTATTCGTTTCTGATGGAGATCATTGCATACTAATGGTTCAAAGGAAGAACATATCAGATGGCATATGAGAACATACAATGATGTTTTCTTTGTGAATAACAGAATGTCTATTGTATTTTCAAGCACTTTTGTAAATGTTATCAAAAAGACATTAAGAAATAATAATAAGAAGAAGAAGAAGAAGAAGAAGAAGAAGAAGAAGAAGAAGAAGAAGAAGAAGAAGAAGAAAAATGTCAGAAAGGTTATTTGATGGAGATATTTGGAAACGCAACGGTCTGCTTCAATATTCTTTCCATATATTTTCAATCGTCAAACAAGGGATAACGAAATGAACGAATAAATCAAATAGTTCTGGAAGTGGGTCAATAATATTACATTAAAAATATCGTAGCAGAAATTGAAGACAAAGGACAATGACATAAGGCTGATATAAGCGATTGTTTTATCAACTCGAGAAAAACAACAAATGAACAGGATAAGACACTGGGGTCCCCGAGACAGAAAAGTGGAGACGACCTACACCTAAGTTTACGCCAGAAAAACACGAACATCCATACCACAGACTACACTGTAATCCATTTGGGTTGAAAACATTGGCAAATTTGTTATCAAAATAAAATTGAAAAACGTTTCTGTATTTTTTAATACAGTAAACAAAAAAATAAGAAAAGATTTATTTAATAATACGACCAGCACATCAGATAGATTGGGAGAGAGAGGGAGAAAGAGGGAGATAGATAGATAGATTGGGAGAGAGAAAAAATAAAGAGGGAGAAAGAGGGAGATAGATAGATAGATAGATAGATTGGGAGAGAGAAAAATAAAGAGGGAGAAAGAGGGAGATAGATAGATTGGGAGAGAGAAAAATAAAGAGGGAGAAAGAGGGAGATAGATAGATAGATAGATAGAGAAAAAAATAAAGAGGGAGAAAGAGGGAGAAAGAGGGAGATAGATAGATAGATTGGGAGAGAGAAAAATAAAGAGGGAGATAGATAGATAGATAGATAGATAGATAGATTGGGAGAGAAAAAAAATTAAGAGGGAGAAAGAGGGAGATAGATATAGATAGATAGATAGATAGGATATAGGTAAAATGAGGTGCAGAATAGATGCATGAGAGAGAAGGAGACTGTAATTGCATGTATTTCAGGGCTTTTCTCTTTCGGTTTTATATTGGGAGTGTCTTTTAACAGTTCAAGGGCAACTGTAGCAAATGGGTATCTGTTTAGGCTAAGGGGTCAGGTTTGATAAATGTGTGAATCGAACAAATGGAAATAAAGATAACATGAGGAGTGACGTTATCAACAAAGTTAGGGAACATATTTTAAAGAGAAACCGACTGGAAGGATGTCGAGTAGAACATATAAAATGGAGTTTTAAAATGAGTAGTTAAAGCAAACTAAGGTCTCTCTCTCTCTCTCTCTCTCTCTCTCTACTTTTGTATTGTATTAGTAAGTAGGTATACGAGACGTGCATACATGAAACAAATACTAGCTTGTATAATCTACTCTCTTACTTTTCTCTGTTGTTCAGCTTAGCCATTCAGGGGGGACACGTGGGTTAGGATTAGCCAGAAGAACTTTATCTTCTTGGTTTTTACATTGGAATTAGCTAGTTCACATAGGCTCGAAGAGAATTCATTTTCGACTAGAGAAAAACAGGGATCAGAGCGTTTGTGGGGAACCATAATTGCCATAATGCTCATATAGATTTAGATATGTGGATGTATTTATATTTTTCTATGTATGTATATGTATTATATTTTAGGTATGTGTATGTATTTATATTTTTCTATGTATGTATTTTTAGGTATGTGTATGTATTTATATTTTTCTATGTATGTATTCTTAGGTATGTGTATGTATTTATATTTTTCTATGTATGTATTTTTAGGTATGTGCATGTATTTATATTTTTCTATGTATGTATATGTATTATATTTTAGGTATGTGTATGTATTCATATTTTTCTATGTATGTATTTTTAGGTATGTGTATGTATTTATATTTTTCTATGTATGTATTTTTAGGTATGTGTATGTATTCATATATTTCTATGTATGTATTTTTAGGTATGTATATGTATTCATATTTTTCTATGTATGTATTTTTAGGTATGTGTATGTATTTATATTTTTCTATGTATGTATTTTTAGGTATGTGTATGTATTCATATTTTTCTATGTATGTATCTTTAGGTATGTGTATGTATTCAAATTTTTCTATGTTCGACTATGTTTAGTCGAACCTCTTGTCAAAGAGAACATAGACAGTAAACCTGGATAGTGAGTTGGTGACAGGATACTCTCCTATATTAATGAACGGATCATTAGGAATTTTGGAACATATAATCTCGGCGACATGGTGAGTAACATGGACACATTATTTTTCTTTTAATTTTACGATATAGGGGGTGTGCCCCCAACTCGCCTTCCCCCAAGAAAAACTTATAAAATAAGTTCGATACAAAACATTTAATAGAGAAAAGAGTTGCTCTACATCAAATTATGAGTTATATTAAGTAATACATTTTGAAAAGGATCAGTGTGCATGCTTGAGTGGCAATAATATGCATGTGTTTAGTAAAATCCTAAACTATGTCACTTATCACTATGTATTATGGAATATGTATTCTAGGCAACAGAGTGGGTCACGTGGGCACATTATTGGTAAGGTTCATAAAATTATTATTAGAACATAGAGAAACAAAATTATATTTTTCTAAATAAAATTTCATTCGTTTCATAAAACGAAAATAAAATTAAACAGATTAGATCAGTGAAGAATATATTTAAAAATGGTATAACTATTTAAATAGTATTGGTAAATTTGTCGTTTCCCCACCTAAAATGGCGAACAACTCTGACGTCAATGAAGTGTCTGCGAATTTCCGACCTCACAAATGACTAAGTAAACCCAAATAAATTGCTTTGGACTAATTTCCTAACTGTATTTCCTTAAAAATAATTCATGGGTAAATTGGAAATTAGTCCAAAACAATTTATTTGGGTTTACTTACTCATTTGTGAGGTCGGAAAAATCAGACGCTCCATTGACGTCGGAGTTGTCAGCCATTTTAGGTGGGAAACGATAAATTTACCTAATTATTTTTATTGGTATTTATAAGATTTAAAATAATTTTTCTTTTTAAATAATTCAAATTCGTTTCGATAAATGCATTTTCTGTTTTACAGCTGTCTGTAAGCAACATAGATTTTTTTTAATAACAACACCGCACTAACAGTTTTTTCATTACTTGACCTCATATTAAAAATGTTATTTTTAACTTTACTTTCAAGGCAGAAAATTGTAAACATGGCTATGTTTGGAATTATTTTTCCTAAAAAAACTTTCAACAAGCAATATGTCTCCACACGGGCAACGCCATATGAATACTGCTGGTATACACACACA